>OX463854.1:25864919-26464919 GCA_949825065.1 Odontocerum albicorne | reverse complement strand
CCTCGAAGTAGTTTCCCGCCAACCCCTCCGTCCACTTCTCCACCTCCTCCTTTACCTCCTCGTCGGTTGAAAACCTTTTTCCACCCATGTGCAGCTTCAGGGAGGTAAAGAGATAGTAATCTGAAGGTGCTAGGTCAGGGGAATGCGCAGGATGGTTCAGGACATCCCATTTAAACGAGGCGAGTAGTTCCTTCGTGGCGTTGGCCGTGTGTGGTCTGGCATTGTCGTGCAGCAGGCAGACTCCCTTTGTCAGCATGCCTCTCCTCTTGTTCTGAATCGCCCTCCGCAATTTTTTTAGGGTCTCACAGTATCTTGCAGAGTTGATGGTCTCCCCTTGAGGCATATATTTAATCTGCGATCGTCACGGAGCGCATTTTCGATTTTTTCCATAATTTCGCCAGTCACAATTGAAGGTCTTCCGCTCCTCTGATCATCATGCACAGACGTACGACCGTTTTTAAACTCGCGACACCACTTGTACACACTCGTACGATTCATAGCTTTATCACCATATGCGGTTTTCACCTCATTATAAACCTCAACCGGAGGTTTTCCCTTCCAAACGAGATAACGGATGACGCCGCGTATTTCGCACTTGGCGGGAGATTGGATTGACATTTTTCACGAAACGTGTTGTCGCGTCGACACTTCTCAACGTACTGACCTCGAACCGGTCTCGTTGCGGAGGGGAAGGGTCAGGCTACACGGAAGTGTAGCCAACATGTCGAAAATAAAATTCATCCGGTCGTGAGAGCCTCAGTACACTTACTTTCTGGATACGCCTCGTAATTAAATAATGAAAACCAAACATTAGGTGAATTAAGGATATTTTGTATCTTGGAAGCGTGTTTACATAGTATTGTCGTGTGAAATCCGATATTGAAAGAATAAGAGGATACTTTTTTGCAGAGAGTTATCAAATCACACAAGCAGCTGCAGCATGGATTTGATATATTTATTATACAAGTACTCGTAGTATCAAAACTATGATAAATTTAAGAAACCAAAAAAACGTGGCAATAACTAGAAAAGCAAATAAAGAAAGTTATATAGTCGTAAAAATGATTCAGTTGCTAATTTCTACGAAATTCATAAACAATACACATAACGACAATAAAAGTGAGGTATTGAAGGAAAAGGAAGGGTTAATGGAGAGGAAATGAAAATCGAGATTGAAACACAACATTACTGACTGGAAAGTAATAGTTTTTTCCAACCGATGTTTAAAATATACCAACGACAGAGTAAATCTAATGTTACCTGATAACTTGTTCTAGAGTCTAATAAATGTAAAGGTAGAGTCTAATACAAGTAACTGGTTCTATAGTGATAAAGGACGACGCATAAAAATAAGAAGGAACTGGAAAGCGAAAGCGCTATCTCTGCTTGAGCGTAGCACAAGCCCATGTTCGGAAAGACGTTAAACTTTTTCGGGGAGATAAGAGATGGCGACGGGACACTTAAAGATTTTATACAATATGCAAAATTTGCTTTTGTCTATTTCTCACATTCAACCAATTAAATTACGTTTGAAATGAAGTGATCGTATTTTCTCAGATTAAAGATAAATCTCAGATATACAAAGTGGTACAATCAAAGATTGTGGTCGTTGCTGGGCCTCGTAGTCGACGATTCCCTCGCCATTCCAACGTCAATTCAATTCGAAAGCGAAGCTATGCCGTAGAGTTATTTTTTAAGTGAGTGAACCATTGCACATCAGCAAACTCACCGGATACATCGCCGTACTGGATCCGATGGTATATCGAAGTGAGACTATCGGAGCACACTGCCATCGTTTTTCCTTGTTTTTAAAGAATAGATAAGACCAAAGTCATAGGTATCCTTATACCCCCTTGAATACTAGGTGGAAAAAACGTAATTCGAGGGGAGTAGCACAGCGTAGTGGTTCGAATTGTAAACCTTCCGCACGGAAGTCCAAAACATTAACTCGTGGCCATGCACCTCAACCACAATCAAAGATACATGCAAATGCATGTGTATGCAACCTAAATTATAATAAAATATGTTTGACAAGTAATTATGTTAGCAAAATAGAAAATATGAATTCAATTTAAATCCCCCTTAAAAGGTTTTGAGAAAATATTGAAGAGCACCATTATTTTCTATACGAGACTCATAATGAAATTCTGATCGTGTCAATCAATGGGCCGATACTGTAGCGACAGCGCTTCTCCAACTATGGGGGAGAGATAATGTCAAGATCATAGTTTCATTAAAAAATTATGATGACAGAATGTTAGAAATAAGTAGCATTCTTTAAATTTACAAATTGAATCTTTATATAATACATTGCTAAATGTGAATAAAGCTAAATAGGGTGAAAAAGTTCACGTGGTAAAGATCGCGCACTATTGCATGTTCAAATCCCGCTGGAACTCAGATTTTTTAAAAAAGGATTCTAGTTCGGGCTTCATTTAAGGCCACTTTAACATATTTCTGGTTGATTGGATGGGATTGGCACATGGCAATAATCCTACCAGGTAGTACTGCATACAAAAAAAGTGTTATACACTACAACACAATAATAATGGGTTCGATTCAATTCAGATTTACAATAATAATGGGATCTTGAGGAGAGTTCACTCTCGAAACCGCGCTATGTGAATTGTCATTTTATTATTGTTTGATGATTAGGTGAATCATATAAGGGTTTTTATTTCCCCAAATATATTATTTTTGTATGTATGTTATTTTTTGTATGCTAGTGATACGACTCAGGGCTTTCTGAACCCTGACATGTTGTGTACTTGTACGTGTTGTGGTTGTAAAGGGTTTTACTACCCCCATAGTAGCCCAAAAATCAATCTCACATGCACGCTGTGCACTTGCTAGTGAACAGACGACACACTGACAACCGAGTATCGGCGGTATATTCGTTAGTGGAAACCAACATCTTTCCACATATAAGGATAATTAAAGTACTATTTCCAGAGTAGCTCAAGTTCTGTGGATTGCTTTGTCGTCTCAGTTCTTCTGTGTCACAGGATAACCACCGTAGAGTTGTAGCCTAAGTTGAACCGGGAACGTGACCGGTTTAACTGAATGAATTATTTGCAGCAGGCACAACAAAGATGTATCGTTCAAATGGGACTAAATTGTCATCTCGAGGTTACCATCCCATTCGGATCTCCGGGGGAGGGTGCCTATTAGAGCGAATCGTTGCAAGAGACACGCCGCAAGGAATACGAGTATAAAAAAAACACATCCCCCTTTGGCACTTTTAGTATATATGTATGTACTTCTTTCTTTAAAATTTTGTACGATTCACGTTAATGTTTATACACGCACTCTTTTATTTTAAAATGTCTAAATATTTTGATAAAATATAAAATAAAACATTTGACGTCACAATAGTTTCAGAATCTTTGACACCACGCTTCGTACCGTAACATCAGACCCATTAATATTTCAACTAGAATTTGGAGCAAACCGAAATTTGACACATTTTCAGTTAAAACCAAATTCATGGTCGTTCAATATTAAATTTCTTTTGTCCCTTTGCCTGTCTATTAACATCCCCCATCAGAGATACACAACACAGATTCAAGGGGATCTTACACTGATGTTAAGTGATGATCCATCACTCACCCTTTATAATCCTTTCTCGTGTTAAAATTTAAATATGTGCCCTGTGATATATACCATTGAATTAATTGGGCGTGGGTTCCCATTATGACTACGTCTGGAAACATCTGATTTAAGGGCCTATGGGGAATTCTAGTTCAAACAACAATATGGAATTTATTAGACAGGGTCCTTTGATCTTTGTTTAAAGTTGAAAGTAGAGTTAGGTCGTTTGTGGAGTATTTACTGAAAGTAACAAGTATTTTTTGAACAATAAGGTTCATTGTATGAAATGAATATATGTTTATTTATTGTATATAAAATATTGTGGGGAAAGCACTTGTAGTTCTGTTTTTTCGGATAGATGTCGTTAGGACAAAAAATCGATGCAGACTTCATTAGAAACTTAATTTCGCATTATTGGAAATATGTTACATAATAACGTAAGCTCTCTTGGAGTTATCTATGAATCTCTCATAAAATGTGTAACTGCCAAATTGGAAGTAACTGGTTCGATGACAACAATGCCTCAATCTCGTATTTCACATCAAGTATTTTAATGTCTACACATATTTAGTCGGTTGGAATAAATATCTACGAGGCATATCCAGAAAGTAAGTGTACTGAATTTTTGTAGGTCACAATTTTTTTTATTTAAACAAAAAAATTACGTGGTTACCGTAGTACATATGTAACCTATTTTTCGACATAGTCGCCATTCCTCTCAATGCAGGTGGTGAAGCGGGGTATCAACTTTTTGATGCCTTCCTCGAAGTAGTTTCCCGCCAACCCCTCCGTCCACTTCTCCACCTCCTCCTTTACCTCCTCATCGGTTGAAAACCTTTTTCCACCCATGTGCAGCTTCAGGGAGGTAAAGAGATAGTAATCTGAAGGTGCTAGGTCAGGGGAATGCGCGGGATGGTTCAGGACATCCCATTTAAACGAGGCGAGCAGTTCCTTCATGGCGTTGGCCGTGTGTGGTCTGGCATTGTCGTGCAGCAGGCAGACTTCCTTTGTCAGCATGCCTCTCCTCTTGTTCTGAATCGCCCTCCGCAATTTTTTTAGGGTCTCACAGTATCTTGCAGAGTTGATGGTCTCCCCATGAGGCATATATTCAATTAAAATTATGCCTTGACAGTCCCAAAACAATTTCGTCAGTCACAATTGAAGGTCTTCTGCTCCTCTGATCATCATGCACAGACGTACGACCGTTTTTAAACTCGCGACACCACTTGTACACACTCGTACGATTCATAGCTTTATCACCATATGCAGTTTTCACCTCATTATAAACCTCAACCGGAGGTTTTCCCTTCCAAACGAGATAACGGATGACGCCGCGTATTTCGCACTTGGCGGGAGATTGGATTGACATTTTTCACGAAACGTGCTGTCGCGTCGACACTTCTCAACGTACTGACCTCGAACCGGTCTCGTTGCGGAGGGGAAGGGTCAGGCTACACGGAAGTGTAGCCAACATGTCGAAAATAAAATCCATCAGTACACTTACTTTCTGGATACGCATAGTACATGTCAATATTGTTCTATTCAAAACATATATGTAATGAAATACACAATATCTATTCTTTCTCATAATGCATACATTGGTATCTAATAAGTTTTTAATGATCTGATATCCAGCTTTTTTGGGAACGCTACTGTTAAAGGTAAAGATATTGTGAACTGTGAGATTTGCTAAAAGTGTCAGTAGAAATATAATATTTACATAGAATGTGAATATAATAAGTATGCTTTAATATTAGAGATTCTTCGTGTCTGAACCATCTGAATACTTCATTTTTCATCTTAAACGTACATCTTCTTTCGATTCGCATTATTTTATAATGTCCTCATTTCTTATTTTATCGTGCATATACGTTTTTTCACGCATTTTACGTAACGTTATGATTTCTATAGTATTTATCTTAGTTTCATCTCTATATAGCCACGTTCAAGTTTTACTTGCATACCTTAATGTTGGGACCAAGATTTTAATATGAGCAGGCAGTTTTGTCTATCTTGAAATGCTCCTGTCGGTAAATAAATTGTATAAACCATAATTCACTCTATGGCTTGCAGCTACTCTTTTTCAATATCGTACATCGCGTGGTAATACTATGTGAACATGTTTCCAAAGTAAAAAAATGTCTTAACTCGCTTCTTATAGTTCTTCTCCATAACCATAATTTCGAATATTCATGCTCAACCCATTTGATTTAGATCATTCATACACTTTCCTTACAAGAGTTTGTAAATTTTTCTCGCTTTCTGCTAGCTCTACCATGTCACCTGCATACAACATTCCATATACATTTAAATTAGATATTTTCAGTCCAGAACCAGCATATTTTAACACATTCACACACTTGTTTGTGTATAAATTGAACAGCCATGGTGATATTATTCATTCCTGTTTGACATCTCCAGTAATTTTTTATATCTGAAGGTAACATGTAAGTATTTTGGTAGGGAGTAATGTATCTTTATATGTCTAGTGTTCATAACTTTAAATAGGTCATCTACCCAAACTACGATGACTTGGGCCACGAAATGCAATTATATGAATCAAGTCATCATGCAATTATATGAATCAATGTACTAAAACCAATTAAAAAAAATAGTGTTCATATACGTTTTGAAAATATTTACTATGTTAGTACTAACGCCTGAACTCCCACAAAAACTAGATATTTGACCTGTTCAATCGCTTCCCTTGTATTATGGCACGATGTCTGAGATTTTGTGTGACCTTTGATGACCAGATAATAAGTTTTAAGTACGCGAGCTGACTAGCCTTAGGCTTCCGAATTTCAAAGATAATTTATCATTCCTCAATATTTAACATTTGAATAAACGCACATACATACCATCGCGCCATTTATTTATTGGGGTAGACAGAGATGATAGAGGGCTAAACTTATTTATTATGAAATACTTTTTCCTTTTTTCAAAATATCGTTTATTTGGTTCAACCAAAAAAAAATCAGTCGTCTTCTACCGCGATTCCTACTTGTATTTGCATTCTAAATTTGTTTAGTTATTTTCGTCACTCAATATGTCCAAACCACCTCAACATGCTCATTTCACTCAACTTAAATCATCCTCATTAAGCTTACATTAGTTTGTGATAATTACATTTCATTTTCTATTATCTATCGACACACCATATATTGACCTCCGTGGCCTAGTTGGTAAGACGCTTGTCTTCCAGCCCGGAGGATGCGAACTTAGTTTTTTCAAAAGGTATTCCTGTCTGGTTTTCACTTAAGGCCTCTTTATCATATTTCTGGTTGGTTGGAACAGATTGCCACATAGTAATAATCCCACCAGGTTGTATTGTATACAACAAAACTGTAATACAATACAGTACAATTGACGACCTCCGTGATCTACTCCATAAGACGCTTGACTCTCATCCTGGGAATTTGTTCCTCGATGGTTCCGAAAAAATCCTGTTCTGGTGAAAGAGTACTTCTGGTAATAATACTGGTACAAACTAGCAATAACTCATCAATAATAACGGATGTTAATCAAAAGCCTGAATATATTTTTTTCAATTCATATTTCAATTCATATTGACATTTATATTTAACTGTTCAACAGCAAAATCACCCCTTGTCAATACATAAATCTTTCTTTACATAAATATTTTATGTCTTGTAGTAATGATAAAACATTAGAGCTGTCAAATAATATTCGAAAAACTAAGGAAGTTTCGATTTTTTTTAAAACAATTTACGACATGGAAATATACTCGTAATTATTGTTGCCAGGTTTGTACTTTTCTCCCATTGCAGAAAGGGAGTTTACTTCTTTCTTTGGAATATCGGTGAACCCACATGGCGGGGAAAATAACTTTTATACTCCTTAATATACACGGCCATTATACAGAAGAAGAACAATACCCTCACGACAAATAAAAAAATCCTCGCTCAACGCACCAAATAACTTCTTTCTGCTTTAACAATAACAGCATTCAATGATGACACACATACGTCACTTCTATAAAAAACAATAATTAATCACCTAACACGAAAACATGATTTTCAAACCTCCAACGTCAGCACGTCCCATCGATAGGCTTCTCGCTAATCCTACATTTTTTACATATTTTTTACATATATAATTTCTTGCATTAGTAATTATTAATATAATTAAGCACCGTACTAATTATGATATTCAGAAACTCAAAAATTCTATATTCAAAACATTTTCATTTTTCCATCATGACAGCTGTCACTTCTTGATTATTTTGTTTTGGCGCTTCTATAAAAACAAAAATTAACCACCTAACACGACAAAAAGGATTTTAAAAGCTCCAACGTTGAGCCGTCCCATCGATAGGCTCCTCGCTAATCCTACATTTTTACATGTATAATTTCTTGCATTAGTAATTATTAATATAATTAAACACCGTATTAATTATGATATTCAGAAACTCAAAAATTCTATATTCAAAACATTTTCATTTTTCCATCATGACAGCCGTCATTTCTCGATTATTTTGTTTTGGGCTTATATGATATATGTTACTCGTAGAAGTTCACGGCTATTATTTAAGCAGAAGAAGAATAGTTTTTTATAGTTTTTGTACGGTGACCGATGTATAAACGTCGAGAATTATTTATTAACTAGTTGCAACCCGTGAAATATTCACGGAAGTAAAACAAATTCTACATTTATGAAAATATACTCGTATATTCATAAATGTATTTTTTTATAAAAATCATTTATACATCGTCCCTTTTTACACCGGTTCAAAAATTGTTAGCTAGGTATTTAAAATTCGTTCAGTATCACGGACCCACCGAGATTCAAATTTCGAATTACTTTCGGAGAGAATCCAAGTATTCGTCTCTCGCTCTCTTGTATTCAAAATTCAATTCTCGTATTCTTTCTTTGACGACAACCATCGTATGGGTATTGACCTATTTATACTATGATTAAATTTGATACTATAATATTTTATGTATTGTTCCTTTTTCTAAATCTTTTTTACGTTATTTAATTACGATATTACATTAAGTATTCGTTCGTAAGTGGATTTAAAAAAAGATCTTTTTTGTGTTTGCTTGTCAGTATAAGGCTCTTAGAATGGAGCCGGTGAGGCGAGGCGGGTGACGAAGTGAATGTGCCCTATAAGACTTAATTTGCACCAACACACGCCCGCTATTCTTCAAACTGGGGGTGAGTTCATATTCATGTATCATAAACAGAGGAGAAATTGGGAAAATGAGAGCCATGATGTAATGACAGAAAAAAATATATATTAGCACTCTTATGCACTTAAAATGAACACTAAAAAAACTAAATTATTAATAATAACGGACCACATATTTCAACATTATTTTGTATTTGAATCTAGTTTATTCATTTATAGTGCGTATTTTAATTAAATTTGTCATATTTCGTTTAAAATTATATAGTTTTCCGTCTTTGTTATACAATTTGTATTTGTAATAATAAATTATTAAACATTTCTACAATATTTCCAAATCTAATAACTGTTAGCGAACTGTACAAGTAAATAATATTTGGGAACGTAGTTAAATGCAAAATATCTCTCTTAGGAAATAAACGTTAACATAGAGATACCAAGAAGAGCTTTCATTCAAGGAAGCCACTCTTTATATGTTCAAATCTAATAATTGGCAGCAAACGTATTCAGTAAGTGATTCGATACAAATATTAGGGATTGTGGATAAATGAACAATGGGAAGCCTGTCAGGAAATAAAGGCGATAATTAATAAACTATGAAGAACTTTATTAAATTGGAGCTTCTGTTTATATGATCAAATCAAATAATTGGTAACGAGCCTATATATAGCAAGTAAATCACTACAAATATAATATTTGGGAACGCAGGTTAATGGAAATAGGTTCCTTCTCAAGAAATAAAGAGGAGAATAGAGAAAGCGAGAAAGCTTTTACTAAAATTAAGTTTCTGTTTACAAATCCAAAACTGGGCTTGGAATTGATAATGCGTAAAGTTTATTGTTACATCATCTCAACCCCCTCTATGGAATAAAGGAGTGGACAATGAATAATAAAACATCGCGTAGGATCGCGGCTTTTGAGATGTGGATTTATAGATATTCCTTGGACAGATTGTGTGGATGTACAAGTGTTTGCACGTATATATCATATAAGAATCGAGAACTGATCAAAACTGTGAAAGTTTGAAAATTGCAGTATCTCGGTCACATAATAAGGTGCACAACATACATTAAAACTCTACTGATCATTTAAGGAAAAGTAAATGTCAAATGAAGCAGAGAACGACGCCAAATCTCCTTGGCTTGACGGATTGGTTTGAGTGCTATTCCACTGAAGTGTTCCGGGCTGCAGTGAATATAATAAGAATTGTCATGATAGTGTCCATCCTCCGATAGGAGACGGCACCCCCAAAAAGTTGAAATATCTTTATCGTCGTTGTTGTGGCTGGGCCTCGTCTCGTAGTCGAGGACCCCCTCACCATCCCAATGTAATTTCCAACTGAATTACGTTGGGATGGTGAGGAGGGATAATTACGTTGGAATGTGTCGATGACAGGATGTAGTTGGAAAGCGAAACGGTACCATGGAGTGTTGTTTTCTTTTTTTTTTCTCCTTAAGTATGTGGCCGTTGCACACCAACAAACTTACCAGCAACATCGCCGCACTGGATCCGATGGCACACCAAAGTGAGACACGATCGGAATACACCTGCATGTTTTTTCCTTTTTTTGAAATAATATATATGACCGAAGCCATAGGTATCCTTATACCCCCGAACACTACATGGAAAAAAATGCATGTGCTATTTGAGGGGAGTAGCACAGCGCGGGGTTTGAACCGGTAACCTTCTGCACGGAAGTCCAGCACGTTACTGCGTGGCCATGCACCTCAAATATCTTTATGAAAAATATAACAATATACTAACAAAAGTTAAACATTGTAGACATTTGCCGTAAATATTTTTTATGAATGTCAATAGTAAATGTTTGGTGGTTCACATCGATACCATCTATAATTTTGCGATTCTCAAAAAATTCTCCAACAAAAGGGCGAAATTCGAAATATTTGAAGTAAACATTCAAATTTTTTTTTTACTTATTTCCAAGGTTCATAAGAATAACAAAAACACGTGTTGCGGGGATTAATGTAACTAGTGGAGTAACTAAATAATTTATTTTTAATATAAAAACAATCTTAATAGAAATGCTCCTCTCCAAAATTCTTCATGTATTTCTCTATTCGGACGTTCACTCTTAAGAAGTAAGCTTATCTCCCGGCTAGAAGACTTTTGTTGCATCAATTTCCACCAACATAAATATGTTTAGACTTTTTCGTTTTTTTAGGCAATAAGTCCTTTAAAAAAATCAATTATATGTTGTAAGTTTTCTTTTAGAATTGCAAGTATCCGACCCTGCATTGCGGGAACGCGTGTAAGTGACGGCATGAAATTGTAATTAAAATTGTCCCCGGTGTCCGCGGCTGTCATTAAGGAAGCGGGGCATACACAGTACTTACTCGCTCCACGTGCTGCGGTCCTATGTTTCATTGGATCTGCCATCGGGGAGACAGGAGACATGAGAGAGAGAGAGAAGAATAAGATAATGGAGACTCCTTTTTATACTGTCTTTTAACATAATTTACAATCGGGTAAAAAATGTGACATCTACTAATTCGCTTATCAAGTGCCTTTTATTAATGCTAAAAGCACAAGTTCAGCATTCTGAAAGCACTTGATTTCCGTTTCTCATCAAATTTTCAAAATTTTTTAATATTCTCAGATTATAATACCATTAGTGCACTATTGTTTAGCTTCTTGAATTTAGTCGATAATTTTAGTGTATGTGAGACTAGCGCCTCTTTCCTCACCAGATTTCAAAACAAAAATGTCATATTTGTGTGGATTCTCGTTAACCATACATGGAAACAAAATCGTTGACTGTTTGGAAAAATACGCAACATTATTCGGTTCCTTCCCTTTAAATTATATAACCTAAGATGTTACGTCGCAGGATGAAAATCGTTTACTTACCAGTTAGTCAAAGGGCGGGAAGCCTACTTGTAGCAAAAAAAGGGGCTGTTTAAAGGAATATTTCAGTTGAAATACAACAAGCCTTAGTTCCATAAAAAAAGTCGAAACGAATTGAGTCTATTATGTACATAATAAGAATACGCCACTAGGAAGCTATAATTATAAAATTCATATTACGAGGTCTGTAGATGCTCATAGATGACCCTAGTTGTCAATGTAGTGACTGTCAAACCACGTCATTGGCACCTTTTTCTTGTGTTTACATTTGTCAAAAACTTTTAACTCGCAACAACACAAGTTTAATACAACTACATGTTTTCATGGCGTTGAACATGTCTGTTTTGTGCCTGAAAACTACGATTTGCGGACAGCATTGATTTTCTGTTACCATTTGAAGAAAACTGCTACAGAATCGCATCGAATGCTTGTTAAAGATTACGATGAGCATGCTCTTGGTAAATCACATTGCTTTGAGTGGTTTAAAAAAATTCAAAAGTGGCGATTTTGACGTGAGAAACGAAGAACGTGAAAGACCACCGAGAAAGTTTGAAGACGCCGAATTGCAAGCATTGTTGGATGAGGATGACGCTCAAATGCAACAACAACTCGCGGATCAATTAAATGTGACATGAAAAACCGTCTCCATATGTTTAAGTCATGGGAAAGATCCAGAAGGTGGGAAAATGGGTTCCACATGAACTGAATAAAAGACAACAGGAAAACCCAAAAACCACCACAACCAACTAGTGTTATCTATTATGAGCTGCTAAAACCTGGCGAAACCGTTAATACTGAACGCTACCGACAACAAATGATAGATTTGAACCAAGCATTGCGTGAAAAATGACCAGAATATCAAAAGAGGCAACACAAAGTGATTTTGCTTCATGATAACGCACCATCGCACACAGCAAAACCGGTCAAGGAAACGATTGAGGCTTTTAGTTGGCAAATACTTTCGCATGCGACTTACTCACGAGACTTGGCTCCATCCGATTACTACTTATTTGCATCGATGGGACACGCACTTGCTGAGCAGCGCTTCACTTCTTACGAAAATGGCTAGATGATTGGTTTGCCTCAAAAGAGCAACAGTTTTTTTGGCATGGCATCCACAAATTGCCAGAGAGGTGGGGAAAATGTGTAGCTAGCAATGGGCAATACTTGGAATAAATTTATTTTTATCATTTTCATACAGTAAATGTGTATTTTCTATAAAAAAAATCCGGTTTCATATTTACAGACCTATGTAAGTATACCTCACGTGTGAGACGGAAGAGGAAACTTAACTCAAATATAAATGTCTCCCACCCGTTCAACTCCTCTCACCTACTTGGATTTAATTCTTCACGAATTTATTTACACTTATATATGAATTTATTGTTCAAAACTCCTTAAATATTTATAACTACAGTAGTTTTCTACATATTTAACATTGTCTCCTGTCCTTTAAATTGTTATTGGTACAATCACCCTCTTTAAAGGGTGCAAAGCCGAATTAATTAAAAAAGTATAAAGGATACTGCAACGTAATGTCAAAATGTTAATATAGGTCATCTATTTTTTGTTGTTGTTATTTGACACTAATAACCTTGAGTTATTTAGCTATAGCATATTCAATGGTTACATTTTTCAATGAAAAATTTTAAGCACTTGGTTATCTCTTTAAAGTTTTTATTTCTCACATGTACAAAAGTTATGTAAATTGAGAGACTCCTTTTTGATAAAGGATAAACTCGAGTACACTAGATTAAAAAGTAGGAGGTACTTCTTTTTATAAAAAAATGGATAAACGAATTATCATATAGTACGAGTATATACATAGTATCATTTTAGTAAGAAGTTAATGGAGAATTAACTTCTTACTAAAATGATACGATTGTAGCAGAACAAAGATTTTCAAGACGTTTATTTTATATCAAAAGTGAAATATATGGACAAAGTTATAAGGATCTCGATAATTGTCTATGGTACTGAGAGTATTATAGGAAACAGTTGATTCACCTTAGTATGTAACTCCATTACCGTACCGTAATTAGTGCAACTTAGTGTTAGTTACGCCTTCATTAGTCGTTCTTCACTAATTACTCGTATTTCCAGACGGGAGGAGGAGCGATGTTTGCCGCTTCAGCACCACTTTGGACGGGGATGTAGCCAACGGAGGTGTGTTAAATGCACACCTTTTGGGTAGCAGGATTAAGGGTGTAAAAACATGAAAAACCTTAAAAAACACCATCTCTGTAGTCTAGTGTTTTATCGATTGATTTACAATCTGAAATATTGGATAATATTCCTAATGGTTACCAAACAAGAATATTTCAGTAAATTTTTTTCATATCAAAAAACAAATTTAAATCGCTTAAGAGTATGAGTGAATATGTATATATAATATATAATGTAAGTAAATATCCTGAACATTTCACATTGCTCGAGTAAAGGAGTTCACTGCATTTTATTGAGAGTGATTTTCGATGTCTTTTTGACTAGTAAGAAAAACACGTAAAAAAGCAACCGCCTATCAGTGGGATCATACATTTCAAAATAATTGTCTGAATTATGACAATGTTGAAGAATGGAAACGTTTAATTTAATTATATGAACGAAATTTATAATTTCATTTTGTAGCTTAATTTCAAATGCCATTAAAATATTACAGCTCTCTGAGTCGTATCACAAATTGGCGTTGTTTTTGTGAAATATCCATTTCTGAATAAAACTTTTAGTATAATTTCGGAAAAAAACGTGATCGAATGAAGCTTTCTGTTTAGGTTGATATTGAATTGTTCGATACTAAAATTACATTATTAGCGGTCTTTTTGGCCTTATTGGAAATACAATTGCCTTCAGCCAGGGAGCTTCGGGTTCGATTCCTGATGGTATTCAATGAATAAAAATGGAAAAGGTTTTTTTTTAAATGTCTCGTAATAATACTCAAACGTTAAGATGGATTAAATTGTTGTTGCTATTGCGTATTCGGTAATATTGTTGATACGTACGTTGGCGAACTGCGAGTAACGTTTTTACTTCATAGATTCTAAACTAGAAGACTTGATCGACGGAGCTGAAGTCGATTGTGTTATTTGACCATGATCTCCGACATGTCTGTGTCAAAGTTGTTGAAGGGGTCCATACGAATTAATAAAAAATACTGAAAAATAATGGTGATGACTTAGGCATAGTGAAAAGATGAAGAATGAAAGATTACAAATAAACTTATTCGCGTAATAAAGAAATTGACAGATTGTCGACAGTATGCCTTTGTAGGGAATACCTACGTCCCTAAATATTGTCAACATGCACGGTCAACGACCGATGAATCAACCTTTGAATATGTACAAAGATCACATACCAGAACGTCAATATTGTTTACACGCAAATAATATTTACGTCGCATTCCACGGTAGAAAGAGAACGCATCGCGTTGTCTCACCGTTTCGGCAATAAATATTCTACCCACTATATCATTGGCAACGTCTGCGACCACCTCGGCACGCACAGGAGTGAGATCAAGATATACTGCGGACGCATTCACGCGCCCCGTTCTGAAATTGTATATATACCTACTTATCGACAAATAAAGAGCACTTGTTATTATTCACTTGACCATTCATCGCTGTTTACTATTTATCGATTATTCACTCTCACTTTTTCGCATTCCTGAATCGACGTATTTTATTTTAAATACAAAACAAATCAAAATCATCACGACGTATCAGTAAAGCATTCCGCTAAATTGATGACCCCGAAAGAAAAGGAACACAGAATTCGACTAAAGCGAATACAGCGATGTCAACAACATCATCATCAGCACGTCCTACTAGGACATACGCTAAACCTTCAACGGTGCGTTGGATAAGAAAAGATTCTGCCATCACCAGATCGAAGAAATATATATTTTCTTCAAATTAATGTACGCAAACAATATTTGAGAAAAAACTATGATAAAATAAATTAAAATCAAAGATAAATCTTAAGAAAAATACGGATTAGGAAGGGAAATGTGTGGGGGGAATATTTTTTGAGACAAATAATACTTCTTTAGTATATTCTTCAATATCGATAAACATGAAGCAAATCTGATTGAGCCAGGAAGATCATTCAAAAGTCGAGATGAGCGATCACAAAATATGCTGTACGAGTACAATGCGTTGGAATAGAAACGATTTGGCCATCGCCAGATCGAAGAGATATGTATTTTCTTAAAAAAAAAAATTCCATCAAATTATCTAAAATGGACATTTATTTAAGTGTGCAATAAGAATATAATTTCGTATACACAGCTACTCGACACTTATCCATTTTATTTTACATATAAAAGCTTTTTAAATATGAATTATAAAAGTTTCCTCGCGTCTATATGAAAGATAGAGAAAGTTTTCAGATTAATCGTAGCGGTACCCCCGTGCTAAGTTCTAGCCGAAGCTTTTATTTGAAAAGGCTATTACAAAAATGATACTATATAAGTACGTATGGGAGACATTCCAAACTAGAAATTTCTTTAAGAAATTTTATTAAAATATCTGATATTCAAAAATCTAAAGTTTTAAACAGTGATATTTAATCTGTTAAAATAAACAATTTGTAAATTATGTATTTCTTTTTTATACCCTATTGAAAATAAAATGAAATATTAAGAAAAGCGTTATCTATGACTTAAAAAATAACTAATCCTTTGTGTTCATGCGCAAGCTCTCTCTCTTTTTCATTTTCTCATAGATTGTATTACCTTGTACATTGATATAAAATAGCAGGATCAAAGAGACATGCAAGGGACCAAAATAAAAATAAAGCATGTATGATATCTAATTATATTAGAAAAATATGAAATCAATATAAAATTAAAAGACTTCTAAAAAATATTGAAACGCATCTTAATTTTCTCCATTTGCTTTCTCTGTTTCTCTCTTCGAAAATGATTGAGAACGAATAAGAAGGAACTACACCAGTGCATGTACAAACACGCTATCTTTTTGAAAATAAAATAAAATAAATCTAAAGCGCTGCTCCACAGTCAAAAGTCATATTAAGAGCGCTGACATGATTTGTAGTCATAAAAGTCATATTAAGAGCGCTGACATGATTTGTAGTCATAAAAAACAGTAAAGGATTATAATTTGAGAAACACTAAAAAGTCTGACAAATTCGGAATTTCAGTACTTCTCGAAATATATTGTTTTATGTTAAGGAATCACCTGCAAAAAACTTTCTTAACATACCCAAGTCAAGTTGGTAGTGCACACCTGAAAGTTTCATGAATTCACTGTAAGGTACGTGTAGTAAAAAATCAGGCCATTTTTGACAGTTCGCGGTAGTTCTGATGAAATCTTTACTGTAATTATATTTTTCATAGAATCACAAATCAATTACTGTGGAAAAATTAGACATTAAACATATGTGCATGACCGCGCGGTAATACGGTGCCTGGTAACGCACTAGAGTGCGAAATGTCGCCGGTTCGAACCTCGCGCTGTGCTACTCCCTTTGAGTGACACAGGCATTTTTCCATCTAGTTGAGAGGTATAAGGATACCCAGGGCTTCGATCTCATATATATTCTTTTTTTTTTTTTTTTTTAAAGGGGGAAAACATGTCTATGTACTCCAATCGTCTCACTTCAGATGTGCCATCGGATCCAGTACACCGATGTGGCCGATGAGTTTGTTGGTGTGCAACAGCTCTCTTACTTAAAGAGGAGAAGAAATAAACAAAAACTCCACGCCACAGCTTCGTTTTCCCACTGAATTGACGTTCGAATGGCAAGGGAATCCTCGACTACGACGCCTAGCAACGACGACGAAACATATGTATTAGGTGTTAACATAAGTTGTGTCCGTTTTTTTTCTAATTTAAAAATAAGCACCAAAAGTAAAACAAACTTGTAAAGGTTATACGCCATTCGAAAGAAAATTTTCTGGTCTACAAGATATTGTGTTTGCTTTTAAATTACATATATGATTTTATTTTATTACAAGCCTTCAAAATGGAATGTCAAGTAGACGAAAGTGAGCATTTTCGACACCTTCTATTCAACGTTCGACAATCGATTTTTGTTGTTTTCACTCAAAACATGTGGAACCCAAGCGCTGAACTTCTGGACTTTTCCCTTTGATTTAAGATGGCGGTATACAGTCATGTGACTACAATTCATCTGCTCAGCCAATTCTACGGTGGTTAGAAGGGGATCTTCATGAATTATATGGTTTAAGCGGTCCTCATCGAAGTCCTTTTATTTAAAGCATCTTCACCGTGCACTTCGCAAATATGGCAGCTTGATTCCCACGATTGAACGCGAACAGAAGGAGGTGTCGAAAATGCTCACTTTTGTCTACTTGATATTCCATTTTGAAGGCTTGTAATCAAATAAAATAATACATGTAACGTAAAAGCAAACATAATATCTTGTAGAGCAAAAAATTTCGAATGACGTATAACTTTTACCATTTTGTTTTACTTTTGGTGCTCATTTTTAAATTTGGAAAAAACGGACACAACGTATGTTAACACCCAATACATTAAGGGATTAAATAAAGATTATAACTCAATTTAATGTAAAAACTAATTCCAGTAAAAAACAACATTTCAATATATTTCATCGCAGAAAAGTAGTGTTATGGATTGTAAGATTTAAAAAAAATAAGTTGTGTAATATTTTTAAATAGTTTTTTTCTTTACAGAAAGAATAATTTTCAAATAGAGTATATCCGAGTCCAATATTACCGCAGATGTAGATGAATTTGAAATAATTTCCGTGAAAATAATTTGATAACAATAAAGATCAATATTTAACAACCGATTTCATTTCAATTATTATATTGTAGTAAGACTTATTTATTTTATCCGCCCGCTCGATCAAGCCCAACTCAGAATACAAAGCGTCTTGAGGTCCGTAATTGGGTAGCTCGTGGACCTTGAAGATGCCTCCAAGGTACATATTC
The DNA here is from genome assembly GCA_949825065.1 of Odontocerum albicorne. Taxonomy (NCBI): domain Eukaryota; kingdom Metazoa; phylum Arthropoda; class Insecta; order Trichoptera; family Odontoceridae; genus Odontocerum; species Odontocerum albicorne. Next base: position 26,446,374 of record OX463854.1, on the reverse strand, counting down.
CAATTAATTTAGAAAATTGCTTTTGTTTTGATTGGTTCTTAACTGTTTCCTTCGAAATTTAATCTCGAACTTTTGTCCGTTACGCCTTTTATCGACGATGCTTTTATTTAATCGAATATTAAAAAATATATTGTGCGATTAATTCCCATTTTTTTTTAAATATGTATATGATCGAAATCATATGTATCTTAATCAGCGCGGGATCCGAACCGGTGACCTTCCGCACGGAAGTTCAGTGCGTTACCGCGCGGCCATGCATCTCAAATAGTATTTCTATACACTACGTTAAATATTGAGTCATGGATACCAATAATAATAATGAAACCAATGTTGCTTGATTGTTAAAAATTGCTTTTAAGCAATAAATCTGACAATTGTGTTTCCATGCAAGTGTTTAATAAATAATTGAATTATTGAAATGTACCTAATACCTTCAACATTTAATCAAAATCATTATTTGGATAACTATCCAGGGTGGGTATTGCATAACTTCAGAATTCGTTCCTACTTATATTATATTACGTAAAGCGAAAAGAAATGTCAATTTTCATTTTGCGTCACGTTGAAACCAGTTTGCCACCAGTTACCGTTAGGTAAACACATCGTGGCTGGTATCGTTTTGAAGCTCTATTAATATCCTTTCTGTTTTGATATTCTTTTTTGGTTTTGGTTCATAGTACAAAAATGCAAAAGCCAGAGATTGAAGAGACACATTTGTATTTTATGCTGTTTTTATTTGATAAAGGATTGAAGTCAAAAGAAGCTACCCAGACCATCTGTGATATTTATGAAGACATCTTGAATCCTCGAAAGTGCCATAGATGGTTTCAAAAGTTTGAAAGTGGTGAATGGGAATTAAAGGACTAACCAAAATCAGGAAGACCTCTTAAAATCGATTATGACACTTTAAACTCATTAGTGGGGTCCGATCCGCGCAAAACCATCAAGGAATTGTCACAAGATATCGGTTGTCTATGGTCAACAGTGAAGGACTATTTGAAAAGGCTCGAAAAACAAAGTAGACAAGGAATTTGGGAGCCGCACGAACTTTCTCCAACGATCATGGAACAACGAATAACAATCTGTTCATCATTACTCTCCAGATATGAAACTGATCCGTTTCTTAGAAGAATTATTACTGGGGATGAGAAGTGGGTCCTTTGCACCAATCCGAGGAAAAAAAAACAATGGTTTTCAACGAATCAGGTACCTGTGTCTACCCCTCAGCCGACATTGAATTGAAAAAGGTTCTCCTTTGTGTTTGGTGGGATGTTTTGGGAGTAATTCATTATGAATTACTAAAACCTGGTCAGACTGTTACAGCAGATGTGTATTGTGCCCAATTAGAAAGATTAAAGGCAGAACTGCTTAAAAAACGATCAGTTTTAGTAAACAATCAGAGACGAATTCTACAACATGATAATGCAAGACCACACGCAGCAAGGATTACGCAGGACAAAATAAGAGAGCTAGATTTAGAAGTTCTGCAACATCCACCATATTAACCTGATATTGCACCTTCGGATTACCATATTTTTAAGTCGATGGAACATTCGCTTCGAGATAAAAAAATTACGAATGTCGAACAAGTCCGAAATCACTTGGAGTCATATTTTACCGAAAAACCGCCAGAATTTTACGAAAAAGGTATTAAAAACTGCCTATTCTATGGAGGAAGATCATCGGTAACAAAGGAAATTATTTAACGGAATAATATTGTATAGTTTTTGTTAAAATCAATTTTTTGTCGCATTAAAAATATTGTCATTTCTTTCCGCTTTACCTTAAATGCAAAATATACTCGTATATATATCATACATTGACTCGTTCTCTTATCAGTTAGTGTCAAATTCAACAGTGTCAAATTTCTCCATCATGGACTTACGAGTATATCAGTGTAAAAAATAATTTATTTACGGACTCAAATTTCCTTACACATTTTGTATTGAACTGAGTTCAATTTATTTTAGTTGGGCATTCATTAACTAAAAAAGAGCTTATTTTGAGTATGATATGGAAAAAATAAAGAGAATACTTTTCCAAACAAATAATTAATAATATACCAAAATGTTTCCAAGTAAAACCATAAAAGGTTTCAAGTCTCAAGACCGTTTAACCCATTGCGAGATAGATACAAAATATTTTTGGCGATTTTTGCAATTATTTCTCTAAGTTAGGAAATATCTAATTGCCAATTAATGAACCACGGTCTTATCTCTGAAATATAATAAATAAATCGAAAACAGGAACTATAGTAGATATAATTGACCTTCGTAGAGTTTTCAGGTTCACAGACCCCTTAACAAAGAATTCGGTAAACATTTTGTTTTCTATATTTTTCAGAAGTTATTAGGAGTATAATCTCAGAAGTAGGTGTAGGTCAGAAGTTAGGATTTTAACCCGTAACTTCCGGGATGCAAGACAGACTTACGAGTACCTTCGTTTGGTAAATCATTTTTAAATAAACCCGTATTAATATTATAATAATAAACCATTAAAATGAAGTTTTTTATAGTTATCGTATTATAAATACACATTTAAGAAATGCAACAAAATAAAAATATCTTCAAACAGTAATATAATTGCTTATATACGAGTATATAACATATTTATGTTTACTAATTAAAAATTGTGCTGATTATTTTTCAATTTTAGTTAGAATTATCGAACATTATTTTTTTCGTAATTTGACTTTTACGTTAACAAAGTTGAAGAATAGTATTTTTCATTAGTGGAAATAAGCGAACTTTCAAAGTTTGAACTCGGGTAAAATTACATTGGTTTGAATAAAAATATTCAAACTTGTGTTTTTAGCTATATGAGTTCAATTTTCCAATTGAATTTAATTCAAAAATAAAAATTATAGTTCTTAATAAAAACATAATTATCAATTCAAAGTTAGTTTTAGTAACATATCGTTTGATATTTTTTTCAATGAACGATAACTTTGATGGGTAAGCGAATAAAATTAGGACTTGACAAACCTTTATCTAGAGGGTACCAAAATATGAACCTATAAATTTGATAAATATTGAGATAAAAGTAGTTTGTATTTTTTTTTGTTTCTAAGGATATTTTACGCCTTAAATGAAAAAAATATTCGATTATCGAATTATAATTTCGTTATGTATATTATGACCTGGTGAATTAATTTTTATGTGGCATTCTCTTCCAAGTAGAAAGTTGCTAATAAAAATTTAAGTGAAAATCAAATTAGAATCTTTAAAAAAATTGATACTGACGTGAAGTATACTCGCAACCCATGGGATGGGATACATAATGTCTAATTTATGTTTTGGCTCTAGATATTATCTCGAAGATAAATTAATTCTATGAAAGAATAACGTTCGTGCTCGAATTGTTTTTATATGCAGGCTGTGCCACTACCACAAAGTTTTTATATGCAGGCTATGCCACTACAACAAAGTTTTTATGCACAATCTGTGCCCCTTCAACAAAGTTTTCAGGCTGTACCACTACAACACAGTTTTTATATGCAGGCTGTGCTATTTCAACAATGTTTTAACATGCAGGCTGGGCCACTACAACCTAGTTTTTATATGCAGGCTGTGCCACTACAACAAATATGTAGTTTTAAAAAATCAAGCCTGAAGTTTCTGTGGCGTGGAGAAGATACAAGTTCTAAGATGACAATTATATTAAACTTGCAGTTTTTTGGAGGGTAGATTTACCGTGCTGTGTAATTTCGTTACGATATATCGCAACCCCATTTGAAATCAAACCCAGGTTGACTCAATTCGAATTGAGGAAGGAAATACTAATATTCCGAGGTTGTATTAATGTTATTTTCGTAAAATTAGATGTATTAGTTGAAAGTATTTAATAAAACTTTATCAAAACGTTTGATATGTTAGTCCACTCTATCGCACGTATCAAGACTAATTTATTGTGGACAAGCGAAGCGAAGTCTATCTCTACATTCCCACTAAAATCCACATCGTCTCAAATTTGTGATCCCTTTTTCTTCAAACATATCAAAGAAAAAAATAGGACATACATTAAAAACTTTGCATGTTAATATGCAAAATTATATTATCAAGCAACAAACATAATCAAACATTGTATAACAACGTTTCAAACTTAAATTTGATTACAAATAAATGGTTTATGTAATGGAACGGTCGGTCATTAAAATAATCTCTAAATTTTGACACTTCTTTCAATAAAATTTTTAGCAATATATAGAACAAGTTAAAAGTTAACAATCTATGTTATTTAGTTAATACTTATTTACTTGAAAATTTGCTAAGTATTTATTTATTTATTTATTATTACACATGACAAGAAATATACATAATTTGTGAAAAAACAACAGGTAATTTAATTTGGACATACAATTTTAATGGATCTAGATTTGTTGCCTTTCATTTGTCGTATCCCCAGTAAACTAGTATCTTACTGAGGATATTTAGCATGAAAAAATAAATCGATACTTCTTTCCGATTTTTGATTACACAAAAACAAAACCCCGTTGCACGTTCTCATCAACCTGACAAACAGTGACACTCAATTACAACTGGAAACATCATGCGAAATTAAATTCCTCACACATCATCACTCCAGAAAGACCAAAAATATTTATCCCACAATATACCGCACACAATCATAAGAATAAAAATAAAGAACATACAGAAACACAAAAACAACAAAATTTAAAACAACAAGAAGAAACCCACACTCAGGAGCCCACATAAATCTTTTACACACGTCATTCATCCTGAAAGCCCAAGTACTCAAAATCCTGTCGCAATAACAACCACGCTCCGATCGACTGTCTAAATGGTTTTCCTACCTTTGCCTTTATTGAATTCGGCACGCCATTGTATGTCATGGGAGCCAATTAAGCATATTGCCTTTGGACAAAAGAGGTTTTAACTCTAGGAATGGTGAACATTTCATTAGTTCCCATGTGTGTCGTGTGTCCCTGCTGAGTCTGCATCTTCCCTTCCTCTCGATGCCAGAGAATGGATTTGAGATGCAAATTGGCTATGTTCAGGACCTGATACTCTCTGAAAAGCTCCGTCGTGAGATACCGGGCAGGAAGTTTTTTAATTATTTTCACAATCAATTTTTGGGAAACCTGCAATTTGTGTTTTTGGGTTAAGGTGCATCCCCCCCAAACTGATATACCGTAAGAAAGTGCCGACTGACATAAGGCGAAGTATATACTTTTAAGAATATTTTCACTGAGCACATTTCGAATCATACGGAATATGTATCTTAGTTTTCTGATTTTTGTATGGGAATCGTGTTGGAGTTAAGGGAGAGGAAGAACTGGAAAGACCAATAAACAATCTCTATTTGAGCGTAGCGCTAATTCATGATCCAGTATTTTATTTTTCTGTATTATGTGTAGAATATTCCAGCTCGTTAAGCTTCTGTACTTTTCAGATATAAGTTCTGTTAATACCAAAGTTAAGTTAAGCTTAATTAACTTTTTTTTCCTAAATAAAAAAAAACTTTTATATTTTAAACTTTAGGAAGTTAGCCCACTTTTAAAAGAGCGAGTCCAATCAAAGCCCGGCTTTTGACTATTTATAGTTTTACAAGTCCTGGTGCTTCCACCTTTTGTAAAGAGTAGAATTCGAAATACTGTTTTGAAATCTACAAACAGGTGTTGTGAAATTGTGTTGCGAGTATTAACTGCACTATCAACTTTAAAACTATGATGAGAATGAATAAAATTTAAAAAATCCTTAATTTGAAATCGCTGCATTGAAGGTTTTGTTAATGGCTATTCCCCCCAATTTAGATGTTCTTAGTTAGTGAGCAATGTAGAGTTAATTATGTCAATTGACTATACATATGTTATAGAACCACAAACACATTATGTTTTCCCTTTGTTTTAAACCACGTTTATCAAATAAGAATATAAATTTTGTATCTATATTTCCTAAGAAATTTCATACTTTTTTAAACTCTGCAAACAGTGGGAGATATGTTTGAAATTAATTTATTTATATTAGTTAGCAATGGGTTATTCGCTAAAATTAGACCCTTATAAAAGGTTAGATACGCATCATTTAGTGGGGATTCAAAGGATATACATATGATCCAATGTGTCCTTCATGAGCCTAAATCCGCACATGCTAGAATTTAAGACTTTGATCTTAGTCCAATATTTCTTTGTGGAAGAATATCCAACACGCATATGACATACTTTATCATAGACGTTGAATGCTTGTTATATTTTGAAAAAAAGAAAAAAATATATACTTCATCATTCTAGACAGACCAAAAGTCTATCCCATATTGCACACAATCACTAAAAACACACCACACTCAAGAGTTTACACAAATCTTTACTACCAGTTATCCCTTCAACAAGCCCAATCATTCGAACTCCTGTCACGATAATAACCACGCTCTGATCCCCTGCCTGAGTTTTTTACTACTTTTTTCCTTTGTTGAATTCGGGACCTCTTTGTATGTCATAAATAAAAATAATATTTGAGAAACAATAACATAAATTAAGATAAAAGAGAAACTTCAATGAATAAACGAATAAGGATGGGAATCGTGTTGGAGTTAAGGGAGAGGAAGAACTGGAAAGACCAATAAACAATCTCTATTTGAGCGTAGCGCTAATCCATGATTGGAAAGACGCTGAAAATTTTCGACGAGATAAGAGGGGGAGGTGGGACAGTTAAGGATATTATACAATAGATGCAGTATGTGAATTTGGCGTCTATTTCTAACATTCAACCAGTTCAATGCCTTCTGGTATGAAGTTATATGATCGTATTTACGTAGGTTGAAAATGAATCTTAGGCACACATTTTGAAGACGCACAGGCACACATTTTGAATCTTAGTCACACATTTGAAATATATATATAAAGTTGGAAGATACCTGAGTCAGATTGTTTGATTCCTGAGATGCCCACAAATTTAGCCCTTTTCTATGTATATTCATACAAGTAAAATAAAGGGCTACAACACATTAGACTAATATTATTAGATAAATCAATTACAGTTCAAAAGCAACTGTTTCAAAGTTAATGTATTGTATATTGACAAGTTGGTCCAACCTTTGTCATTGGTAGCTGTATAATTTAATCAGGATATTTAAACAGAGCCCTTCGACTTTCCACTTTCCCTAGATCTTTGTGATGTTTCGATGTTTGAGATTTAACCAAAACCGAATTGAAAAGTTTAAAAGTAAACCTTTGACAGATATAACTTTCGCCACAATTTCGGATCCGCTCGGAAAGGGAGCGGCAAGAAATTGCGGAGAAATTTTAGAAAGTTAGAATCGATGAATAAAATGTATACCTTTTGCTTAAGACAATTCCACCGCAAATTAATATTGCGGCTTTCAAGACTTGAAGACCAAGATTAAATAACTTTATTTTTTGTTTGACTGTGTAGAACCAGTTTTTTATTTTCAGGGGAAAAATATATTTCTTATTAAAGTTAATTATGCCCGTTAACCAGTCTTCTTCTTCCGCATGGTATTCTTCAACATACCTGAATTTGTGGTTCGGACATATTAAATACGTGGTCCAGACCCCAGTAATCGATACATCGAATTTTAAACATTTAGTTTAGACACAGGGCCTGCGTATCGTACTACCGCACGTAAAGGGACAATAACACTCACACATACTCGGGGCATGCGAGTGCCATCATGAATTGAACCAGAAACCTGGAAAGTGTGGAAGTCAAGCGTCTCACCAACTGGACCACAGAGATCGTCAATCAGTGCTAGGGATTGTATTGGGGTTTTTAAAGTTGATTTAATTTGATTTATCATTCTGCGTTTTTTACTAACAGTTTTTAGTAGCTTTTATTATTGAAACCTTATTTTTTATCAATATGCCTGTGTGCCTCAATAAGCTTGGCTAATAAAGGTCAGATAAACATCGGGGATATACAATTTTGAGATGTGGTGATGGAGACGATAGCTGGGTGTGTCATAGACAGAGTGACGAACAAACGCTTCCATAACAGAATATCTCAATATCTCAGAGAGGAAGATCTTAACATCAACATTATGTACTCAACGTATTCTTCATTTTACTGACATCACTGCTAATGTGGAGGTTCGCAGAAGCAGAATAATCTTTTTTCTGAGTGCACGTGTCTCAGATAAATGAAAAAAACTATCTGAATGCCAAGTTTGCTTATCAATATAGAGAAATAAAAAGTTAAATGGACTAATTAAATGACCAACAATATTCAAGATCTAAATTAACCATTTTTACAGCCCAGTGTTTAAAACCGATAGGTGACTTTGTTGTAATAGTTTGAACAGTTAAATGTTGTGACAGTATGAAAATAATAATGTTCGAACGGTGATTTCAGATCGGATCTCCTCTTTGTAAGTTTTCTGCGTTTTTCTTACCAATTATGTTTTTCTGAACATATGCAGATGCGTGGAGTACTTAATCTAATGGACGCAGTCCCTAACTTCCTATCCGTACACTCAACTTATATATTTATTTTCTAATTTTTTTAATCTGTCAGTAGTTGATCCGAGGGCCGAGTTGAAGCGCATTTGAGGAGAGTTTGCTCTTTATATGGCGCTTTATAAAATGTCCTTTTATTAAAATTATTATTGACTATCGTGACAGTATAAACAAAATTATTTTCGGACGTTGAAATGTCGTGATAGCATAAAAAATATTATGTTCGGTGGAAATATCGTGACAGTATATAAATTATTCCGTTCGGAGATTAAAATATCGTGACAGTATAAAAAATATTCTGTTCGGACATTGAAATGTCGTGACAGTATAAAGATTATTCTGTTCGGACATTGACATATCGTGACAGTATAAAATGAAAATGTGTAGCTTGAGTGGAAAGTAACATGCGTGTAAAATGGGTACAAATGGGCATTGCTGTAAAACAATAAACTCTCCAGATGTACCATGTTTAACTATGCACAAAAAAAAAAATATTTCCAACTGGAGAGAAGCAACTCGGTAGAGGAAGTATTTAATTGATAAATGCAAAAAAAATCTACTTCGATACTATAAATTTTATTGTTAAAATTGTCTTTAAATTTTTTTTCGAATATTAATGAAAAATCTGAATTTCATAAACATGAAATAGAAGGTGTAGAGATATGCTTTTTCGAAAACTCAAAAATAATTCAACTCGAAAGACAATGGAAATTTTTGACACTTGTCCAAATAAGATTTGTCAGTTTGAAAATGTCCTTTGTTTAGAACTGATAAAAGAAAAGATACCTTGTATTGTATGAAAGGTTCTCAAATTGTAATCGTTTTATTTTATACGATTTTGAATGTTTCAGATTTAATGACATTTCACAAAATTGATGAAAACCAAATATTTAAAAAAACATAGGGGTCCTTAAAAATAGTTATTATATATTCTTCAAGAATAAAAAAAGTTAATTAAGGATATGCTTTGTTAAATAATGCATACAGGGTTTTTAATAGGTCAATTGTTTCCCGTTTGTCTTTTTCTTCTCTTTTCTTTTAAATTAGTTGAGTGATCTGTTACATCTCTTGTAGCTATCCTTCCATCATTTTGGAAATCATCTTCCAAAGCACCAACGGGTATTTCTCGCATTGTCATGTAGTGAAGTACTGTTTTTTTCATCCTTTCTATATATTTTTGCCAGTGTCTTCTGCATTTTTAACCCCATCTCACAATATCTTGTATCTCACATATGTGTTGCCAGGAACGGTTCTGAAGATTTTCATTTCATAAGTTCTGAGCGTAGCTTTTGTTTAGTTTATGATAAGTTTTACAAATATCTTGTATACCTTATTGTCTATTGTTATGTATTTGTTATTCTATAATATATCTCATCTTTAAGCACCTTAAGACAGCAGCGACTTTATTTACATTGCCGTTTATTTCTTTGTGAAGATAATTTTATCTGAGAAAATTGGCACCTAGATATTTACTTTGCCGTTTATTTCTTTGTGAAGATAATTTTATCTGAGCAAATTGGCACCTAGATATTTACTTTGCCGTTTATTTCTTTGTAAAGATAATTTTATCTAAACACATTGGCACCTAGATATGTACTTTTCCGTTTATTTATTTGTGAAGATAATTTTATCTGAGCGAATTCGCACCTAGATATTCGAATTCCCACACTTGTTCAATAGGTTTGTCATCAAGCATAAGCCACTGTATTTTTTGAGAATGCCAAATATTTAGTCTTCTCTACAGATATGTTCTTAATATGTTTTTGCCATGAAAGTGGAACCTATGAAACATCTTTTAGAGTTCATCTTCAAATTCTGCAACGGTTGTTGCATCGTCAGTATAGTAGATAATATGAATTAAGTTCAAGTATTCTGTACGCTCAGTCCAAGTGACCTAACTTCCTCAATTATCTTAATCATAAATATTATAATAAAAAGGTATGGACTCATACTTTCTGTTTTTAAATATGTTTGTAAGATACGAAATTAGATCAGACTGTAATTCCAATATTTTTTTTAATAGAATTATAAAATAATGTTTAATACAATATTTTGAAAAATTCGAATCAAATTTAGTTGTCCTATTGGTAGGCGGTAATCTATTTGAACCAAAACATGCTCATTTGTCCTTTGCATACTCTACATCCGTACATCCGTACACCTTCTCGTATAGTTACTACGATTTTTCAGACGTTTTACATTTCCTTCTTTCAGAATATTATTCACTCGATTCAATTATACTTTCCTTGGTCTAAATTTATAACGCCTTTCTCTAATATTTACACTGCACGTATATTTGTTTTGTTAGTCTACCTTCGTTCGACATGTCCAAACCATCTCAGAGTGATCTTCATCCTTCTCAATTCTATACCCTTAAGTTCAGATTCATCCCTTATCACTTCATTCCGTATTCTGTATTATATGAAGAGTTAAAGTAATAATTATTATTAATTCTATCTGGCCCATCTCCAGAATGGTGGACAAGACAATAATTTACAAATTATATCAACATATAACAAAGATCATACAACTATATGGAATATAAAACCAGAAAATCATAATTTAAAAGTTAAAGAAAGTCACATTTGTAAAACATAAAAAAAAATACAAAAACGATTAATTGATAAAATATTGGTTTCCCTCTTTTATACAATAAAAAAATCTGTAGTTTTTTTATATATTATTATTGTCACCCCAAATCTATTCTTCTCAGTATTACATTAGTTGTTCCGCTCCTTTTGATCTTTTTAATGAAAGTGTAAAATAAAATAAATAAATTTTCTGTATGAAAAAAAGTTTGGATAACTCAGTATTAATCCTTTTGTTGTTGCCTTTCGCTACTTCCGGAAGTGGCTTCTCCTCTCCCCTCTCCCAATTCTTGCTGATTGCACGCTTGTGAATTTTCCATCTTCTGGTTTACTTCTACCAAATCTATATAAATAAAAATGTAAATGTTCGTTAATTGAAGGCAGCTAATCTCCGGAAGTTCTCTACCGATCGCTTTGAAATTTTGAGTAAAGTTAATATTCGTCAACGGAAATGTTATTTGATTTTTATTTATATATATATATCAGTGTATATAATTTTTTTTAAATCAAAAAGAAATATCTATGCGAACCTGTCGGGGACAAGACGAATCTCATTTTGACAGTTGACCATATTCTATTTGACGTTTCGTAATTAATATTTATAAAGTCTATATACATAATATAAATATAAAATAATTTTATGTTTAATATTAAATCATAAATTTTATAACTAATACATATTTCATAAATAATAAATTTTATCAACTAAACATTTTGACAGTTGACCATATTCTATTTTGACATTTCGTGATGAATATTTTTATTCAAATAAGTCTATATACATAAAATATAAAATAATTTTATCTTTAATATCTTCTTAAATAAATCTATATAAATTATAAATAAATTATAAATAAATTATTTAATAATTTTATGTTTAATAAAAATTGAATCATTCATTTTATAAATAATAGAATTTTTTTATGTATTACGTATCTTTATAAGTCGAGACACGAAACAATTGCGATCTGTTTTACCGACGGTGATCTCATTGAGCAATTATATTACGAAAGTGCTCACTGAGTCGCCATTTGCAAGTATTGAATTGTGATCATATCATATTTACGTTTAATTTATATAAAATTTTAGTTATATAGATAAGATAATAGATAATTGACTTCAATAAATGTGGTAAGTTATTGATATTATATTTAAATTAAAAAATATGAAGTAAAATCGTTCATTTAAAAAAAATTTGTTAGTTTTTAAATAACTTGCTATTTATTAGAATCGATAAAATTTAAGCGATGTATTTTTACGACGTAAAAAGGAAAAGATGTACTTTAACGACGTAAAAAGGAAAAGATATTATACTCAAACTGGAAACATTATTCCTATGTTATACATACATAATATATATTGATCTTAAATACAGTATATTAAATAATTTTAAAACAATGACTTCATGTTAATTTAAGATAAAGTTGTATTATTTGTCAATAATTTTAAGTAGTTGTATAACCTGTCACATGTTCATTTGTATATAAAAAACACTTTTATGTCATTAATTAAATAAATAAATTATTTGGTGGTACATTAGAAAGAAGTACCCGTAGAAATATCGCAAAAAAAATGAAAATTAAAACAAACTTTTGTCATTTCTGTCATTCTCAACACGGCCATTTTGGATATATACTGATTTTTTATTTTGCTTTCAATATATATTCAATTTTATTTATATAGATAAGATAATAGATAATTGACTTCAATAAATGTGGTAAGCTATTGATATTATATTTAAATAAAAAAATATGAAGTAAAATCGTTCATTTAAAAAAAATTCTAATTACGAACATGCGATGTATTTTACGTTAAAATGAAACTTGGTAAAAATAGTTATATTGTCATAAAATTGACTTAGTGATTATGGAAAGTTGTTTAAGTGAAAAAATAATGGACTTAAGAATTATATTTGATGACAAACTTTCATTATTGATTCATATTTCAAAAGTTAACCTAACTTTTTTCAAAAAGAAAAGTGACACATGTTAATTTAAGATAAAGTTGTATTATTTGTCAATAATTTTAAGTACTTTTATAACCTGTCACATGTTCATTTGTATATAAAGACACTTTTATGTCATTGATTAAATAAATAAATTATTTGGTGGTACATTAGAAAGAAGTACCCGTAGAAATATCGCAAAAAAATGAAAATTAAAACAAACTTTTACGCTGCTCAGTTACTATTTTAATGTTTCACAATTTTATATGTTTTAACTTTCTTTTTTCTTACTGAACGTTGTTACATAAATAAATAATAGGTTTATTGATAGCAGCATAGTGTGTCCAGATTATATTTAAATAACACTTTTAAAACACATAAATTTCAGATAATACATTATATACAGAAGCTATCAAAAGGTCTGGGCTCATCTAATAGCATCCCTTCGGCGAAGATACACCCCACCAATATAGGGCGAACCAAGCCACGGGGACAACAGATGTTTTGCAGCCCACACCCTAGCTTTTTCAGCCCAGCCCATCGTTGTATTGGGGCAAATTTATCAACTGTAACGTGGTAAGCTGCTGATTTTTTTTATAAATCGAAAAATTGTTTTCTCTAAACTGACGTTTTAATTCATAATTTTCATTATACTGACTTTCTAATGTATTGTATGATTTGTATCTATCTTTAAATGGGCCTAGATCCACTGTGAATTAATACTAATTACGAACATTTAATTAAAACATCACCAAATATTATTTGACAATTTAATTGTATCTTTGTTTATATTTCAAAATCTATCAAATCGTATGTAGTAATGGAGATTTGTAACAATGTCACTATTGTTAGTTTTTTGTAATGTATTTACCTAAATAACTTGCTATTTATTAGAATCGATTCCCTTATATCTAACATTCAAAGCGAGGTAGTCACATACAAGTCCGTCGACACTGTTGTGGAAGCAGATGAAGCAATTAATTATCCAACAGAATTTTTGAATTCACTAGATCTGCCAGGGATGCCACCGCACGTACTGCAATTGAAAATTGGCGTGCCAATTATCATGTTGCGAAATATCAACCAGCCAAAGCTTTGCAACGGCACGCGGCTTGCAGTAAAAAAATTAATGAGCAACGTCGTAGAAGCGACAATTTTGACAGGACCTTTCAAAGGTGAAGATGTCCTCATTCCTCGCATTCCTATGATTCCAACGGATATGCCATTTCAATTTAAGAGATTACAATTCCCAATTCGATTAGCGTTTGCGATCACCATCAACAAGGCTCAGGGTCAATCTTTAGAATTGTGCGGTTTAGATTTAGAGACGGATTGCTTCTCACATGGACAATTATATGTTGCGTGTTCTAGAGTCGGCAAACCAGACAATCTCTATATCTGCACAGACAATGGGACAACAAAAAATATTGTTTATCCACAAGCATTGTGAAATTTAATAAACAGTTGTATATAAAACGGACAATATAATAAGAGCGCCCACTGTTGAATGCAACGGCAACACACGCAATATAGATTTCAATTTATTTTAATTCCGAATATTAAATATCTTTCAATTCGGGTTTTTTGAACCGGTTTTTGTTATTTTTGTTATTATTGATTTTCATTTGAATTAATGGTATATATCTGTGTATGTTTTATACATTTGAATTATTAAAAGTTTCATGCAACTAACTTTTAACAAATGTCACATTAGATTTTTAACGAACTGCCCATTTTTGCTAATTTGTAACAAGATTTATTATTAGTTTTATGTGATGTATTTACCTAAATAACTTGCTATTTATTACAATCGAGGCCTATCGAGGCCTATATTAAAGTTGATAAAATTTGATATTCATCCGTTTGAATCGGACCAAGCTTCGCTCTGAAGTATACGTTGATTTGCGAGATGCAGTTGTAAATGACGGTAATAGAACTAAGGTTGGAAGACTATAACTTCTGCAATTTAGTGATGTCACAAGAAGAATTGGTTGAAAAAGTATTTCCTTATATTCAAATCAATTATAAGAATCACAATTGGCTAAGTGAATGAGCTATTGTTGGGGCCAAGAACAAAGATGTCTACGAACTTAAGAATATTATTCAGTCCCTTTTTTAATGTTTGACAATTTTATATATTTTAAGTTTCTTTCTTCTTTTTCAGTGCAATCGATCTGCTTTAGTTCATCAAAATGTCGAGGAAGCAGCAGAACGACGTGTATCCAGACTTGAGGATGCACGGGGATTGCGTTCTGCAGCTTCAGAACTGGTTCTTTCTCAACAGAATGTACGCGACAGGCTGATAGTGGCTGAAAGAGGTCAGTAGGAATATCAAAAGTATCTTTTTTATATAGAATTTGATTTTCTATCTTTGTTTATATTTCAAAATCGTATGTAGAAATGGAGATTTTTTTAAGTTAGTTCCAATTATCTATTTGTCTTTGATTAACATTTAATTAGTTACATTGTCTTTGATTAACATTTAAGAGATAATTATCTCTCTGTCTTCCCTTAACATTTAATTAGTTACTTTTATGTTTCGCAATTTTGTATGTTGTCTGAAATACTCTACTTTGTGGCGAAATGTAAAGACGTTGAACTTAACTACAAATATGCGTGTAGAGCTGAAAAACGATCGATCAGATGAGCTATTCTCACACCAATCGTATGTAGATTTATAACAAGATGTATTAATTTGTCATTATTGTTAGCTTTTTGTAATGTATTTACCTAAATAACTTTCTATTTATTAGAATCGAGCCTTATATTAAAGTCGATAAAATAATTATAATCACTGAACGTCGTTACAAGGTTGTATTGGGGCAAATTTGTGAACTGTCATAGAAAACAGAACATTTGATGTTCATCCGTTTGAATCAGACCAAGCTTCGCTCTGAAGTATACGTTCATTTGCGAGATGCAGTTGTAAATGACAGTAATAGAACTGAGGTTGGAAGACTATAACTTCTGCAATTTAGTGACGTTAAAAGAGGAATTGTTTGAAAAAGTATTTCCCTATATTCAAATCAATTATAAGAATCACGATTGGCTAAGTGAGCTATTGTTGGCAGCAAGAACAAAGATGTATCCAAACTTAACAATATTATTGAGTTCGTTTTTTAATGTTTCGCAATTTTATATGTTTTTCTTATAACTTTTTTTCTTCTTTTTCAGTGCAATCGATCTTTGATTTGAATTCAAATCATATAGTGAATTGACCTCTTGGAGTGACGCGATCATTTGCAAGCACGGTGATAAACGCAACAGACTGAGAGTGGCTGAAAGACATCAAAAATATTGTTTACCCAGATTGTATACAAGACATCAAAAATATTGTATACAAGAGATCAAAAATATTGTATACGCATTGTGAAATTAAAAAAAATTGAAACGTGTGCTTTCTCTTTTCTTTCTTTTCCATTTAACCAGACTGAGCCACAGCAACGCGTGGCAGGGTACAGCTAGTACTTAATAAAACAACAGAGAACTTTGGAGAACCACGCAATTTCAACATATTACTGACGCTGAGCGGCGGAGGTGCATTTTAATGCTAATTCAAAATAATTTGTAGCATGAGATTTTCATTTGAACATTCGCATTAAGTTAAACATGAAAATTTGAACGTAACTATGCAAAACGAATCAAATTAAAAAAGTAGTAATATTTAATAAATAAAAAAAATATATTTTGGTCAATGTTCCCAGCGCTCATTAACGCATTGACTTTCTCGAACTAAAACATCGTTATCACAGTTAATAATATGACTAGGGATTTGGCTTCAATAGCGGCTCTGTTTGATATCTTCCACTTAAGTTTTTTTTACGTGGCTTAGTTTTATATAGAATTGTCCTATTTGCATTACCCTCATAAATAGTTATCTGGAGCAGTGAGATTTGGCGACCTTGAAGGCCAACGATGTGCACTGTTTCATGATATTTTCTATTCACCCAATTTCCTACGTAAAACATACATTACAAGTCTTATAATGTGGTAAGCCCCATCAACTATGCATGTTTAATACAATCCTTCGTCTGTGCAATAAAGGGAAGGAAAATTACTCCAACATCTCTAAATAACGTTCACCATTTACGATTATGGTAACACAATTTTGTTAAAAACAATGTGGACCAATAATGTTCTTGGCTTATACCGCACACCATACAGTGATTTGTTCTAGATGTAATTTTTATTTCTACAATTTTTGGGGATTTTTCATAGCTCAAATAAGACGTCGCTTTTCAATATTGTGGTTAAGGTTGATATATGTCGCATCCAAGATAAACAAGTAATTAGCAAAGTTTGGACCTTTCGCAAATTGTTATTATTTTCGGCAAATTAGCAGACCCCTGGATTCAAATTATATAGCAGTTGAATTCCGCAACGGAATGAATTCAAATACTTGGACAATATACGGGACATTTCTTCGACTAACGCCAACGTCTAACGCTTGTTTGAAATCGTCAGATCATTTTAATCGAGCACTGTGGCGATGTTATTCGTTATCAAAGCTATTCAGTCTCGTTCGTAGGGCTTCCTTTGAACATTTGCTGTCTGTTTCAATTTCCTGCCTTTCTTCATTTGTACTGAAAGTAACGACTTTAATTCAAGATATAGTTGGATCACTCTAACTCGTTCTACGCCTGAATATGTCACCATTATTTAAAACTGAATGTTTAATAATTATTCTAAAAAAAACATAAAAAGAGATATTAAAACAACTTTCGTAGCAATTTCCATAATTTTTGTAGTAAGATTTATGCACCACCCTGTTTTTAAAGTAAATTTTTTTACTAATTTGTTGTAGTTTCCTAAAATAAAGGAGTCATGTGGTTTCATTATCCCACTATTTAGTTTGGAACGCATGAGATTCGACTCTGAATACAAATCAACAAGGTTAGAAATTAGTATTTAGACCGATAATACATTCTGACTTTAGATTTAATTTAATGGACTAACGAGCTTCAAAAAGATAGATTTATAATAGATAATCCTTCATGATTGATAGGCCGATGTGATAGGCCACCTCTCGTGATCGAGTATGATTATCAGCAATCCTTTGGATGAAATATTCTTTACTTGTATTGGTTAAAGCAAAAAGCCCTATCATTAACATAATTAATGGATAAATAAAAAATATAGTATATATAGCGTCGTTAGGAAACATTCTCTCCACGTGTAAAAAGAAACGTAAATAATCCTAAGGTTGGTATAATTATAACACATAAATTTGAATGCTACTAACGCTCGAAGAAATTTTAATTCCTTCTTAGTGTAAACTAATCCTTTCCGAAGATTTCTCGGGTCTCGTATTTCATTCCACCCAAAATAATTTGTTATGCCAAGGATCTGTTACTTTAACCCCAGAAACCTCCGTAGGATAAAGTGTTTGTATTCTTAGAAAACAATAACCTTTCGTGGGGAACTGTTCTGAATCACCAATAAGTCTAAGCTCTAACATATATCATCTTATGTTACTTTATTATCTTATTGTATGAATGTTAATAAGATACTAAAGAAACATTCAATACCCTTAGAAACATTCAATTCGTCGCGGAAATAATATACATTTTTAAATACGCTTTAAGAGTAAACATAAACTATCACATTAGACATATCTGCAACAGACAATATAGAGCAAGAAGAGGTGTTACTGGCGTGACCATATAGAAAGGAAAGGATGGGCAGGGACTTTTATATTCATTGTATGGTTCTTCTTAAAATGACCGAATCGGCGATGCGGATATATTGAAGGGTGATTTCGGCCCCGTTTGTCGAGCCTTCGAGTATAGAACCACTGCGGTATGTTTTGAATTTGCAGTACGTAATGACGTGTGTTGGTAATATAACAGCACGTGAACAGGTAACAATATTCGAACATGTATAAGGTGCAAGTATTATCACCCGTATAACGCATTTAACAAACTGGCACCATTTTTCATTCTTTTTCAGGTGCTGTCGGGAATCGAACGCGAAACTCTCTGGTGGAAGTTGAGCGTCTTAACATTACCCGATTCACTGAGGCCGTCATTCTTTGACTGTAGTTGCATATTCTTTATTTTTCACATATTCAAAATAACATGCAGTTCATTAAGTTTGTTTACATGACACGAAGTTTTACGGTTCACAGCTCAAGAATCCCTGAAACTGATACTTTAAGTAAAATATTTATTTATTTTTGAGTTCTACATAAGTCTTTACATATTTCATTGGATAAAAATTGCATAAGAGATATCTATAGTAAATAATATAGGGAGTTGATTTTAATTAAAACAGTAAAATTATCTGACAGAAAATAACAAATTCCATCTTTGTTTCTTATTAGTTTGTTTCGAGTGGAAGATGTTGTTTAAAATACATTAATAAACTTATTTATCTACAAGGACTATATTGCGAGTGTCTTAGAAAGCAAATTACATGTAAATTCCATCTGTATACTGACTTTGGTAAAGCTTTCGACATGGTCTCTCGCAATATTCTCATTGAAAAGTTGGGAGCAATAGAGATGTTGGGAAATTTGCTCAAATGGATGCGAACTTCTCTTACTGATCCTAATCTCAGCGTAAGGCTCCAGTCCATAGTATCTGATGCATTTATAGTGTTTAAAGTGAGGAATGGGGTATCTCAGGGGTCTTAGCTTGGTTCGATGCTCTTTATCTGTTTATTAATGATATTGTTGAACATTTTCATGATGTCTGTTATCCGAATTTTGTTGACAATTTATTTATATTATTTTACTCAAACGATCGCTAGACCTTTAGTTCAACAATATATTTATTTATGTAAATAATAAAAACTTAGGTCCAAACCTTAGCGACCTGATCGAGTTAGAACGTGTATGTACCGATACTATGCCAGCCATATACACCACATGGCCAGGTGAAGTAACAATTAAAATTTTGCACGTCTACCCTCAGTACTAGGTCAACTAGATCAGATATAAGACGTGTTATTTTGTTTTATTCTGAAATTTTAAAACTTTAATATACCGTGGTTATCAAATTTCTTTCACAATAATATATTTAGATGCTGCTTACTACGTTTAAATGCTGTAAACGGAGAATCTTCTCCGTAGTTCTTACTTATTCAGGCTTGAACAAGCTAGAACGTGCATGGTATCTGCCCATTCACCCTCTTACTTGTTCAAGCCGGAAGCTGTTGGGCTTTAGTGATATATTTAAATAGTTATAGAAATGTAACGATGAGACAAATCATTACGATACATTCGCGAAAATACTCGAGTCAAGATTTTTTTTCTTTAAAACCCATTTATATGGGCTCAAGGAAAACATAAATGAGTTTATCAATTTTTAAAATCCTTAAATCTTTAAAACGTTTTCTATTGACCTTTGTAGTTTAGTTATTAAGACATTTGACTTCCACTTAAGGTGTCGGGCTCGATTTTCTATGCCACCCGAAAATAAAAATAATCAAAGCAGGGTTAAGTCTGGCAGAAAAGTTCGTCTCGTAACAATAATCACCCAAACTAGACTTATTGTTCATAAGTTAGACTTGGCACTAGTGCGAGTATTGTTGCTTAATTACTCCCTACTCCAATAGTTTAACCCCGGCTAAAGGCTCGTTTCATGGGGTCGATGATCTGACGATCTTAAATATATACTCGTACAAATTATCAGTTCGGATATGTTGAAAACTATCATACAAATGAAAAAAAATTGAAGTCTTTTTGATGTATTTGTTTGTCTTCATTATTTTCTTGTCATTAATGTCTCACAACTGTTTATTCGAATAAAATAACAAAATCTCATATCTGCGCTATGTTATGTAAAAGAACCATTAAGAAAAACTGACAATTTAGTATTTTTGCGATGGTATTATTCTAGCAAAGCAATTATTCCATAGAACGAAATCATCATTTCTCGCAAGGCATTCTCTTCAACGACCATAAGAAAAGTGTTCCAAGAGTCTGAGAGAATTCCGAGTATTACGGTAATTTTGCAAGAGTCGCAAATTATCAGAACGTCAAGAGTTGAAGAGTTCTTTGTGTTATTAAGAATATTCTCGACGTAAGTCAACTCACAATGGGTAAATGAGACAAACATTCTTGTGTCAAAGTTGAAAGGTCCAGGGTGACTATTCGACAACCGAAGGAAGGATCATTTGATATATTGTATTTAATTTTGTTGAAACGTAATTTTTTCGTAAATAGAAAATTTCAATGTTAAGTGTTTAACAGACTGATTAAAATTCGATTACAAATAAAAACGTTTGTCATAAATCGACCAACTGCCACTAATTACAGAAATAAGGGAACCACTGCCATTCCGTCTCATCCCTGGTTGATCGATTCGCAAGACTCTGGAGCACGTCGAGAATAGGCTGGTCGCCAATAAATGGCGATTCTATTGGACGGAATGTGAAGTAAAGAACAAGCACTCTTGCAAGCAAGCATTCTTGTGGGTGCGGAGTTGCCTGGGTTTCCTTACTTAGGTATGATTGGTGTACTCTGAATAGGATCAGACGCTAAATGAGTCGCACTGCATATGATATGCACAATTGAGGTCTAGCAGAGTCACTTTTCTGTGAGTGTAGAGAGATCCATAGACCATAGACCACATTGTTGATAGCTGTTCACTGTATGCGTTTCCTGGAGGCATGCAGGAGCTGCACAGATTGACACTTGACGCTGTGACATAGCTGGAGAGTACACGAAGACCGCATTCAGAAAAAGCATGCCTAACAAATAGTATTGTACGCATGATGGTTTTGTCTTTAATGAAGCTCTGAAAATGGAGACTGCAACGCTTTTGAAACGTAAGCAAACATTCAAGTCTAACTAACTGGCTAACTATTCTGAATCCATCTAGTCCAATCTTAGCATCTGCTCACACAACCCGTCTAACAGTAAAAGTTTGCAATAATTCTTTCAATGCTTATTAATGTGGTGTTATAGATGAATGCTGAGACTCTTATGGGTTGAAAATTTCGTAATTAGTAATAAATAATCTTGAAACGGATAAATAAATATAGAGTAACATTCTCCATTATTAGAAGGGAATTAATAATTGTTTGGACATAATTCAAGGTGAAAAAAATATGAAAGTTTAACTGATATTGCAGGGGAAAACTCAGGGCAGAAGAAGTTGAGGAAAACTGACATATGCACTGGTCTAAGTACTTACCGGTGTGGTTTTATTATGGTACCATATATTTATTAGAACTGCTGCTTCAAGGTTAAGATGGCTACGATGATCGCAAACCTCCTTAGACGAGATGAAGATTAATGAAGAAGAGGATTAATTAATTCGTCTTTGCATTCGTTGCTGGGAGACAACATTGTCGGTATCATTAATCGAAAGGTTAAGAACCACTGGAGTGGGCACTTAATTCGAAATTCATCATTGAATGTGTTGGTAATATTACCACACCTGGAGTAGTATTGTTATTAGACAACTTCATAAACCAGACCTTGCATTTTTTTAGTTTTAAAAATTTAGCTACCACCTGGAATCGAATCCAAAACCAACGGGAGAAAGACAAACGTTTCATTAACAATGTCACAAAGGTCAACTAGGGGTTAATAATTCACATTTTAAGAAACCCTGGAACTGATTGTACTCGTAATAGTAACATGTTTGGTTAAGTTTAAGTAACACACATACAAAGGTTTAAATGTGTTATTTACCACTTTCGCTTTTCGATTTGGTGGTTTGGAAAAGGCCATAAAAAGTGTAAAGTTCCCGGCAGACTTACAATAGTTGGTGAACACAGTGCTCGAGCCAGGGTGGAACTGGCAAACGAGGAAAGTTTCCATAATCCTTGATAAAAGTGATGAGCCATCTGTTTGTTTTGGTCAGGGGTGAGGAATATTTTTTTTTTCAAAAATTATTGAATTAACGAGTGCTCAATTATTGAATTAACGAGTGCTCAATTCACTTGAAATAAAAAGTTAAGCAAAACAAATAATTTTGCGTACATATTCAAGAATTGAGCTATTAATATTCTATGTTGCATGCAATTTTTTTCTGTAAGACACTTATTATTTTATTAATTGAATTGATTGCTTATTTCTAGTCATTTATCAATTTTCATTTTTTTTTATCCATATGTACAAGGTTGTGGGGTGAAAAAAACATATGATATTGGTGGGGATGTATCTCGACCGAAGGGATGTTATGAGATGAGCCCAGACCTTCTGATAGCTTCTCTCTTAAATGTATTTTCTTTGCCCTTGTCTTGAGATACACATCCAATTTCAGAATATGTTTATATATATATGTGCATACATCATCATCAGCCCGTCTCCGTCCAAAGTTGAACATAGGCCTCCCCTCTCCTCCTCAATTCCTCTCTTTCATGGGTACATCGTTTCCAGTTGCTCCCGGCCACTCTTCTAATGCAGTCTGACCACCGTATCTGAGGACGGCCCACACTTCTTCTTCCCTGTCTTGGGCGCCACTCCAGCACTCTCTGGGTCCATCTATCATCTGTGCATCTGGCAATGTGTCCCGCCCAGTTCCACTTCAGTCTACTGTGTTGCTATCAATAAACATATATTTATTTCTTTAAGTGCGTTACGACTCGCACATGGAATTACTATGTTGAACGCATTTCCCTACATCGATATCTTCCATATCTCGCTGGATAAATTGAGGATTGAGCCCCTCTATTAACTTTTTAGGCATAACTAAGTCACTTTATAGGAAAACGTGGATACTCATTATTCCTGTTATTATTTTTGAACTTTTGGATATTTTTTTTTCTTTTACTACACGGTTTATTTGATGTAATTAAAAACTTGTATTAAATATAAAATAAATGAAAATATGGCCAGAGCTTTCAACTTTCTTCTGTCTAGTTTTGGATATTTATTTGCGTCAATTTAAGTTCTATGCTGCGCCAGTTTTGGACACACGCCTCTTTTTCGGTCTTATGCAGCGTTAAATGTTTCACTCAGGTCATGCAATGTCTTTTATGTTATATGATCATCGAGCCTTTAGTCTCATTATATTTTTATGTTCATTTCTGGATACCCAATCGAGTATTAAATGTCTTAGTCCATCTTGTTCCTTAACATTACCCATCCTGTTCCATTTTAATGGTATTGCTCTCTCTGTTACATGTATTTAATGATCTCTGCGCGATGTATGTAATTTGTTTGAGAATCTCCAGAGAAAATACATGACATATTTCTTTACCACCGCTCGTTGCGTCACTCTTTATTCTCCGTAAACATACATTCTCTTAGAGGACCAGTCTTTGCATTGGAATACACTATTTAGTGCAAGAGTAAAAAGTCTACGAGAAATAGTGTCACCTTATTGCAGTCCTGTTTAAATTTTTATTTGCTGAGACATTTCATAGAGTTATATGTTAAAGATGATAGAGTTATAGATTGTCTACGTTTTATCATTTGATTGCTCAGAAAATACGTGGAGTTTGTTGCAAAGATAAGTGTTTGTCTTTAGATTAAACGCCGAAGAGTACCTTATTAAGCTCCGTCTTTCCAACTTTTATATGCAGATCGTGATGGAGAGAGTTCTTTTATGCTGCTATAAATGAGTTATGCAAAGGCTCCTAAACAAGTAAATTTTATCCACATATTCATATCCCCTCAAGTTTACCCAGCTCTTCCGCAATGCCATCAGTTGTCCTTGGCGGTATTGGAAAATGTCTCATGTTTTTCATGAACTTTCTGAGTAGAAATCCCATATGTAAATATAAAAGAATCCAATCCAAAGACACAGCCTTACAAGACTCTTAGTACTTAGAGGAAATATCATTTGTACTTTCACACCATTAAGTGTGAGTATAGAGCCTTAATCATGAGTTATGGTAAACTTTTACCATGCTACAATCTTAAAAGGTACATTATAAGCGAGGAGCACTCCCCATGCTAATATGCTGTGGGAACTGTAAAATACTTTTTTTAAGTTAGTAAAGTAGCAAAGAAGCAATGAGTTTAGTCCGTATAATATGTTTGTTGAAAGATGCAGCTGATGTTACCAATTTGATCCGCATAAGATTTACCAGGAATAAAATCGAATTGTCGCGTCCGTTGGACAGCCAGACAGGGTCCTATACTTGGTTGAGGATTACCTGAGATAAAATCTTGCTAGGTGATTTCACGGTAGTTTTCACAGTAGAGAGAACCTTTCTTATAGAATATGACAATGTATCTATTTCGCTAATCTCTTAGAAAGCACACATTATCCCAAGCCCTTTTATAAATATGGTAAATATGATGTTTCGGGGTGCTGAATTCTCACTTGAGAAATTCGGCAGTGATGCAATCATACAAAAGAGTCTTACCATTTTTTATATTTTAAGAGCCGCCAGTACCTCGTCATGGGTAGGCGGGCCCGAACCTACACACACGAGCCTAAAGACAGACAAAAGGAGCAGGATATTATCAAAGTACTCCTCTCTCCTTCATCAACTCGGGGCTGGAAACAATACTGTAATTTGAATTTTTACTCCTCGCCAAGCCAGCGTTAAATCTAAAAAAAATCGTTGAGTCGTTTAAAATGTTAGCTATTTCAAACCTACAAATGGTATTCTTCAAGTGGAAACATTTATTTCGGCAAACCGAGAGCTTAATCCGACGTTAATTATTCCAGTATTCATCTCTCAGTCAATGTAATAATACATAATACCTCGCGTTGTCCCTATTCATCTTATTTTTTTTTATGATTCTCAATAGCCCAGGTTTCCTGAAATATTCACAGGTTAATTGGGTTTTTAGTATTTCAGAAACTAGACCACATATTCCACAGTGCCCTCATTGAAGGTTGTATTAGCAGATTTCCCCAGGGTATTAAATTTGTTAAATATCTCGATTCCAAACTGTAAACAAGATTAAAGAACTCAAGTTTGCGGACATCAATTCTCTGTAGAGTAGATATGTAGCTGTGAGACTTTCTTCCGTTGGAAGTTCTCAGATCAAATGAAAAGTTTAATATCTAGTCCCCCGTAGATCAACACATCCATTATATTTCATTGGCTTGATGTCCTGATAAGATGATATGCCCTGTGATGGACGTCCATCCATCCAGGTGTACTTATGAATTTATTAATGGACCAAAAGGTCTTTCTATGACAACAACCTAAAAATTTCCTAACTTTAGTTGATTACCACTGAGAAAATGTTTAGCCGTCAAAAAGTCTGAAATTTTACCGAATACAGCTTTTGATTAGTCTCAAAGATTTGAGAGAAAGTTTTCTTGACAGAGTTTGAAAACATGTGGCTGAGAAATAGACAAATTTCTTTTGCGTGAAGAATTGACATAGATATCCGATAACTTTTTTAATGAGATTTTCCTGATGACAACATTGTAAAAGAATAAAACGGAAAAATAAATCGTTAAGTTTCGGTGATTCGAGGATGATTCATTGTTTTGTGTTATATTTTCGTTGTATATAGTGTAACCTGGTGTATTTATTAAGACAATCGCTTTCAACCAACCAAAAATATGTTAAGATGTTAACGAGGCTTTCAGTTAAAACCAGACTGGAACTCTTTTTGAAATAAATTTGGTTACCACGGAAATCGAGCCCACAATCTCTGGGTAGGAAGATGGGCGTTCCATTAACTATGCCACAGACGTTATCAATTGTGTCTTCTGATTTAGAACTATTAGAGTTGGCTCATAGCTCGCTGTCTGTCATTTTACATGGCAACAATATCTTCGTTGACGAAATCTTAACCAGATTAAAGCCCACGGATATCATCAATCAAACTCAAGGATGGAGAATTTTAAAAATTCAAATAATAAAAAAAAAGTATTTTTTCAAAGAAGAACACCGAGTGAGAAAAACCCGTTCGTAACGATTTGTTCTTTACTATTTTATTGAAATTCCGTTATCTCAAGAATGAATAATACGAGTAGTCAATTAGAAAAAATGGACAAAGAGATTCCTCGTGTCTTGCTTTCGCACTTTGCAAAAGTTGAGATACATAACTTTTTTCAAAATGGTGCAGCACGTTGATAAAAAATAAATTAAGAGAGCTTACAAATATATAATTTTTATTTTTCTGACTAATAATTATTAAACAAATTATGTTAGATAAAATGAACTCCTTGATAACACATCGATCAATAAGTCCCGGGGCTAACTACTAAAACAACATTTGTTTGCCAAAATTCTTTTTTATTCATCAAAATAGTTTCCTTCAAGAGCGATACATTCATTCCAACGCTTTCCTAACTTTTCTATGCCAGCCGTGTAGAACGATTTATCTTTGGTTTCAAAATAGGCGTTAGTTTCGGCAATCACTTCTTCATTGGAGCCAAATCTCTTTCCCTGAAGCACCTTTTTGAGGTCTGCGAACAGCCAATAGTCACTGGGGGCCAAATCTGGAGAAAACGATGGGTGCGGAAACAATTCGAAGTTCAACTCATGTAATTTGGCCATCGTTACCATCGACTTGTGACACGGTGCATTGTCCTGATGAAAGAGAACTTTTTTTTTCTTCATATGGGGCCGTTTTTTTGCAATTTCTGCCTTCAAACGCTCCAATAACGCTATGTAATATTCGCTATTGATGGTTTTTCCCTTTTCAAGGTGATCGATGAATATTATCCATGCGCATCCCAAAATACGGAGGCCATAACCTTCCCGGCCGACCGTTGAGTTTTCGGTCGCTTCGGACGACTTTCACCGGCTGCTCTCCACTCAGCTGACTGCCGATTTGATTCCGGAGTATAGTGGTGGATCCAAGTTTCATCCATTGTCACATATTGAAGCAAAACCTCCTGTTTATTTTGCGTAAACAGTGTCAAACAGCGCTCTGAATCATCGATGCGGTGTTGTTTCTGTTCCATTGTGAGCAAACGCGCACCCATTTCGAAAAACGCTTTTTCATGACCAAATGTTCATGCAAAATAGTTTAAACACTACCAAATGATATCTTCAGGATATCAGCTATCTCACGCAACTTTATTTTGCGATTTTCCATCACGATTTTGAGTTTTTTTTAATGTTTTCTGGTGTAACAGCCTCATTTGGACGACCAGAGCGTTCAGCATGATTTGTATATGTACGACCGCGTTTGAAATCAGCATACCACCGACAAATGGTTGTTTTCGACGGAGCAGAGCCCGGATAACACTTTTCAAGCCATCACTGAGTTTGAACGGTATTTTTTCCCATTAAAAGCAATGTTTTATCAACACACGAAATTCGGTTTTTTCCATTGTTTTGAAAATAGCAAAAGTAGCGTCATTAAAACCACTGTAACTCAATGACACAATGTCGGAATGTCATGAAAGGTTGACACGTAACTTCTAAAGGGGTACGTATTAACTGAAAATGGTATGGATTTGTTATTAGAGGCGCCATCTGTTAGTTAGTCCCGGGACTCATTGATCGATGTATTATATGTTATGTGTCTATTCCAAGCTAAATTTTAAACAATTTACAATGATTTTTTATATTATTGAAATTTGTTACAGGTTTCCCAATGACACCCTAAAATAAATATTATATTATATATGTACATAAAAATAAATACACCAATGTTAAAAAATAATAACAATCAGTTAATACTCTTCTCAGCTTCTCCTGTGAAGTGACTCACTTATTCTATTAAATTTAGTAAGGAGTTAAGTATTAAACAAAAGTTTCTTCATTAACAAAGCTTTCACATTTTTTTCTGTGAATAATTTGTATATATGCAGTTCTGCAGATCTTTTCAAACGCTTAAAGTGTAAAGTTGTGGGAAAAAGTCCATATTCCTGACATAAAGGTTCCACAAAAAAATGTTTTTGAACTTGCTTAGAAAAAGTAGAATTCTTATAAGTTTGTGCTCCCCTGAAGATGATGTGAAAGCCTTGAAACCGGTAGGGTTATACCGTTACAAAAAGTTGAATTAACAGTGTTTGATAAAAAATAAATTACAATGTCCTTTAAACCTTCACAACGTTAACGCCTTAACTATAAACAACATAAAATATTTGATAGTTATCTTAAAAATTTTATACTAACACGTATCTTATACTAATTATACTAACACGTAGATACAAAAAAACCAGTAGTAAAAAAATTGTTGACAAATATGCAATACTTTACCTTATACTAACACGTAGATACAAAAAAAACAGTAGTAAAAAAATTGTTGGCAAATATGCAATACTTTATCTTATACTAACACGTAGATACAAAAAAACCAGTAGTAAAAAAATTGTTGACAAATATGCAATACTTTACCTTATACTAACACGTAGATACAAAAAAAACAGTAGTAAAAAAATTGTTGACAAATATGCAATACTTTACCTTATACTAACACGTAGATACAAAAAACCAGTAGTAAAAAAAATGTTGACAAATATGCAATACTCTACCTTATACTAACACGTAGATACAAAAAAACCAGTAGTAAAAAAAACAAATTAATTACAGTCATTGTTAAAAATGATTTAATATTGACGTGTTTATTTAAATTTAATATATGTATGTATAAAAAATATTACCAAATGTACGTAACTGTGGAACGCATATTTTAAAGTGGTAAATAACTTACATTTGTTATTAGTGGAACAACACTTACAGAACAAGAATAATTGGATTTTTCGAGAATTTTGTGGATATATCTTAAAATTTAACACATAGACTTACTTGTAGCATGAAATGCAAGTTTCTTTACAAAATCGAAACGTTCCACATATTGATGTAGTGTTACGTAACTCCAGGGGCAAAGTAACATTTTTATCTGGATATCGTCGCCAATACTGCAAGAACACTTATCTAGGATTACCCAAATTTTACAGGGAAGTTCAAAAACGATTTTTTTGCAAAAATTTATGAAATAAAAACATCACTTGGTATTGCAGTTATGAATAAATGAAAATAAATAATTAATAAATATATGTGTTAATGTAAAAATGTGTCAATGACACAAGAGATGACAAAAAATAAAAAAAGTTACTTATACCAAATAATCGAGTTACGTGTTCTTGCAATATTGGCGACGATATGTTTTGTTTATATTAAGTTATTTATATTTATAAAGGAAAGCATAAAGTTTGTAACTATTTCTAAATATTGTTTTGATATTCTGACGAATACTATATGCACTTGAATTTAAAATATCTACATAAATTGTTGAAAAACTCATTTCCAAGTATTTGCAAACAAATTATAGAGAAGTTTATCTTATAATATTGAATATCATGATATTTTATTTTGAAAGGAGAAATGAATTTTATTTTTGAGGTGTATTATGTAATTTATACAATATTATTTTTTAAGAAGAAAATTCTAAGGCAATATGAAATAAAATATCCATGGACTTTCCTTTAACTCAGAACTTTTCTTCCCTTAGTAGACGAGGATAGGGAACTCTGCAATTTGTACGCCACTTAAGAAAACTTAAGGGATTATTCGCGCTTAAAACAAAAAAAAGAATGGTAAACTTTTTGCGATCCCTCATTTTTAAAGCCATGGAAAAAAGCAGGTGTGTTTATGTGCTATGGGAGTGCATGATTTTTTGCCTTAAAATACTGAAAAGAAGATTTTTAATGCGGTCCTTACTTTGAAATATGATGTGCATTTTTGAACTTCTTACATGGTAAAAGTTTTCAAAGATCAAAGTGGTTTTATTATGATTTGTTGCACATGTATTATCACACAGGTTCTAGAACCGTGTCTCTTTTAAGTTAAATCATTATCGTTTTTACAGTTTGTTTTTGTATAATTTTGTAATAATATTTTTATGGTTATATTTGAAATTATCTATTGTTATATTTAAAAAGACAAATAAACAACTTAAATAACAGACCAATAATTGGAACAAATAATGAGCGCAAACTGTAACGTTATATGTTTAGATAAGTGTAACTTTATATATACACCTATATCTTCATAAATAAATAAATAAAATAGAAAGGAATTCTTTTCACCTAACCAAAAAATAGTATTTGGGAACAATTGTCTTCGAACATAAAAAAGTTTTTGCATCACCCATACAACACAGTGAAAGCAAAAAAAATAAACGTTAATCTTCTTCTTCTCAGTGTCATGTCAGGTCCCCCCAACGTTGAATATCACCTGAGAGTAGACATCTTTGTCCCCGGCAGCCCGAAAAAGATCTCCAACGCCCCTTATGCCCGTCTAATCACGTATATTGCGGAGCCAGGAGATTTGCCTCCTGCCAACACCTTTTCGGTCTCTATTTTGCCTTGGATGATCAGGTGCAGTAATTTGTACTTTACTCCTCTAAGTACATGACCCAAGTAGGACACGTTTCGGATTTTAATATTGGTCAGCAATTCTCTATCAACTTTGCCTCATTGAAGAACCCTTGTGTTGCTGACCATATTCCAGTCGGTTCATACTACCAACTTTGAGGGTCCATGATTCCACTCCATGCAATAACACTGACCAGACGTTGCATTTGACTAACCGTTGTCGATGTTTCAAGATTAGATTATCATCGCAGAATACGCTTCTCATTTTATTAAAAGTCGCACGAGATGATTCAATTCTGCACTTGACTTCGGTTTCTGGGTCTAGGATACTTCCGAGGTATTTAAATCTTCCACTAGGATACTTCCGAGGTATTTAAATTTTTTCACTCTCTCTATATCAGCACCGTTCAATGAAAGACGTGCTCCTGCGTGATACTGCCGGCTAAACACCATGAACTTAGTTTTACTCACGTTCATGTTCAGCCCCAACCTCACACTGGCTTCATGAATTCTATCTATAGCGTTTAAAGGTCGTCAATAATGTCTGCCAGAACAACCGTATCATCTGCGTACCTGATGTTATTGACGCATACACCATTCACTTTGCCCCCCAGATTCAAGTTATAAGAGGATTGCTACTTAAGTTTTGAAACAGACAAGTAAAAACAAATATTTATCATCGAAAATGGCTTTATTGTTTTTCAAAATACTCTCCATGAAGATCAATACACTTTTGCATGCGTTTGAACTAATTTTCGAAGCACTTTTTCCACTTCGAATGAGGTAACTTCAAAACATGCGTTTTGAACGCTTCTTGACCTCGCAATTTATTTTTGATGTTCGAGAATAAAAAGAAGTTATTGGGTGCCAAATCAGAGCTGTACGGCGGATGACCCATCAATTCGATGTTTTGAGTGCTCAAAAAGTCACTTGTTTGAGCCGATGTTTGAGAGCTCGCATTGTCGTGGAGGAGATTGATCCGTCTTCGGCGGTTGGTTTTCCTCACTTTTCCGAACACTTCTGGCAAATAAATGGTGCTGTACTTTTCAAAATTGACCGTACGACGTTCCACTAAAGGCACTATTGCGACATGACCATTTATACCGAAGAAACAAGCCACCATTTGCTTCGAAGTGCTTCGTGCGCGAACAACTTTTGTTGGATTTGGCTCGTCTTGAAAGACCCATATAGTCGACTGTTGTTTAGTTTCTGGCTCATATGCATAGGTCCATGATTTGTTGCCTATCACAATCTTATAGACGTCTTTTGAAGCACCGCGATCTAATTTTTTCAACATTTCTTTGGACCAATCGACACGAGCCTTTTTTTGAGCGATTGTCAAATTATGCGGTATCCAACGCGAACAAATCTTTTTGACGGCCAAATTTTCATGCATTATTGAATATATGCAAATAAAACTAATGCCTCAATCTCACAATAAGTTACATGACGATCTTGCAATATCAGTTCACGCACAACATCGATGTTTTCTGGCACAATAACTGATTTTGGACGACCTTCACGAAATTCGTCCTGGAGCAAACTACGACCACGATTGAATTCGGAAAACCAGCGAAACACAGTGGACCCTGATGGTGCTTCATCACCAAAAGTCAAAACGAGTTGATCGGTACACTGTTGTTGAGTTAGTCCACGTCGAAAATCATAAAAAATCATCGCACGAAAATGTTCACGATTTAATTCCATTTTTGGCCGAGATGAATTTTTCAAGTCACTGTAAACAACACAAATAGCACTCGTATGACAAAACTTTCTGAGCACGTATACCATTAAAAACGTCAAACTTTACGATTCTGATGTCAGATTTGATGTAACTACACTGGTGTTGCCATATCTCAAAGCTTAATTAGCAACCCTCGTATAGTGCTTCCTTGAACACTGTATCAGAGTACAGATTGAATAACATAGGTGACAAAATACAATCTTGTCGGACTCCACATTGAATTGGTATGCCTTTCGATTTGTTATTTTTCAATTTAATGACAGCTTCAGGGTTTCAGTACAGGTTTTTAATAATATTTATATCTTTATCATCTATACCGCGTTAATTACTTATCAAAATATTACATTTATCTGCAGAATCGTTAGTCATTTAGAATACTGAATTGAACTTATCGAAATTTTAAATCGTCAATATTAAAATTGATTTTCTTAGCAATTATTCCATTAATGTTAAACGATATTTTTATTCACTCGATTTATCCCAATCTTAGATAAATGTACTCAAAGGCCAATATAATCAAGAGTTTCTCTGCCTTTCTTGTATTGAACATTGCGTAGCAATATAAATAAAAAAATAGATATGAATAACATACACAGGTTTGAAATAGCGAAATATAATTTAAGTCAGGCAGCTACTTAGCGACGCGAAGGCAAAAATATAAAATATATTTAAAAAAAAAAGAGTTCTTATAAAAACAGTTAAGAAACCGCCGTGACTAGTGGACCACTGCGCCGACTTTTATGTGTATGCTTTATATATTTTACTATTAAAAGAAAACCTCAAGTCGGTATATAATTGAGTATTACAATACACAGTTGTAATGAAATTTATTTTAACCTATTTTTGTCGAATATACAGACGGTTGAAAATATTTTTGGGATATAACGAACAGTTTTATTTCTTTATTCAAATGTTTGCATACTTCTTCACTAAAATAAAGCTATCTCATAGCCTGTTCTGAGATAATTGACTTCACACTGTGAATTTTACATATAAACAATGCAACAAGTCTTAGCTGTTGCGGATCGTGAGATTTGACAACTCTCAGCAAAAAAAATATTGAAAAAATTCCACTGAAACACTCAAATATTTACATTTAACTAAAATTGTCGAAACGCTATAAGAATATCAATGTGATTGTCCCTACGCCGCGGTTCAACAAATATAAAACTAACGAACCCACTTGTCACGTATATTACATTTTAAATTCTTCTTCATGCGTGCCCAATGCTGAGCGTCGTGGTTCTCTGTTTTGTCTGGAATTCGGCGCGTTATCTGCCTCCTTCTTGCCAGGTCTCCAGTTGTGAACATTTTAAATTATCACTTTATAAATACTTGAAACTGGAACTTTTTGAACTATTATGTCACAATTACAAGCATTTATTTATGTTCATTATTTTGTGTACACGGTTATATGTAATATATTTGGTGGGTTTATTGCTTTACAACATTTTTTTTCCAATCCCCCAGTTCACTTTGGATACATTAAGTATTTCGATCTATGACAGATTTTTGCAAAATAATAGTATACAAGGATAGAAAAGGAAGGTGTTCAAGAATAAAGAAGGGAATCGAAGGAATATCAGGATGAAATAATATTCTGAGTAAGGTTACATTTTTTAAATTGTCTCTTAAATGTAAATAAGGATGACGCATAAATGCTCACTCTTGGGAGTTCATTCCACAGTCACGTAATGCTGGGTGAACCGTCAATCAAGATGTGGAAAATATGGTGTGGTGTGTTGGTATACAAAGGAGTCTCTCATCGGCTGATCGAAGAGAACGCCGTTGTTCTGATAGAAAGTGGATTTTTTCGCGAAGATATTTTATTTATTTATAAGTAAACGGTACAATGTACCTTATAACATAAGATATGAAGGAGTATTGGAATTGGCAAGCACGCAAAATAATATCGACATAACGTAAAAGTTCCTTCGCTGCCTGATTTTAAGTCGTTGAACTCTGTTCCGAAATTTTAACACGTGGTCATATATACTTGTACGTGAACATTTCAATTACACAAAACACAAACACTTTTTAACGATGATGATAATTTACCTCAATCTAAGAAACTTTTGTTCTTTCATTTCCTAACTAAGGTAACAGTAAGGTAACTTTCATGTATATCTCAGGCGGAGCAATTGTGTAATGAAAGGCTGAGTACAACCTGGCGAGCTTATTGCCATGTGGCAATATCTTTCAATTAACCAGAAAGATACAATATTAATGAGGCTTGAAGTGAAAACCAGACTGGAATCCTTTTTAGAAAATAATCTGGGTTCCGACGGGAATCGAACCCACAACCTCCGGATTGGAAGACAATCGTCTTACCAACTAGGCCACGGAGGGAGTCGGATTTGGTGAAGAAGAAAAAGTTGATCAGAAATCGAGTAAAGTACAGATCTGCACTAGCGAGAATGCTACCCCTTACCTAAAAGAAAAACGAAAGAATGATAACTTAAATTCTTTATTAAAATTTGTAGTTTTTGTCAAGGTGAATAATTGTAATTTATTTTTATCAAACACTGTTTATTCCACTTTTGTGACGGTACAACCCTACAAGTTTCAAGGCTTTCACCTCATCTTCAGGGGAGCACAAACAAGTCTTGTTTGTGGTCCCCTGAAAATGAGGGGAAAGCCTTGAAACCGGTAGGGTTATACCGTCACAAAAAAGTGGAATAAACAGTGTTTGATAAAAATAAATTACAATGTCTTTAAACCTCCACAACGTTAATGCCTTAACTATAAACAACATACAAGATGAATAATATCTCAGATTTAGGAATAAATACTACAGGAAGAAAAAAAATAGGATTCTAAATTAACGTGTCAAACCTAAAAACTTATCCTTATATTGCGAAGGCTTACGAGAAGTCCGTTAAGGAAACGACAGGACATTTATTATTTGTTGTCCTTTGAATACAAATGGGAGTTTTAGTGCTATCCGATGAGGTCGACCTCCTTGGGGACTCTCTCCAATCTATTCTGAGCTTGGCCCAAATGAGGCGTAACTGCCTGTCAATAGGAAAAATCACTATCTGTTCTAATACACAATGTGAATGAAAGTTGTTCTAAAATAACATTTTGAATACCTTTTAACGCTTCTCTATATTTTTGTCAAGATCGTCGGTGCCAGTGATCTAATGGTTAACTTGTTTGATTGTCTAACTGGCGTTACTGGTTCTAGTCTCTTTAGAAAACCTCATTTTATTCGAACTTATTTTGTGTAGCTTATAAGTGACTTGAAATTTTTAAACTTATAAGATACAACAGAGAAGATTTAAACTAGTTTTATATACATTTGTACAATTAAATGTTGTACTAATCATTCTAGAGTGTAATATTTATTCTGAAAAACACAATAATGTTAATATATGCGATTTAGAGTTTACACTGCAGTCGGCACAGTACTCATTTCACAGGTTCATTATCACTTATGAGGCAGCAGTTCCGAATAAATGTAAGTATTTTTTATATCTGGAAAACTTGCCAACCTTTCTTAATTATTGTAAATAAAGATTGTTTTAAGTACCGTATTCACGAGCCGAGCTGTTAATAATAACCTTGTTGAATGAATTTATATCGATATCTTACACATCTCAGTAGATAAATTAGGGTTGAACTCCTTAATAATCTTTTTAGGTAATACTGAGCCATTTCACAGGGAAGCATGAGTAACGTCACTCCTATTGTCATTATGCTATATTAACACTTGAATACGTTTTTCTTGTTATTTTATATAACTGGGCTAAACTTTTATCAAATGTATAATAAAATAAATAAAAATTATCGATTGATCATTACAAACATCTATCTTTTTATTTGAAATCTTAACTTGCTATTCACGATTGTCATATCCGAGATGTGATTTATTAAGCTTGCCATTCAAAAACTCATTCACAAATGAGATAAAACCACATCAAAATATTATTGCTTTTTTTATATGGCTGCATAGATATAAAAAAGATATTTTGGACATTATACCTCCACAGTATTCATACAGTTTTTTTTGTTTTTGTCGTAAAGAGAATTTCCTCATATTTCTGGTATTGACCCATTACGTCCTGAAGATTTTATTGAGCAACGGACCAATATTTTTTTCTTTATTTGCTCCTTTCGTTTTTACAATCTCTCCGAGAGTCGAGATAAATCCATAGAATTTTGCCATAAAACATAAAAATACGGGTTAAGGCCGCCATATGACGCGCGCGACACCGAATCGAATCAACAACCCGAACGGTTTGCTTAAAGGTGCCTTTAATAAACTCGAAAAGTTTCGAGTTCTTTCTTATACGCAGCGTCACAGTGATGATCATTGAAAGTTTTTGCGATCGAGTCAATTTGTTATGACTGTGCGTGTATAAGTATAGTGGGTACATACTATTGCACTTCAGCAAGAAGTAAGTGAACGTAGTCTAATGCGTTAGCATTATTGCTAAGCAAGCGACCACCCCTGGCTCGATTCCTGGCGGATTCACTCTTGGAAAGGAAAAAAGGAAATCTAAGAATTTTTTTGTATCTTATATGCTTGGTAACTAAATGGAGTTATATGCTTGATAACTAAATGTTAGCGACATAGGCGTCCCTTATCCTCCCTTATTTTTGGTTGAGCTACTTAGGAAGAGCTCTTGAGATGATCGTCATGATCGGGAAACTGCACTATGCGATATTATTTAAAAAACACAATATTGATAGATCAAAAGCAAGGAGTTCAAGACTATCTGGTCGATTCGATATCTGTGACTTCGTTGGTAAAACGTCAATCTTACAACCAGTGGTTGCGGGTTCATTACCTTTGGAATCCAGTGGTTGCGGGTACCTTTAGAACAGATTTCCACATAGCAATAAGCCCATTTGGTTGTACTGTATACAGCAAAAGTGTGACTATTACTATGCTTCAGTCTAGCCTTTTTTGTGCCTCATCGTCAGTGATTTGATCTGCGGCCACTTTCTGGAGTGATTCTTGGTATCTCCCTATTCCAGGTAACGAAAAGTATTCCGTATAGTTCACATATCAACGTAGAATGTGTTCATGCTACAAATGTTTACTTTTCTACTTCAGTTCTAGATATTTGTAATCTAGATAATTATTTTGAACCATATTTGTGTTTCATAATTGAGAAACAGCATTTAATTGCACTTTGGATTCAAATAACATTATGTAACCATCGAATCGGTATCACAAAAATTATTATAATTCAAAAACATTACCTGCAAAATTCAACTAGAATATCAACTAGATATTATAATCTTTATTTTCGACTACATTAAATGGCTC
The DNA here is from genome assembly GCA_949825065.1 of Odontocerum albicorne. NCBI lineage: Eukaryota > Metazoa > Arthropoda > Insecta > Trichoptera > Odontoceridae > Odontocerum > Odontocerum albicorne. The sequence goes on along the minus strand of OX463854.1, from coordinate 26,408,239 downwards.
TTGTGAAAAGCGATCTAATTCCTTCAGGGTATCTTCAATTCCTAGACATGATGGCATGTATTATGATATTGTCATACTCCAACTGCAGCCCTTATACATTTAATTTTAAAAATAGTTTAACGATTCTTGGTCGAATGTTAACATTTACCTAAATGATATAGGGTACTCATCTTGTTGAGTACAATAGCTCAGGCTGAACTGCTGGCAGTATGAAATGTCAATTTTTAATTTCTTGTAATTTTTTATTATTTGTAAATAAGTTCGATTTCGGTAATTGGTCTGACTCATTTTCTTAGTACCTCTAAGCACCCTGAGAGTGCCAACCAGAGATGATAGCGCCAACAACTGGCACCGAGGACTCGCGTTGAGGGGGCGTATGGGGTAGATCGGACCGGAAGGCATAAATCTCCCTGTGGGAATGGCGCGGCGCAGCATCGCAGTCGGAGCTCCCCTCGTCGGGGGTCTTCCGAAACGGAAAATTTCACAAATGCGGCCTTCTGTAGGTCAGAGGTTACCCGGATTTGAATATCATCCGTGTGACAAAAGAAAACGAATTTTATTGGTATTATTTTCGCTGTTTAGACGATGCACAGTGAAATAACCTAGGTTCAAATTAAATTTTATTTCAAATTTAATCTCTTTTTCTAAATTATCTATTTTATTTTACATTTGATACAGTACTACCAACCAAATACACGAAAAAAACTAAATGGGCTATAAGCATAGACAGAACAAAGTAAGATTTACAATTAACTTTATACGAGTATTGTCTTTGCTCAAGGTCGAGTGGTATTGTCAGATGTAGTGAAAATGATGCGGGTAACTTCATATTGTCTTTGCTCAAGGTTCAGTGGTATTGTAAGATGTAGTACAAAAAGCCACGTTATTTTAATTACATATACATATATTGTGGTTACGAGTATATTTTGTAGAAAATGTTCAACGACTTTCCGATCATGGACTCCTGTTACGTTCCAGTAAAGATGGCCTTTTAACTTGACCAGTTCATCGATCTACATCGATTTTTTAAGTCGTCTTTTACTGTCCATGCTATTAAATACGACTCGCGCCATCGTTGACGTGCTTTAAAAAGTGAATTAAAGATCAGAACATCCCCCTTCAGTGACACTATATTATTCCATTATTATTTTCTCAATTCCCCTTTCCTTCTGCCCATCGATAACCTTGTTAAATTTATGTTATTTTGGTGTTACACAGACAGACAGAAATATACCTTCCGTGGCCTAGTTGGTCTTCTAACTGTGGATTTACCTCGTCTTAAACCTCGCTGATCTTCTATCCGTGGGTTTCGAGTTCGATTCACGATGGTTACCATTAAAAAAATAGTAAAAAAGGGTACCAGGATAGTTTTAAAGAGTTAATCTGATAACAATAGTCACGCGCTAGATATGTGCGAGTATTATTGCATGTCCAGGTGTGGCAATATTTATAATAAGTGCAACAGCGAACTTTCACTTGCTTGTTATTCTGTGGTTAAGTGGTTCTTAATCTGAAGACTCCATTATTGTGGCTGAACATATTATTGTCTCCCAATCACGCTCTTCAACATGTCTGCAACATCAATTCGGATCAGTTGTGGGGTGGCGTACAAATTACTGACATTCAAAACTTTGTAAAACAACTGTATTATGTGATTGCAAGATATTCTCACTAGGCAATAAAAACGCCTTATGTTACACTGTTTAAAAACACACTGTATATTATAGGGAATGAAAAGAAATGGCCGTTACTATAGCGAACAGAAGCTTCCAAATAATAAAAGGAGGAAATACTGCTTCCAGGAAGGAGGAAATATAATGAACTCATAATTTATTCATTAACATGTTTTGGGGATTTAAATTTAACAAAGAGCTCATGTTTTCACTTCCTTGTTTAAATATATGTTTGAAGATGTTCACGGTTATTTTTCCCACTACAACATGTTCTTCGGAGTTGTTGCCGTGTTATGTTGGCTCCAATTATGATTGACGTTTCGAAGGCGTTGCTGTCATAAAATGTCATCAAATATAGTCTTCTTTACAGGGTCTCGTAGTCGAGAATCCACTCGCCATTCGAAAGTCAATTCAGTTGGAAAGCAAAGCTGTGCCGTGAAGTTTGATTTTTTTAGTGAGTGAGCCGCTGCACACCAGCAAACTCACCAGTCACACATCTTTACTGGATCCGATGGCACACCGAAGTGAGACGATCGGAGTACACCGAATTGTGTTTTTTATTTCTCTTTTTAAATATTAGATATGACCGAAGTCATACGTATCCTTTTACCCCGGGGGGAATAAGGATATATATTCGAGGGGAATACTAGGAGGAAAAAATATTTGTGTCATTCGAGGGAAGTAGCGGGGTTCACAGTCCGGGGTTCGAACTAGCAACTTTCCGCACGGAAGTCCACGTGTGTGTTACCGTGCGGCCATGTACATACCTCACATCAAATTTAGTAAACACGCAAGATGCACACACTCATTCACACACGATCGAAACGTAAATACGTGTTTGGTAAGCTAAGTCATCCGCTTTCACAACCGCAACGGGAACAACTTGTGGAGAGCCCAGCGGACGTGTTGCTCACTTTCTCTAAATTAAAACTTCGAATTTACCTACGTGTGTTGTCTCGTCCCTTATTTATGCTAATAAGTTCAAAAATAGTAGTTATGTTACTGTCAGTTTCCAATTAGCATTCTTCTCAAGTACAAGCTATTTTACAACTACTCTAAAAATGAAGTACTCTACTTGTAATTGTCTATAGACGTCAGAAGTTACAGTTGCTACGTATCTCCATTTACATGCTTTATTTTATGTGAAATTAACTTGGTATCATGTTTTGTAATTATTGGTGTGTCAATTTGAACCTTTTGTAATTTTTGTGGTCACGTAGTAATTTTTGTAGTCATGTTCCTATAGTATCTGCAGATCATATTTAGTGGTATAACGATGGAAATCGATTCAATAATTCCCGAAGGACTTTACGTTCAACCTTACATCGGTACAACTTCGAACCGATAGTCCACTCCAATCTAAAGTAGTTCCTTTTTCATTACTTTGTGACGTCGTGCGTCTATTGTTGATCGCGCTGGATGGGAAGTTATTTTGTTACCCATAACAACGTGGGTGGTTGTGGGATCTAACTGAATTGACATTATGCTTTCGACGTTCAGAAAGGGCTGTAAATATCACTGGGTTATATTTATATCTTGATTCTGAATTTCTAAATAAGAACTTATACATTAATAAATATGTTTAATAATAGACGACCTCAATGGTCTAGTTGCTAAGATACCTGTCTTTCTAACCAGGAGTTGCGGGTTTGATTTCCATTAGAATCCTAATTTATTTTAAAAAGGATTCACATACGACTTCCGTATACAATTAAAGTATAAAACAAACCAAAATAAAAGTGTATCACATTAAACTTCGTTCGTTCTTTCAAGACACAAAGTTTAAAAAAATGGACATATAGAAACCAAAAGCCGTTTAAGCGAGACTTGAATTCAAGATAAAATGTAATTCTTTAGACGCAACGTCAGTTTCAAACTTAGAGAACTAACTTCTTCATGATCGTTTCTTCAAAGCTGATTGTTTTGATCTCTTCAGTTTATCTGCCTAACTCTGTTCTCGACGATTCTTCACTTATCCCTACTTTGGGTCCATCAGATGGAAGACTCTGCAGCTTGAATGACTTGGTCAATCCATTAGCGTGCTGGTCTACTTCCACATAGTGGTCCCTCCACATCACTCATTAGCACGAGTTTTTCCGAATTCTCTCCTCTGTGTTCTACATGGCCAAAGAATATGATTATTTGTTGCAGAAAAATCGTAGACAGCTTGTCCTGAATCATAAGATGTTGTGTGATGGACACGGTGGTGCAACTTTTTTACAATCATTTTGTAATATTATATCACGCTTTCATACAATCATATTGTAATATTATAAAGAAAAAAATACACATAAAAAGAGAGCAACGCTATCTAAGATGTGTTGACAAAAGTAATGTGCGCTTGGCAGTACAAATATTCTTTGTAAGCTGTGGGGAAATCAATGAAACTGTTTACTGTGCAAATGTAATTAAAATTGACCTAACTACAGTGAATTTTTTTTGGTTTCCGAATTTATTGAAATCTTAAATACAGAATGTCTCAAAAAAACGTATTCACACTTTCAATGATTATAAATTCATTGAGGTATCTGAGCGTAGGACTTATTTAAAGTTACCTCTATGTCCAATCAACCAGGTCAGCAAATTCAAAATTAATAACATAGACCCTCGCATCAAGATGGCAGTAAGAAGATGCACCATCTTTCTGGAAATAAAACTTCTTCTCATTCCTAAACTCTTCACAAATGCGTGGCATGACGAATTTTCACAGCAAGTTTAAGAACAGCACGGTATAACATTTTTTTGAGCCATTATATATACATATACTTTATTGTAGATTCATTTATTTGCAATAAATAAACGAGATATGTTAATTCCTTCATTTCCATTCCTGTCGCTGGGTATACATGGTATATCTGGCAGGTTTGTTGCCACATAGCAATTTTCTCCAATCAACCAGTTTATATTAGATACTTGAAGATGTTTGAATCCATGACAGGTTAAAATATATACTATAACGATGAAAATTAAAGTAAAAAATGGCTAATCTTTTGAAATATTGGTTGGAATTCAAGAAAAAAAAAACGAGGGCGAAGAATATGAGGAAAATCAGGATGAAAAGGTTATTCTGAGTAATATAATATTTTTTTATACAATAACCAAATAAAAGACTAGCCATCTTCTTAGAATAATGTTTTCATAACAACCTTGTTTAGGCTGCTATTTTGAAAAATGTCCGAATACCTTCGTCAGGAGCGAAAAATGTTCAAAAATACATAAGTCTTTAATTAAACTAAATTTGAAATTCCATTAGTGGTATTGAATAGGAAGTTCCAAGAAATTGCCAAAATAATTCCATTTAATATGAAATAACTGAAGATGCCATACCTTTAATTCAATTTGAATCCAAGAAAAACAACTTATACAAAATATAATATTTGCGAAAATCAAGATTAAAACCGGATTCAATGCGGAAATTACATCAGCAGATGATTGGAAATATCAATTATGATTTTAATGGGAATTTCACGCAAATTTAAGTGTTTGCAGAATCTATGATTAATTTGAATGGGTATTTTGTTATTTTTGAATTATTCCTTAATATGTGATATCATATTAAAAATAAAAAAAATATAATAAAAATATGAATTGTTTCGCATAAAAATAATTGATATTTATTTTCAGTCATTATTGCACCAGTAATATAAAATGGGTTACATTGAGAGTGACCATATTATTTTATAGTCGTTATCGCTCCAGTAATGTGAAAATTATGAACATAGTATGCTGGTCATTTTTCGGACATCATTGCTCCGGTAATATAAAATGGTTTATATTATAAATAATGGATTTTAACTTATAAGTCGTCATTGCTTGGGTAATATATTAAAAAATGGGTTTTATTAAGAATGTTTCTTATATTTAAGTCATAATTCCTTCGGTAATATAAAATGGTTTACATTAAGAATCTAGTATGCAAGTATTTTTAAAGTAATTGCTCAGGTCGTATAAAATGGGTAGCATTAAGGATGGAGTATATGAGTCATTTTTCAGTAATTATAACTCTGGTAATATAAAATGGTTTTCATTAAGGATAAAGTACTCTAGTAATTTTTAAGTCAATATTACTGGTGTTATAAAATGGGTTACATTAACAATGCTTAGAAAATAATGCAGAATGTTTGTAATTTTACGATCGTAAAAAATCTACTAATTAAAATAGTTTGTATTAGGAATGGAGCATTCTAGTATTTTTATTAAGTATCGTGGATCCGACATTATAAAATGGGTAACGTGAATGATAGAGTTTGCTAGTAAATTTTCAGCCGTTTTTATTTGGTATTTTAAAAGTAATTACGAGTACATAAAGAATGAGGCATACTTGTCATTTTCATAGAAACACATATTTATTTTACAAAGTTGGTTGCTTCTGAATGAAGAAAGAAGCAATTAAATGGCTCTGCTATGTAGAAAAAGTGAGTAATGAAATATTTACAAAACGAATGTACATGAATAGTAAAAAAGGCACTTATGAAAATTTTGGTAATAACTAGAAAAACGTGGTACGACCAAACGAATGAAATTCTGAAAGAAGGAAAAGTGAAAAGCCTTTATAATAGGCGATTATACATGACGAGGTGTATGTATGACAGAATGAAGGGGAGTGATTGTATTTCGCAACCCATATAATAAATAGTGTTTGACTAAACCAGGGGTCGGCAGATTTTCTAATGAGAAGAGTGAAATATTAAGTAAATAGAATTTCAAAATTTCCATAGAGCCGCCACATAAATTTTCACTGTAGCTATATACATTTTAGTGACGAGAAAAAAACGAGATAAATCAAGATTTTTATTTAAAGTTCAAATTCACAATACAGTCGTAGGCTACTTAGAATAATATAATATTATACCATATAGAGGAGTTATCAGCTTCACTAGCTCAGTGCACTGCACTACTTATATGACAAGAAAATCTAAATAATTCAATACTAATAATATACTTTTTGGGCTTTGTAAAGTTTACTTAGAAAGGACTATAAATAATATAAAGAACAATTAATTTACTTGATGAAGAAGAAATTGACTTCTAAGTTCTTCTCCTATCTGAAGGAACATCTCTCAGATATATATTCAAAAGATGCAATAGAGATGCCCTATTAAGATACTTGAATCATTAAGAGACTCGAATTTTGCCCATAGACATTTAACAGGTTTATATACTGTTATTGATAAAATGTCATCAAGGCATTCCATTTTCTGGTTTCAAAAAGTACTTTACTCTTGACTTGTGATTTCAGATCACACACGTTCAACATAAAATCGTCTCCACACGTCACATCTTCGTCTCTAAAGAGGCCACGTGGGTTATACCGAGTTTACGGTGTACGTGTTTACGATGTAGACTATAGTATGTCTATTCATAAAGTATATCTTGATATAAAGTTCTTTGCCTATTTCCACTAGTAAATGTATTATTATTTTTCTATTAACATTTACGGACTTCAATCATTTCGTAAAAGGAAAATACTAAAGACGGATTCCAAGTATTTTTAATAATTGAACGTGATGAGTTGTGGCCTAGTTGGTAAGACGTTGTCAACGTGATCAAGTTTTGTTGCCATCAAAGATAAAAACATGAAATAAAAACTTTCTAAAAATATTTTTTTTCTAAATGTGTAAAAGCTATTTTAAACGTCTAAACAAGACTTTCTATAATTTGAGTGCTAAATGTAATATGAAACAAAATAAGCCATAAGAAGAAAACATGGAATGACAATGTATGACAGGATACGCAATGAAGTGATTATGGATGATTGTGAATTTAAGACTGATGTGTTGAGTAAGACGAAGAAGAACACTCTGAGATGATTTGAGTATGTCGAACGAATTAATGTAATAATATTAACAAAATAAATATATAGTTCGTGTAATGCGTGATAAAAGAATACCAAAGGACAGTATGGTTGGATCAAATGAATGATATATTGAAATAAGGAAACATAAAAAGTATGAAAAATCGTATGAGTTGCATAAAAAAGTTTATGGATGTAGACTAAATAGAAGGTGAAATATGTGTTTTGAGGTAGAATAGTCTGGCGCTCTGTAATGGTATGTATAATATGTAATGTTTCGAGGTAGAAGAGTCTGGCGCTCTGTAATGGTATGTATGTAATGTTTTCATCGTTTTTTAATAACCACCTGACAATATCCTTGATTTCGCAGATTTATCAAATATTCCTAACTACTCGTAACAATGTCAATAGAACACTTAAACATACGAGCATATATTCCTAACTACTCGTAACAATGTCAATAGAACACTCAAACATACGAGCAAATATTCCTAACTACTCGTAACAATGTCAATAGAACACTTAAACATACGAGTATATTCGAATCTGCTAAGATAGCTCACAACAATATTTTAGTACCGAGTGTGATGTACGAGTATAGGAGTCCAACATGGATATGTTAAATACTGAAAAGAGCTGAATAATTTGTGTAGAAATGCGTGCATTTAGAATAATGCATATGGTGACAATATACGATTATGGCAGAATACGGGTTGAACTGATTAGAGATGAATGTGAACTTAAGGCTGATGTGTTGATCAAGATAAAAAAGAGCAATCTGAGATGATTTGAGCATGTGGAACGAATTAATGTAGAACAAAACAACTAACAAAACACATATATCATATACAGTGCAAAAGGAATTTTAAGGTGCGGTACAGGAAGTTGAAGAGAAGTATGATCGAATCAAGTGGTTAATATTTTGAAAGAAGGACATGTTGAAGGTAATACAAATCGTAAAACTGTATAAGGTGTTTAAATATGAAAGTCTGGCGCTTTCTCTTCGCTACCTACCCCATAATGCAAACGGTGTGATTGTATGTATGTACGAGTCGAGTATGTGTATAAAAACTAAAATTTGGTTATAATTTTTATTTTCAATGTGCGTGTGCGCTAAGAACTTTTTTTTTAGAATGTTTATTGTTTCAACTGGACTCGTATTCATTAATTTGGTCAAACATACTTCTCTGTGTTCTTTCATAATTGCTAAATAAAAGAGTTCGCAGATATCGCCCATGTGAATAGAACTAACCTAACCTAACCCACTTGACACTGGCGAATACTCCTTCATATATATGAGTTCACGGCCACTATTCAATAAGAAGAAGAAAATATAGGCCCTTCTATTGTATACACGTTTTACGTTTCATGTTATTTAGTGAAGTCTCATAAAAATATTTTTTTTTTCATATTGTCTTCCTGTTTTTTTCTTATCAATATCATATATCTAATCGTCGTTACTGGGCCTCGTAGTCAAGGATCCCCTCGCAATTCCAACGTCAATTCAGTTGGAGAGCGAAGCTGTGCCGAGGAAATTTCGTTTATTTCTTCTTTATTTCTCCTCTTTAAGTGAGTGAGCTGTTGCACACCAGTATACTCACCATCCACATCTCTGTACTGGATCCGATGGCACACCTGAAGTGAGACGACCGGAGCACACCGGCATGTTTTTTTTCTCCTTTTTTTTGAAGAATAATAGATATGATCGAAGTCATAAATATATCTAATAATTCTTCTTTGAATTCCACTGAAAATCTGACGATAAATGAACAGATCTGATGATAAATGAGCAGCGAAAAATATATAAATTATTTAGTTAATGCTAACTATACCACTTTGAATGAGAGAGTGAAAATGATAATGCGAAATTTAATTAGTAAAACCTGTCGACTGAGATATTTCACAGTCAACTATCGTCCGTTTCGAAAAGGCTAAAAAATCAACTGAAATATTACAGACCGTTATAAAAAAAGCGACAAAAATTGACTGGTTTGAATAAATTTAACCTCGATGATAAATTGTCAAACGTCTCACCGTTAGTAGAATTTAACGAAATAGCATTTTTTTCTGTGAAAAATGTTCGAAATATTAGTTTGAATAGAAATTCCTTTTCTAACGTATTTATCAGAAAATGATTTGTATAATATAACATATGATAATTTATTTAAGGAAGTGTAAACGGGAGAACAATGCAACCCACAAAAAAACATAAGCAATTAATAAAAAAGTATTTGCATACCATCCCATCATTTACCTATTGAGGTAGGCAGAGCTGACAGTGCACCAGAGTTTTCTATCGACACACATCTCTAATCTCTTCTACATCATTATCCCTTCTCCTACATCTTCTACAATTTCTGTGACTGTCTACGTTTCCAATTTCAGAATATCATTCACTTGATCCAACTAATATTATCCTTTGTCTTCCTCTTACACGCCCGCCTTTCACCCGCATTTGCATTATACGAGTATATATATTATGTTTTTGTTAGCCTTTCTTCATCCATTCCTTCTACTAGTACATTGCCAATCTATCTCAGCGTGTTACGTCTTTATCTTAATCAACGTACCGGTCATAAGTTCACATTCATCCCTGATCAATTCACGCCATATTCTGTTTTACATTGCACTCCATCTATTTGTCTCAAACCATGCATTTCTACAATATTTGTTCGGCTCCCCTCAGTCTTTTAGACACCCACGTTTCACTCACATACATCAAAGTGAGAACCAAAATATTATTATGGACTATCATTTTAGCAGATTTTTATACTGTCCGATTCAAGGACATATATTATAGTGTCCCGTTGATATTTGATATCCCTCCTAATTCTTCCATCATCTAAGAAATACTAACCAAATAACATAATTCCTCAACTAGCTTCTATATTTCATTATTCACTCACAAATCGCATTTATTTTTCCTTTCACATTTTTAATCAAGATTACTTTGTATTTTGCGACAATTATTGTCAGGTAAATTACATGTGTAATAAATAATAATAATATAAATAGAAAAAAATATTTTAAAATAAAACAAACTAATCATTCAATTTAAATTGAGACTTATCATTTTTGCTGCATTAACCGCATTCTTCAGTGGTGCAGCATAAATTATCGACTTGCATTTATTCTCATTGATGAGCCCCATTACACGCTCATGTATTTTCCATATGTTTTGCCTCAGAAGTGCATTAAAACCTACCAGAAGACCCAGAACAAACATTTCTGTAGTACTACAATATCTAACGGCAATCCAAATATAATTCCAGATGAATTTTTCTACTGTACTTAGAGTTGTTTTATATTCGGAAAAATTTATAATCGATATACGAGTACATATATGTATGTATCTTATATTAATTTATTATACTATTGCCGCTTGAAGCGTTAAAAATATTCAAATGATTATTGAACAGTATTGGAAAAAAAAATTCGGGCTTTTCAAATATATGTATGCTAACCGGATGATTTAATTTCGTTTTTCTTGGAATTATCTTTGTATATTTATTTAGTTTACGGTTCACGTAGTATTGCGGTCGTCCTCATACTCGTATTTGTACCGGCTTGATTCGATATAAATTATTATTAATCACGTGTGTAGATGGAAATGTCAGTTTTGGTATGATTATCAACGAATGTAGATGTTAACCACATGGGTTTGAATGCAGGCCCAGGATGCAATGAAGCCAAACTAGTTTTACGGATCATTCTCTTGTATTGGGCCGAGGTTTCCCTTGTGACTGAGAGGTAAATCATTAACGAAGCCAGCCAACGCCCCTAGCGGTGAAAATTTGAAGCTGGCGACTCCCGTTCACTACGTGGCCCGACACTTGACGGTTTTTACTAGTGGCGTAACCGTTACAAGGATTTTTCTTATTTAATTAACTTTTATAATAAACTTTTATTAGAAAAATTAATCCATTAAGTATAAGCATTTCTCGACAGATTTATTTATTGTCACTTTTATATGACATCCTTAACTGCCTCGCTCCTTCAACATCTCATCAAAAATATTCAGCGACTCTCCAATCATGGACTTGTCGTTTAGCATTTTTAATTCATCGCTCTTTCTTTATTGTATATCTGAAATCGAAAACATTACATTTCTCTCCAATGACTAAATTTATTTCTTCATAACACCTATTTTATTGTCTTTTCTTATCCTCTTTCGCCTTTCTCAATCTCTTTTATTTTCTTTTCAATACTTTAAGTATGCTAAAGTCTTCAAAAAAATATCATAAGGTTTTACCCAGCAATTGACATGAATTTGCGTAACTCTTGTTAGGTTGATTGGAAGGGATTGCAGTATGACAATAAACTAACCATTTGTTTACTTTAAAATAAATAGAAAAGTAATTTATAAACTAAATTTAGGTATTAACAGAAGTTATTTCTGAAAAACAAAGAACTTTTAAGAGTTGCAATGTTTTTTTATATAATACAGAAAAGTTACATACTGAATCAAATTTACTTAATTTCCAGTTAGGTAAACAATTTTTAACTTAATACTTTGTTAACAACTTTTTACTTGTATCTTTGAAATTTTCTTTGTTTTCATAAAATGTGCTTATAAAAACTACTGGAAAAAAAACATAAACCAAGATTAAAAACTAATCGAGAAGTTTTTAATAAAATTATCGTCATCTAAGTTACAATAGTATCTTGGTATGGATTCATATTAAAACATCTTATGAATCTTAATATTTTTTGTGTTATCAAAAATCGGAAAGAAGTATCGATTTATTTTTTCATGCTAAATATCCTCAGTGAGATACAGGCAAAAGCCTAGTTTACTGGGGATACGACAAATGAAAGGCAACAAACCCAGATCCATTAAAATTATATGTCCAAATCAAATTACCTGTTGTTTTTTCTCAAATTGTGTATATTTCTTGTCATGTGTAATAATAATAATAATCTTTTTATTTCAACGTTTGTTTACGCATGAAACTTATGGTGAAATATATAATAAAGGTACCAATAAGTTTGATATCGTTCATGAAACTTTAATAGAAAATGAAGTTAATGAGGTACTAAAATATCCATATTCAAACCAAGTAATATCAAGATTTACTAAGATTATGGTTTAAAATAGCGCATAAGTGCCATCATTGGTGACTGAACGAGGAAAATTAATGAAAGAAAATGCAGAAGAAATGCGTGCATTGAGAACGTTATTTTGTATATCGATGTATGTTATCACAGAATAAGAAATGTATGATTGAACCAAATAAATGAAAGTTTTAAAGAAAGAAAGGTGAGAAGTAAGATACACAGAAAGAGCTGTTTGAAAAATATATAGGTGTGGAGAAGGCGAATGATGTATACCGTAAGAGGAAAGTTTGATACTCTATCTTCCATGCCTACCCCAACATGTAATTGGCCTGATGGTATGTAACATACCTATGTATGAAATTTGATAAATAAATATATTGTTACATCACTGGACTGGATGCACCTGCCAATCCTATCGTTAATTAGAGCCCATCCCTAACGAACTGTCTCCATCCATGCACTTTTGTCAGATAATAAACGAGTCCTCTTTACAAAGGATGCGCCTGAGCCAAGAGGATGAAAGCCCATCTTATGAAATTTTCAATGAATTTCATTCATAATTTACAAAAGATTTTCATGATGTTTTTTTAAATGCAAGTAGATGCTTTTTAACTTCCTTTTCTTGCAGGGAAATATTATTTAGTGTATCAAGAGACAGCTTACAGAAACTTCTGGTTGATGTTACCGGTTCCCACAGACAAGCATCCATAAAATGAAATGATTATATAAGGGTTCTGCCGTAGAGCCTTTAATGGACGCTTTCGGGGTGGCAAAGAATTGTTCCGGATGGAGGAAGTTCGTAAAGAAAAAAGTGTTGTATTATCAAGATCGTATTTTATGAGAAATAAACGAAGAAAAATTATAGTCAAATAGTAAATAAGAAAATTGGACTTTAATCGTGAAAATGGGACGAGATAAATTCATTGCTTAATGTCATGCCGTGATAAATACAAATAATAAAATTGAAAGTTTAATGCTTTGTACGAATTTCTGTATTAAAATAAAACCGTGTCGAAAAAAAGATAAAAGAAAATCGGGAAAAACTGATGATTTAATGTTTTTAATTTAGTTTATGAAGCATGTCAACGATGGTGCAAGCTTTATATAAGCTGGTTGCTAGCCCAAAGACGGACAGCATAGACAGTAAAAGATAACGTAATAAATTAAGAGCAGGGAACTGGGTAAACCCAAAGGGAATCTCTGCTGGAGCTTCGTTATTTATTTAAGAAGTCGTTATTTATTTATTGTTTATTTTTTTATAATTTAAATTCAAATCCTATCAGAATATTTTAACAAATGTTAAGTCCCTTAAAAAACATTAATTTAATTATATATTTATTTTCAATTGATCTCCAAATCTATACAATGTTTTAAAATCTTCATTCTAATGTTCTTTTGACTGTTGGAATACATTCTATATTATATCTATCATGATTTATTTTACCCCTGTTTCACACTTGATTGCGGTAATACCATAACAAATTGGCGACATCTTCTCTTTGGTGAACGATCAACAGCAGCCAATCTAGCGATTGACTTGACACACAGTAAGGAAATTGTGGGCATCCTAGGAAAACAATCTACAGGCATCATATTAACCACAAATCGCAGAGCGTTTTGTTATCTCCGAAAAATATCTAAATCAAAACAAAATGCTAGTTATTTATGAGGTTTTAAACAAGTAGGTACATTTCAGAATATAACGAAACAACATGTCTTATATTGGCTCTAGTTGCCATACCACTGTGGGTAGATATATCAACCGGATATCAATGGATACAAATGATACATCTATGATAAATGTTGATCGTATTCGGATGTTGATAGGTCTTCGTATTAATTTGTGTTTTAAAAAAAAATAGCGAACTGGCTATTAAAATATCAAAAAGACTACAGTGTATATCGGAGTTGTTTACTTCTAAAGTAATGTTAATTTCTGTGGCTTACTTCGTAAAAGTTGTCTCTTAGCCCGTGGGGGTTGCGGATTCGATTTCCTTTGATAGCCTTTTAAAAACGGGTTTATTATTGGTTTTCGCTTAAGGCTTGTTTTAACACTTTCTGTTTCGTAGGAAGAGATTGATACATGACCATAAACTCGCCAGGTTGAACGGTTTACAAGGAAAATATAATAAAATACAATGTCTTTAGTTTTGTCATTTTGCTTTCTTTATTACACATAAACTTTTCTTGAATATACGAATAGTTCAATGGAACTGATTAATTGTCATGCGGCATATCTTCTTATTAACTTCAAATATGTTATTCGGCTTTTAGTTAAAATCTAAGAAACTCTTTTAAAAAAAAAAAACCTTCACATACTAGAATCGAGTATGTAACTCCCTGGTCGAAAGAAGGTTGTTTAACCAACTTGGCCACGGAGGTTTTCACCAAAGAAGGAGTCACTATCAGTGTCATGTTCTAAGACTAACATATATTGCCTTCATCCCCAATAATCAATCTTTCGGTTTCAAAACCACTGGAATAAGCAAGCAACTAGCAGTTTGTTATCGAACGTGGTGCAAATACTAAAACACGTAGACAGGCAACAACACTCGCACACTTCTATTACGTGCGAGTATTCTTAATATACGAATTCTTTAACCAGAATGCGACCCCTTTTTTCCTTTTATTTTTATTTCGGTAGCATAGGGAATCGAAACCAAAACATTCGAGTGGAAGACCAGCATCTTACCAATTAAGTCATGAAGGTCGTCCTGGTTTGGACGGTTATGAGATTTAACTGAACTGTATATGTATTGGAGTATATTTCAGATTATTTATACAAAGAAACTTTATGCAAATGTAAGTTTAAGAAGTTATTATTCTGAAAAAATCTTCCGAGACACATTTCTCACATTATCTTTCATCATTAGACCTTCTTTATATGTGAGTCTTAGGTTTAACCAGTAATAAACGCTTCAATAGTAATCTATTTATTTTTAAACCTTAAATCACTATTAGTTAATAGCTTTTTCATTCTGACAAATACCAACAGACATATTATACGTGCATAGCCTCGTAATGCTAAATCTATAATATATGTTCATAAATTTCTGCAGCCCGTCTTCTGTTTGTTTTTAAGACATAAATAAATATCATTTTATTTCCTTAGTTCATGCTCAAAGCCGGAATTGTTGGGCTTATGAGCCAGGGCCATAGAGCACATTTCATTGTTTGGAGACAAAAACTGATCGGAATTAAGAGCTCTCTCATAAATTGTAAGCCCCGCGAAATTGGGCCATAAATGTTTAAGGACGAACTGGGATAAATCGTATAAGTGCGTACTGGAATACGCGTATATGTGCGTACTGTAACAAATGAACGTGAATCTAAAGGGAACAGGGCATAAATACCTGATTATTTGCGTTTTTATTGATCTAGTGGCAAATAAAATATGTATATGTGTAAAACCTCCATTAATGGTTTATAGAATATTTGAAGTTGGATATACCGTTATATAAAAGATATTTTTAATTTTCGTTGAGTAGAAGGAAATTGAATTGTTTAAAAAAACACAACTTTAAAAAAAATCGAGGTTAATGGCAAACCACCTTAAAATGTTTTCTAGGTTAGATAAATTTTTTAATGGGTATTATAAAAATAAAATACACATTTTTATTTGTTCTACGCCATCGAGGAAGATTTTTGGTCCATCATGTTGATGTTAGTCGCCTGAGCGTGTATTGATTTATGTTATGACTTCGAAAGTTTGAGAGAAAAAAATCAATGAAAGGCATGTCGTGGCGTCGAATTTATGGTTCAAATAAACAAATATGTCCGAGGCTGTAGCATACTCATTACCCAATAAATGCAATCTGGGTACGAGATAATTTGAGTGATAGTTATTTCTATTATATAACTTTCGCACCAGAATATACGATTATCCTCAAATCTCGTATTTCTCTATTTTATTGTTATAATATCAAAAGGAAATATGTAACAGCGTCTATTTTACTTTGATTAGATATGAATTCAGGTTTATTGTGTTGTCATGGCACGTTGTCAAAGGAGACAAAGGTCTTTAATAATTTATACGATATAATATGCACTGCATGAAGCGAACGGCGTGAATATTGAGGGTTTTGGCTTACAAATGTTCTGCTATATTATTTATGTCAGCGAAGAAAAAATATTTTGTATGGGGATATTATGTAAAGAAAGAAAACTGATCAAGATATTGAAGAAATTCTTGACCTTGTTTTGTTTCTGCGTGATGACTTACTTAAATATTTTATATAAATATCGAAATATTAATAAAACATCTAGAGCTTATCTAGATTAGCTTTTAGTAAAATCCCGTATACGAATATAACAGTAAAAATAAACAGAAAGTTCAAGTTTAGCGAAAAATACTTATTTTTTACTTTCAGTTTTACTGAATAATAGTATAAAAGGGAAAGATTTATCCTTATGAATTGGCATAAAGTACAAAGAAATGACTTTTCTAGTAAGTCAGAAAGTTTTCCCGGCAAATATACATGAATCTTAAATCCTAAAAATGTTGTAGAATCTTTGGTGGGTTCGGTTGATTTAAAAGATGAACGACTTTTGTAAGAGTAGTTGTATTCATTTTCAAGGCGATATCAAGAAAAAGTTCTTTCGATTTCCTTCGTATATAAGATTGAAACTGATATGGGTTTTGGGTTGAAAGTTAAATAGAAACTGAAATTTGGTTTCAGTTGAAATCAAAAGAGTAATAATCATAAATTTTGATACAATTACAGTTTATAAAAGTCATAAAAAAATTAAAAAAGCTCTGATTTTAAAACAATGTTGACGTTATTAAAATTTTTGCATGCTAATTTGTTCAGTGAATGAACCGGCAAAAACGAAATCCCTCTTAATAGGTGTGTTAATACGAGAGTGCTCAACAAGTCAATTCAGAGCTGTTGTATAGGAAGTGTTATACCATAAAGCCAAAACCGTATACCATAGATAACCACTATATCCGACATATGTACATGTATTCTCCTTTCTCACTTTATTCATAAGGAAGTATGTTTTAATTAAAATAAATAATAATAAATACTGCGCCCTTGGTACGGAATAAAAAATGAGTATTTCTTGGATTTTCTAAAATTATTTGGTTGTATTATTTATTAATTAGACGATTAATAGGTGACATGCACGGTCCCAAACATAAAAAAAATAACTAATCTGAATTTTCATAAAATTGATGAACTATAAAACCATTATAAACTTTGATATATGAGAGTGAAATATAGACGCAGAAAAAGACTGAGAGAAACCGAATAATTGCTGGAGAGATGCATGCATTCGAAAGACTTCATGGAGTGACAATGTACGACAGAATACGAAATTAAGTGATAAGGGATGAATGTGAACTTAAAGCTGATGTGTAAAGTAAGATGAATAAGAGTACATTGAGATAGTTTGGGCATGAAAAATGAATGAATGAAGAAACACTAACAATTCAGATATACAGTGCAGATGTGAGTGGAAAGCATATGAGAGGAAGACTAAGTTAACTATGGTTGGATCAAGTAAATGATATTCTGAAGGCATGAAACGTAGAAAGTCGTATGTGAAGGTACATGAGTGCAGAAAAGACTAAGGGTGTTTGTCGAGTAAGGAAAGTATGACGCTCTGTCCTCTCTGCCTAACCCGACAGGTAATGGCGTGATAGTTTTTATGCATGTATAAAACGGCGCTTGTTTATAAATATTCCTGGATTATCATAACTACTTACTACTCTTATAAACATATTTATATCAATGACCACATTAAACAATGATACCGCCCCTACACATCAACTTAAAGCTAAACGTCAAAGCTATAAAATCTTCACTCACAACGATTATTTATTCAACACTACACCAAGATGGGAATAAAAATAAATTATTTAAATTTTATTTATAGAAATAAAAAATATAATGCAACGGCTGTTATTATATTATAAATCAGAAATTTCTTTTTTTTAATATAAAGTTTACTTTTTGGGTAAATATTAGATTGTATATTTTTTACTAAGGACGAACTTAAAAGCATTCAGGGTAGATCTGGGCAATTATTATTATAGTTTATTCGCTTGGTACTTCTAAGTGTCTATAAACCTAAAATATAATTTTATAAACAAATCTTTCTGCGTCTGGTTAGTCACTATCGGGCATTGGCGTAAAAGAGAAAGTAAAGAGGAACGGAAGTTTTTGTAGTTTCTCTTTTTTGTAATTTTTTTGGATATATCTCGTTTAACTAAAATTATGTAAATTATCTTAAACCTTTTTTGAATTGATGAATTCGTATACGTATATAATATCGTGGGCTCAATACTATAACTAGGTAACTCAAAATTCTCTATTCTGAGAAAATAACGTTCTTAGTTTCGAGGTCCTTTTGTCTGATAACTCCTCTTTAATTATGAGGTATCGCGCTAATATTTTTCATGAAACTAATAAAGGAGGTTTCAATAGATCGTAAGATGTAAGTTATATGAACTTCAGATATTTACTTAAAGCATTTTTCGTTACCATGTTTACGACTTACCTAATTATGAAAATGCTAGATAACTCAGTTGAGAAATAATATTTTAAGATACTTATTTACAGCAATGGAAAGCCCCTTCGATGAGCAATCCATTGCTGTAAATAACTCAAAACCGCCAAATTTCAAGTTACCTAGTTTTGGTATTGAGCCCACGATATGCTGATATGTCACTGTATGTTATGATACTATTATATTATATGTGTATGTTACTTTTATATTGTACTCATTGTACAGCTTTCGTAGAATACTCGCTTGTCTTGAATTGCACCGTTATGCGTACTACTCGTAGCTGGAAAAAAACTTGATTATGGATCCTCATTGGTGCTGAGAGCCAGCTAAAAAGCTTGAATCCTACATTTTTTAACACAATTATTTTCTATGCGTAGACGTGTCTTCTTTCTACAGCATTGCTGACAATTATATTCGATCACGAAGGATTTCCTACATCATATAAGCACATCAAATCAGCTGACGCAGACATTGGCACAACCCTGTCGGATGGAGGTGTAGTAATGATTAATTAAAAAATAAAACAAGGAGCAATATTATTCTGTATTTAAAGGTTTTGTCCTTCTTTGATGTAATGAAGTTGCATAAAGCTGAGGTAATAAAAGTAAATTAAACGCTACAAAGGAAGAATGATGAATTTAGAAAAGAAAGCTCTCAAGTCTCAATTTCGTAAACCCTCTTAGCGCTGGTACCACCTTAAACAAAGTTTTTTTCTTTTCTCCTGACCATTCTGGGGCAATAATTTATAAATTGACGTTTATTTCCAAAAAAATATTCAGTCCCTTTTTTTAATATTATAAATTAAAATGCATTAATGTTAAATAAACAAAATAAGTATGCAGTGTTTCATTATTTTTTCTAAATGTATTAACGTTCTTTTCATTTTGTTTAAATGTATAAATTTTATTGACAAATTAATAAAATTTATTTGTTTTCTATTTTTATGGGTAAACATAATCCACTTAAAATAATAAATCCTAATGTATATAAATAAAGCATCATTGAAACGAGATTGCTCTCTAAATGGTGCTATTTAAGTCAACATTTTATTGATTTTTAACCGTGTTAAATTTAATGTTTTATATTTCAGAATATAACGAAACAACACGTCTTCTATTGGCTCTTGTTGCAATACCCCTATAGTTAGAGATATTACATTTTAAGTGTATCACCACCTGACCACGTGATGGGCGGGACCGGAGTGGTATCTGTCTAAACACAAACTTGTGTAGTTGAACACAAACTTGGTTGCCTTTTTACAGTTTAGTAAAATAGTTTCAGTCTTGAGTTCTTATTTACAGCAGCTTACACACTAATCCAACGCCCATCGGGCCCAAGTATCGTTTACAATTTTATTTAAAAGATAAGTTACTGGCTGAGAAATATCAGAAAGGGGTCCATTGGTCCTTAATTATCCAAAAGCGTAAATAAATACTAATTTAGTAATATGATTTTTTCTATCTACGATATGAATAAAACAAATATCCGACGTGGTTTGGCCAATTAATCACTGATTGCTTAAAGTTATGACTATTTTCTGATTAACTTGCCGATAAAATTAAAACGAGTCCTTTTAACGGTTGAGGAATCACTAGAATGAACACTCGATTATTAAAATCACTCGATTAAATAATTCGATTATGCCTACCACTATTACCAGTCCGCATTTAGACGACAAACATCACCGCTACCTTCCGGAAAAAAATGTTTCTCTTCTGTTGAGTAACCTTTTTTTTCATTCTTCACGTTCTTATTAAAGAGTATTTTTTAGATGATCTAAGAGTTAGAGGCATATCAAACGGCTTATACATAAAGGAAACAAAGTCAATGGATCATAAAAATATTTTTACTCGAAACGAACATTATCAAAATCTACTTAGATTTTAGCAACAACTTCGATGAATGGAAGTGAAACGTGGACGTGAGAAATTACTGAAAGGAGCTAAATAAATACTGTAGAAATGCGTGCATTTAAATAAAACATGGTTCGACAATGTATGATAGAGTACGGAATGAAGTGATTAGGAATGAATGTGAACTTAAGGTTGATGTAGACTGTAAAATGAAAAAGTTCACCTGAGATGGTTTGGGCATGTAGAATGGATGAATAAAGGAAGAAAGACTAACAAACAAATGTAAAGTGCCAACGTGAGTGCTGCAAGGTGTGCTAGAGGAATACCAAGAAAAGTATGGTTGGTTCAAGTGAATTATATATTGAAAGAA
The DNA here is from genome assembly GCA_949825065.1 of Odontocerum albicorne. Lineage (NCBI taxonomy): Eukaryota > Metazoa > Arthropoda > Insecta > Trichoptera > Odontoceridae > Odontocerum > Odontocerum albicorne. The sequence goes on along the minus strand of OX463854.1, from coordinate 26,386,978 downwards.
ATATATGCAGAAGTTTAGAAAAACCGAAAGAAGTTTACGAGAAGGTGAATGGATGTAGAAAAGACCAAGCCTACTGCCTACCCCGATAGGGAAACAACGTGATGGAAAAATGTATGTCATGTCTTAATTTTTGTGCGCCGTATAGAGAAAGAGAAGGCACTTTAAAATATCTTTCATATCTTTGAAGTATCTCTAACAAAATATTAGAAAGGAATGTCAGTAAAAATGGAAAGAAAATCGTTAGCGGTTAAAAAAATACCATTAATTGAGTAAGAATTAGCGAAACCCGCCCGTTTCTTGGTTTCAATCACGTCATCCTCTTCAATAAGAAAGTAGAGGGGAAATGAGCTATTCAGATCATTGTGAAGAGCTCTGGAGATAAGGGAACATAAGAAATTTGCAGTGTAATTTAAACGGAACTTACCTGAAATTAAACTGTTGGAATTTTATCTTTTAGGACCGCCTTTTTACAGTTAAGATAAATAAAGGTGTTGTCAGGAACGTATCGGATATTACATGTTTTGATCGACACTGATCCACTTTCTATAATTTATACTTATATGTGGTAATTTGCAAATAATTTGCATATTGGAAATAATGTCTTAAAATGCACTTCCTGGACGACTAAGAGTCTTCTTTCTTCGGTTGCGTTTTATTGGTTATTCCCAATAATACATTTTAAATTTCGTCAATCGTATGGACACATTGAAAAGCGTGATCAGGACATAGTATTGGAGTACGCAAGTTAGTCACAGTTCGCCATCGTACGAGTTGTAAATTCTACCGTGCGTGTACACTTGATACTAACACATATCTGGCACATATGGTCGTTGTTATCAGACAAACTCTTTGACCAGACTGGGAATCGTTTTTATTACTTTTTTTAAGTAGCATCGGGAATTGAACCCAAAACCCCCGGGCTGATGTTTTCCATTCCACCTACTAGGCCACGAAGATCTTTCTTAAATATAAATGTACTCGTACTGTGTGAAAGAAAAATAATGAAAAAAGTGCTAATTTTAGGTGTTACTTGAGGATTTCCATATCCTTAGCTTTCAAACAGTTTATTCAAGCAATTGTCTTCCAAACTCTTTTCATTAGACATAAAAATTGTTCATCTGCTCACTGAAGGTGCTAGTACGAGTATGTGATTGTAGTACTAAGGAACCAAATTGTGAGGTTTCCAAAATAAGGTAAATTCAAATTTATTTTTAGGGCCAAGCCTCGAGCCATCTGGGATGTGTAGAAGTTGGTTAAATTAAAAGTTAAATTGTGTCAGAAAAGAAATTTTAAATGAATTTTCGTGCCTCAAATTTATACAAATAAAATTGTCGAAAACCATAATCGAAATGGCAAAAGATTTCTTTGCATTTAACGAAGTAAATTTTGGAAAATTCCAATGTTTTGACCGGATTCTCCTCATTATAATACGAAACGAGGCGAGGAGCGCAGAAGGGAGGCGGAGAATTTATAGCATCATGAGCGCTCCCTGAATGGAGTAATAAAATGTATAATTTCTTTTCCTTCCGCCGCCGAGGCTTGTAACCAATTCGTCCCGAATTGCCATCTCCCTGATAAGAGTCCTTTTACTGTTTTCTGTTTACTGAGCATTGTGCCATTTCAAGATAAGAGGATCAAAATTTGTTGTGCCTTGCTTTACTGCGTTCCATGTTGGAGTCAAACTTAAGTATTGTATTTGTATATAGGTCGTTTTCATCATAATAAAAAGACAATACGTGGCTTTTTATTTACCAATTCTCAATTTATCACATATTGCTTAAGGTCAAGATCAGTGGTCTACGCTGTATTTTTATTGGTGAACAAACTATTTCATTTGTTAAGAACCTCAGTTGGTATACTTGTATACTAATGGCTGTTCAATCTTTCAGTTGGTATCGGTAATACTTCTTTCTTCATTTAGCATATCAATTGTTTATTGTTTTAGTTGAAAAAATAATAATAATTATAAATGAATTTATCCCAAGAAACTTACATCGGATAATTAAAATTTACTTATTTCTTTAACATAATTAATTCATTTCTGTCATACATATTATTAATTCATTTCTGTGTTCGGACTATCAATTATCAATTGTATCACGTATTTCCAGAAGGAGGCACTAGAGATCGCCCTATCATTTGCATCAATCAGATCCTGCCTAGATCATGTATGTCCGATGTTTGGACAATCTAGCATGCGTTGTGAATTCTGTATGCACATCCCCACAATCTCATTCAATACTTCTTTCGTTCAAGAAAACCCATCTCTTCATATTTAACTTGCATCTAGCCACCCCTATTTAGAATATATTCGGTGCTTTTTAATTAGGCCAAAGCAGTTATTCTCCAGGTGCTATTTTTCTCAGAAATCCATCCAGTCGTCAGGTGTTAACCCTTTTTCATGAAACTATTCGTTGATTGCTGACTGGTGACAATATAAGGAATGTTTTGGATCCTGAACTTATTTTGTTCTCTCTATATTAGTTGCAACACTTCTACAGATCTTAATTGGGGCGAAACAGATCAGTTGATATACGAGTATTTTCTTCACTGGTGTTGTTTTTAAGTGTCCTGTAATTTTCCTCCCGGTTTTGTTCATATCGATGTCAACCTGCTGAGTGCTAGTATTATTCAGGAATTAAGGAAATACATGAAAGTTGATAGAAAATATGAAAAATTCAGTATTTACGAAATATTTTTTTTTTGATCAAGGAATAAGACGACTTACCTTGTTAAATGTGACAGGCATTGTCTAGAGAAATGGTTGACTATATCCATAAAATATGACAGGCTTTATCTAGAGAAATGGTTCACTATATCTATAAAATGTGACAGGCCTTGTCTAGAGAAATGGTTCACTATATCCATAATTAGTGACAGACTTTATTTAGAGAAATGGATCACTATATCCATAAAATGGTGTTTTTTGTGCTTAGTTGTGTACTTGTAGTACTGTATGGTTCACCTTTCCATTAAAAGTATTTAAATTCTAAATGTTGCGTTGTGGATAATAAATAAACAATAAAGAAAATAGTTCGTCGACATTGTTGCATTTTCCTACGCGGTTTTATGTCCAACACATTTACGAACTTCCAGTAACTTGCTTACTTAATAGAACTCAAAAGTTACGCTCTTGAACACATGCGTATCATCAATTTGGATATGCTGAATGGTACCATATGAATAAATTAACGAAATATATTGCAATTAATGAAGTTTTAACGGTCACTACCACTGTGTAGTGAATCAGCCTGCCTACTGTGTAGTGAATAGTTTAATTGTAAGATGATTCTACAAAAGACATTTTATGACAACTTCCAAGGCTTAGTAGATAAGATGCCTGTCATCCAGCCCGGTGGTTACGGATTCGGTTCCCGTTAATACGAGTACACAATAAAAAAAAAGGTTTCGGTCTGATTTTCACTTGGGATTTGTTTCATACTTTTCTGGTTAGTTTTTAGTGATCACCACATGGTAATAAATCCGCAATGTGTACAATGGATATAAAACGAAATTCAACGAGTATACAACAAAAGTGTACTGAATTATAATAAAGTATTATTTTCTTATGTTTTTTGACACTTAAAAAATAATTAACTTACAAATTAATCAAATAATGCAATACTTCTTATGAAATTCTGTATGAATGAAAATTTGAGATCGAGTTAAGTTCATTTAATCTGTAACTGGAACCTAGAAATTGAATATACTTTAGTAAGGAATGTTTGCTTGTTTCATCGTGGAGCAGCGACCTTATTTACGAATATAACTAATGTACGAATTTATGATTAACTTCGTTTTCCTTTCAAGTATTCTCGAGAATTTACTTAATATTGAGAAGATATTCAAATATGCAAAAGATATGTGAACTTTGAGCATGTATATAAGTAAAATCTAATCCAGGTGATCGACCTTATACTTCATAATCATGACCATCAGGCCTTGCCCCTATTGAGGAAGGCAGATATAAAAAATCTCCCCTTCATTTTATCTTTAACTTCTGTCACGTCCATAAAATCGACTATAATCGGAAGGGTTGCGGCTTGATTCACAGTTACACTTTAGTTTTTTTAGGCACTTTTAATATCTTTATAGTTGGTTGGAAGAGATTTAAGCATAGCAATAAATCTGCCAGGTTTTCTGTATACAACGGAAGTATAATACAATACATCTTGTCTTCTATGCTCTCGTAATATAAAAGGCTTCTGACTTCCTTCTTTCAGAAATTGATAAAGTTTTCTAGGTCTTCTCAAACTTTCTCGTACCTTCTGACACCCATATAGATTATTTTAGTAAATCTTTCATCATTCATTATTTCTGCAAGGCTGAACTATCTCGATGCTTCTTTCTTTATCTTAAGTCTGCTCCCCTTTCAATCAGCAGTGTTTCCGCTGTCAAAAAAATTTACACACATTCTACATAACATTATATTTATAATATGTTTTTTTAACTTCAATTTTCACTTTCATAACTTTTTCACTGCATTTATTAAATAACTTTCATTTATTTTTTATTTTGTCCAAATTTGATTTTTAGACTATTGTTTGTTTAATAAAGCGTTGAATAAATAATCAAAACAAACTTTATTGAGTACGATCCTACGTCCGTCTACTTTTTGTCTCGTTACTTGACTCTTATTTTCATACATTCATTTGTTGTAAAAATTTTTTTAAAATTTTGCATATATCTACCATAATTGTATATTTTTCTATCGTTTCACTTTCTTATATCCTAATATCCTCTTATATTATTCTGTTATATATTGTGCATATTTTATACTCATCCGTGTTAAGGAGCGCGAAACGAAGAGCGTAGTTTGTTTTTACAACGCAGTTATTTGCTGTAAAGTAGGGCCATAACGATTTTTATGTAGTTGCTTGAGAAGAATGGTAATTTAAAATTAAAAGTAAATAATAACGGTGTTCGTTTTTACGAATAACTCTAATAACATCAATTTTCATCACCATTGTCTCGACCATTCCCGTAAAGTGGTTAAGACATTGGCCAAAAAGTTTTAATTTAATTTCTTCTAAATAAAACTATGATTGAAATTGTGACGATTTTGTTTCAATATTGTTTTTTTAATTCACTCAGCATTGACTTAGACAAACTTTTCTGAATGTTTTATTTGGAATAATTGAGCTAGTTACTTATTAATAAACGGTATAATACCTTATAGCAATATGAATAACATCAAAGTAGTAATTGCTTCGTATATAATATATATGATATACATATATAAAATAATTAAACATAATTTATAACAATTACAATAAAAATAAATTCTTACAAAAAAATCAAACGATATGAGTCACTAATACAGCACGGAGTGGTCTAAAGGTAGACAGTCCGCACTACACCAAACGAGGCGTCACTCTTGACATTAACATGAAAGGGGAATACAGATGCGTACGAACAAAAATCAACATGCGCATACGACAAGCACAACCAAAATGGAAAGTTTGTCTCCACAATACTCAATGCCTCAAGATGCTAGTATATACCATAACTTTTAAATCATTTTGAAAAAAGAAAATCCAATCACTGAAAAAAAAATATATATAATATAAAATAAGGAAACAGACAGCTGCAAACTCACAATTCTCTTTCTGCACGAGGAAAAAAATATAAGAATAGATAATAAATACAATTAAAACAAGAAAATATAATAAATTAAAAAATATGAAGCGGTTCAAAAAGCTCTTTATATGTCCTCGAGAGACACGCGAGATTCCATCTCAAGGTTCATTATGTCTATTTTAAAACAATTGATGTTCATCTTAGTAGCCTATAGTTGCCTTACATACATTTTGGATGCGCTGTGTAGAGACAAGATATAGCGCTACATACGAGTATATCCGCTGGAGAAAAGTTCTTTGTCGATCGTCTAAAAATTAGATCTCTTTGCAATCAGAAGGTTTTTTAGGAACGGTTGTTCCTTAAATGAGAGATGATGACGATGATTGTTGGTTTGATAAAACTCGTTGAAATCGGAATATGCAAAGAGATATTTTATTGATAAACGTCGGTATTTATAATATTTGGAATGTGCGTGAGACGGAGCAAGAGATATGTCGCTGTCTCGTCTCCGCCTCACAATATATTTATTGTCATCCGTAGGGTATTCATTGTTTTGTAGGATGACGTTCTCCGCTAATAGTGAGTTCAATGACCGCGCGGCGACCTTTGCTCAGCGCCGTCTCACATTCTTTGCAGAGCGAGTTCAATAACCAAGCGGCCAAAGGTCGCCTCATTGGGTTCAGTGACCGCACGCACGGTCGCTACAGTTTGATTTTCTGAGATTGTGTGCTTATTAACATACAAGTTGTTTATGATACAATTAAACAATACGTGCATATGTGTTAGCTCTCCACAGAATATATTTAATATTACTCCTGGATTACCAGGGATTCCTTTTCACCGTTTTTAATTTTTGGTCTATAATTAATGTTTATTTTCATCGTCTACTATTAAAAAACCATCAGATTTTTGATTAAGCTTTCTTGTTTCAAATAGCTACTAAAAATGTTTTTGTCCTGACCTTTTATTCACGTACTTACAGATGTATTTGATCGATTTAACGGAGTTTCAGTATTCCACGTTTATGTGCACTTTGTATGTTTTTGATGGCAAAGGCGAATATGGAACAACCCACCGGTTGTCTACTTCGATGTCACCGTTTCGCATTTGTATGGTTGCTAATTTACCGCCATCTTCTGCTGATCTTCTTCTGTATAAAGGATATCCATCGTTTCCTGTAACTGTGTTGGATAATAATGCTCGAGGATATCGCTTAGAGCATTTTCCGTCTATCATACATGGTGAATTTGGATTCAGTGTACCGCAAGGTCCATGTATCATATTTTTCGTCACAACTTCATGCAAATCCTTATCTACGTCGGCATCGGATATTTTAGCGCATATTACATCGTCGATTTCGTTTGAAGGGATTTTGTTATAGAGCCAGATTAGTATATGTGCGTGTGGCAATCCTTTCTTTTGCTATTCCACTGAGTACATCCAGCAGCGCACAGACTCAAACACTTCATGTTTTACCATGAAATTCATCAGCGATTTCAGCTTCTGACTGAAAACACGTGCTGTGATGTCATGCCTATCCACCGGCGATTGCCTAGGAAGTAAGAACTGTTGTATATCGTCCCAAGCTGGACTGCATGTGAATGTAGTGAATAGATCTGGACGCCCGTAGTGACGAACATACGCAATTGCATCTTGAGTGTACTCATGCATAGGACGTGGACTGGCTGTATATGAAGATGGCAAAATCGTTAGTCTTCCAACGTTAGTTGTATTACCGCCATTTACAACTGCATCTCGCAAATGAAGAGTATTCTTTAAAGCGAAGCTTGGTCTGATTCAAACGGATGAATATCAAACGGTCTTTTTCGATTTTTGCATACATATCTACTATGTATTGGTGAAACAATTGACGGCATTTCAAAGTGTGATTGTCTTCATTCTCTCGAATCATTAATCAGTATGAATAATAGTTCATTGCGCTGCATTTCTTATGTGTGTAGCGACCATGCGTGCGGTCACTGAACCCATTGAGGCGAACCTTGGCCGCTCGGTCATCGAACTCGCATTGTAAGGAATGCGAGACAAGCACCGGGCGACCTTCGCCCGCTCGGTCATTAAACTCACTATTACAAATCTTCCGCGCTGTCCTGCAAAACAATGAATACCCTACGTGATGACAATAAACATATTGTGAGGCGGAGACGAGACGGCGACATATCTCTTGCGCCGTCCCGCGCACATTCCAAATATTATAAACACCGACGTTTATCAATAAAATACCTCTTTGCATATTCCAATTTCAAACGAGTTTTATTAAACCAACGATCATACTCATCATTTCTCCATTAAGGAACAACCGTTCCTAAAGTGGTGACCCGACGTGAATTTAACCGACGTGAATTTAACGTGATTTTAACCGACTTGATAACTACCAAACGATGGCAAACCAAGACAAAGAATCAGCATCTGGAAGCGCATCACCTCCACAGCACCTCGCTGGTATCGCACTAGCAATGTGAATCACGGCATTCGACAAACCACGCCTATGGTTCATCACCTTTGAAGCCGCCACACAGGACCTCCACCGCAGCCAAGCCCAGCTGGCTCAGATGGTCCTCGCCCAGCTCGACAAGCAAGACATCGAGCAAATCGCGGATCTCCTGTACAGCCCGAGCGCAAGCCAATACGAAGCTATAAAAAACAGACTGATCTCCGTCTACGAAGAGAGCGATGGGAGACAGCTGCAAAGACTGCTGTCAGAGATGGAGCTCGGCGACCAGCACCCCTCACAGCTGCTGCGACGCATGCGGAACCACGCCCTCCCAGATGCGACGCTGCACCTGACGTGGATGAACCTGATGCCAGCTCATGTGAGGTCAGTCCTGGTGATCAGCCATACGATCTCCAAGACTGCCTCCCTCGACGAACTCGCACTGCTGGCCGACAAGATGCTGGAGCGGACGCAGGAAATAGCGACCACGAGCATCGCTACGACCACGAGCATCGCACCGGCACCCTCCGCCATCCCCAAAGCACCGGTACCCTCGCAACCCTCCACGTCTGACGCCATCCGCACCTTGATCGACGGAATCAAGCAACTCCGCTTGCAAATTGCGGAAAAAAAATCGCGGACTACCTCCAATGACTACCAGCGGCGACGATCGCCGTACTGTAGTCAAGCAAAAGTACACACCACACGTTCTCGCTCACACTCTACTGCCGCATCACCATTCTGTTATTACCACAGCAGATTCGGGAAAAATGCCTTACGCTGCAGGTTGCCGTGTACCTTTAAAGCAACAAAAGAAAACGGAAAACTAGTAAAAACGCTAGATGCATCGGAATCCGACGTTTATGGAGCCACCAACCGCCTATTTGTTACCGACAAAAGGTCAGGAATGACATTCTTGGTCAACACCGGTTCAAATATCTCCGTGATACCGAGAACATCAGGCTACGCAAAGCCTCTTCCGTTTAACCTTTACGCCGCGAACAACACCGTAATCCATACATACGGAGAAAAAACAATGGAGCTCGACCTAAACCTCAGAAGAGCATTCCGTTGGAAGTTCGTTATGGCAGCCGTCACGAAACGAATACTCGGAGCAGATTTCCTGACGCTATAAACTCCCAGTTCTACAATTCTGCACAACCAACCGTACGAACTATTGATATTATATATATAACTAGCAGAAATACCACCGAATTCTCGCCGAATTCCCTGACGTCACGAGACCATCACCATTCAAGGAAGGCTCCAAACACCAAGTGGAGCACTACATAGAAACAACTGGACCACCATTATATGCAAAATCAAGACCAATTCCACCCCATCGCTATCAAGCCGTCAAAAAAGAGTTCGAAGACATGATGCACCAAGGAATATGCCGCCCCAGCAAGAGTCCGTGGGCAAGCCCACTCGTTGTCGTACCAAAGAAGAACGGGGAACTACGAGTCTGCGGCGGCTACAGACGACTCAATTCCGTCACCAAACCCGACAGGTACTCTGTACCCCGCATGAAAGATTTCACGTACCAACTCGCAGGAAAGAAAATCTTCAGCACGCTCGACCTCAACCGAGCTTACTAGCAGCTACCAGTATTGGAGAAGCACATCGAGAAGACAGCCATAATTACACCTTTCGGCTTATTCGAATTCCCTCGAATGTGTCCTGGATTGAAAAATGCAGGCCAAAATTTTCAACGCTTCATACATCACGTACTCGCTGGCCTAGACTTCGCATTTTCATTCATCGATGACGTAATAATAGCATCAGAGAACGAAGTTCAACACGAAGAACATATTCGAAAGATCTTACAGCGTTTCAACGAATATGGGATCACGATCAATCCCGCAAAATGCGCGCTAGGAAAGAACAATGTAGTCTTTCTCGGATACAGCGTTGACAAAAAATGGAAAAAAACCACCAACAAAAAAAATTAAAGCTATCGACGATTTCTCCAGGCCGAGGAATGTTGAAACATTGCGCAGATTTCTCGGAATGTTGAATTATTACCAAGACTGCATTCCACAGGCCGCATCCATTCAAGCGCCGCTACATGTATTTTTGCACAACTCAAAAAAAAGAGATAAAACGGAAATAAAGTGGACCGAAGAATCGACAATTGCATTCGAAAAATGCAAACAATCCATACGCGACGCAGTTCTACTGAACCACCCTCAGAACGACGCCTCATTATCCCTTTTAACCGACGCATCGGACACAGGGATGGGGGCTGTTTTGCAGCAAAGGGTAAACAATGTCTGGCAGCCACTCGGGTGTTTTTCAAAAAAATTCAACCCAGCTCAGAAAAATTACAGTACGTACGACAGAGAGCTAACAGCCATATACATGGCAGTAAAGCATTTCCGAAATTTCCACAAGGGAAGACAGATGACTGTTTATACCGACCACAAACCACTCATTTACGCATTCTCGAAAAAACCATCGGAGAGCGAAACAGCACGAAGAACTCGCTATAAAACATACATAAGCGAATTTACGACTGATATACGACACATTGAGAGAAAAGAGAATGTCGTAGCAGATACATTATCTCGAATCGAAACGCTTACCGAAACCGCCATATTGGATTACGAGCGACTGGCCGACGCACAGAAAGGAGACGCAGATATTCCGATATTATCTCAGCGGCCAAATTTAAAATTAAAAAAAATCGCCCTACCTACTTCCAAGAAAGAAATATACTGTGAAGTATCAACAGCAAAAGTGCGGCCCTACCTAACAGCCCAATTCCGATTACAGGCGTACCACGCTTTGCACGATCTGAGTCATCACGGCATACGGAGCACCAGAAAAATGATGAAAGAACGCTATTTCTGACCATCAATGAATGCGGATATCGGAAACTGGGCAAAGCAATGCATACAATGCCAAAGATCGAAGATCCATTGCCACACAAACAGCGTCGTATCTTCGTACCCACCCGCAAGACGATTCGAGAGCATGCATATCGACATAGTCGGACCTTTACCTACATCTCAGAACGGCGAGAAATACTTGCTCACAATGATTGACCGAGCAACACGATGGCCCGAAGCCATTCCGCTCGCGGATATCACGGCGGAATCTGTCGCTCGCGCCATATTAGAAGGTTGGATATCCCGCTTCGGATGCCCTACAACTCTCACCAGCGACCAAGGAAGGCAATTTGAGAGTCATCTGTTTTCTACCCTCATGAAACTGCTCGGAATCGAGAAAAGAAGAACAACACCATACCACCCACAAAGCAACGGCATCATAGAACGATGGCACAGGTCCATGAAGACTGCACTCACAGCCCGTCTAGTGAACAACAAAAAGTGGATAGACGAGCTGCCTATCATTCTCCTCGGACTCCGCGCTGCAGTCAGATCCGACACGGATGTCAGCGCCGCCGAACTGACATACGGAAAGAACCTGCGACTCCCTGGCGACTTCTTCGCAGACGCAACGACGCATGAAAGGACCATGGATAGCACATACGTCGAGCAGCTGCGCGACACTATTAGCAGCCTCCGCCCTGTACCCACGGAAGCCCACGGCAGCGGAAGAAAAACTTTCGTTCACAAGGACCTTCAAACCTGCAGCCACGTATTCCTGCGCAACGACGCCGTAAGAAAACCGCTCCAACCACCATACGACGGACCTTACGCCATACTCAAAAGGAAAGACAAAGTGTTCACGTTGCAGCTACCTGGACGAGTGGTCAACATCTCACTGGACCGCCTAAAGCCCGCATACATCGCTACCACCGAAGACGCAACGGAAATTACAGAGAGGATCCATCAATCAGCCCCTACACCCTACTATACTACACGTGGGGGTAGAAAAGTGAAGGGACCTGTACGTTTCGCGTAGAGACGCACGCATCACTACAATACCTATGACGCCCTCCACGCACCTACACTACAGGAGACCATACGCTACACTAAGGAGGGAGCACTGTAGCGACCATGCGTGCGGTCACTGAACCCATTGAGGCGACCCTTGGCCGCTCGGTCATCGAACTCGCATTGTAAGGAATGCGAGACAAGCACCGCGCGACCTTCACGCTCGGTCATTGAACTCACTATTAGCGGAGAACGAGACAGCGACAAATCTTCCGCGCTGTCCTGCAAAACAATGAATACCCTACGTGATGACAATAAACATATTGTGAGGCGGAGACGAGACGGCGACATATATCTTGCGCCGTCCCGCGCACATTCCAAATATTATAAATATCGAAGTTTATCAATAAAATACCTCTTTGCATATTCCGATTTCTAACGAGTTTTATTAAACCAACGATCATCCTCATCATCTCTCCATTAAGGAACAACCGTTCCTAAATGTGTTTCTTCGCCACTGACTGGATTTATCATCTTAACGTTGAAGTGATATCCATCGGCATCATCCCAAAAAATGATTGGATATTGCAGGGCATCGTAGCATCGATGAGTTTCTGCAACTTTTCTCAATTGATCGTTTTTCCGATGAAGACCAATATCTCTAGGTTGGAATTGATTTCCGACTATAAGAATTGCCACTTCGTCTATAGTTGGAGCATCGAATCTTCGCACATGTTCTCCAGCAGGCGTTTTGTCAGTATGAATAACAATCTTGTGTATATCAGATGGCATCATGTCAATTGCTGTTTTGAACAAACGCACTAAATTGTTTTTTTCGTGAAGAAGCTTTTGCAGTTGGGAAACGATGGACCTTTTTATGTCGGTAGAAATTCCTCAGCGCGAATTCAATTCATCGTTGCCATCACCGATGAAATACATTTGTAGGAATTTATGTTGACCATCGGGCAACGGAAGCAGGGAGCCGGCATTATGATAAATTTGTGCTTTCACTTTGAAAGTTAGCATGAATTGAGCTGTTAAGATTTTTGCGCTGAACGACGTCATTTGGAAGCATGAATTATATTTTCTGATTTTAGATAGAAAATGCTTTGATTCGGCGGTATATCCGGCAAGCAAAGTTTTTAATGGCTCTGGCAGTTTTCCAAGTTGAGGCAGTTTAACTTTTCCGGCGGCGCAACACACTCCTTTTGTTTCTCCATTAAATTTCAGAGCCTTGCAATGAAGACGCACTTCAGTCATAGTGCCGATGAGAACATGCCGGCTCAAACTATAATCATCAGCTGGGTTGTACCGGAATGCAAGGCGATTGTAATCACGTGATTGCTGAGCACGGAGTCATTTTTGACGCTGATCTGCTGTTTCTCGTTGACGTCTTTCAGCCACTCTCAGCCTGTCGCGTTTATTCTATTGAGAACGAAGCAGATCTGAATCTGCAGAACGCGATCGCTATGCTCGCAACCTTGCATCCTCAAGTCTGGCTGCACGTCGCTCTGCTGCTTCCTCGGCACGTATTTGAACCATTCTTCGTCTGTTTCGCTCGTTTGCTGATGCCCGTTTTTCCTCAGTTTGATTTGCAATTACTCGTCGCACTGCTTCTGCTCCGCGGGTACGACGACCTAAGTTTGATCTTCTGCGAGGCATTATTTTGATGAACTAAAGCAGATCGATTGCACTGAAAAAGAAGAAAGAAAGTTACAACAAAAACATATAAAATTGCGAAACATTAAAAAGAAGAAAAAAACACGAACTAAAAAACAAAAAAAAATACTAACGAAATATTTCAATTCAAACGGAGATCAATCGACACAGCTCAATTCCAACGCAATGAGTAACGAAATATTTCAATCTGCTCGAACAAATCACTTCGAAGAGGTCAATTTCACGATATAATTTGAATTAAAATTAAAATCAATCGACACAGCTCAATTCCACCGCCAATTGCACTGAAAAATAATAAAAACAGTTAAGAAAACGAAATGAAAGACACTGAAAAAAGAAAAAAAAATAAACTATCCTCACGAAATTAACGCTATAGTAAACGACACAGCTCAATTCCAACGGAACGTCACACGAAATAATTAAAGCAAAATGAAAATAAATCGAAATCTATGAAAATTCAATTTAACAATGCAATCGGAAACATTGAAAATGCTAAGTGACAGCAGCTGTCAAGAAGCACGCTGTCTGGCATGAGCAATGTTTAGTATTGCTGTTACGTTCAACAGATGGCGCTCCCAGTGCCGTAAAATATTTAGTATAGCGTGTGTTGCTTTTACGTCTAACAGGTGGCGCTGTTTTTCAAAAAGTATATAAAAACACGCCCGTATTTAAATGCAACGTTGTGTCAAAATTTCAAAGCAATTGGTGAAGAACTTTCGGAGATTTAAGATTTTGAACAAACGACAATTTTCAAAAAGTATATAAAAACACGCGTGTATTTAAATGCAACGTTGTGTCAACATTTCAAAGCAATCGGTGAAGAACTTTCGGAGATTTAAGATTTTGAACAAACGAACATTTACATTTTTATTTATATAGATAAAAGAAAAAGCAATAAGAGTTCAATAGAACAAAATAAATTGATTATTTATATGACGAGCATTTATATAAACTGGTCCAATGACAAGTGAGCTTTTGAGAGATTTTTTCATCATGTTAAACATTTATATAAAGACCTTGCCGGTCCTGAAGCGTCAAGAGCCCAGCCAATTGTTTAAACTGATACATTCATTTTTCTAACTTTTGTAATCACCATGTAAAATAAATTATAGAGAAAACTATTTTTATTTTATTGCAAAGTGTCTAGCATTAGTATTAAACTCTTATTTTGTAACAATCTTTCCCATTCTATAGGATATCTTTTGGTTTTTAAACCTTCCGATCGCGAAATCTCATTTATTCTTGGTAAAAATTAACATATAAATTGGATTTCACACTCCTGTTAGAAATACAAGGAACTTTTTACAATTAAAATGTGTTAATATCAATTCGCTGACGACAGTTGCACGTTGTAATTCATCAATAGTAAGAATGCAATACTTGGGTAACTCTATGTTTGATTAACTTTAGGAGAGTCGTTCTCCGGCATATCCTAGGTCTTTATTAAGATGAAAATCTTAGGTCTTTATTAAGATGCTAGTTATTTTATTTTCAGTTGGTTTTAACTGTTTGATTTTTGTCGCAAAATTTGTATTGTTGTTGACTGTATTTGAGTAACATTTTTTCTTATGCAATTCTTGCACAATGTATTGGTTATTAAATGAGTAATACTATATATGTACTGAATTGTGTAATTTTCTTTGAAAATTTTGACATTACGAGTATATATTTTAAAAACATAAATAAACACAATCGTATATACCCCGAAGACGTTCTTTAAAAGAAAATCTATCCTTAATATTTTTATTTATCTTCTTTTGATATTTGATTTTTGTTTGCGACATTTAATAAGACGAAATTTTATTATTCAAATGAAATTGTCGTCCATAATTTTCGCAAGTAGATCATAAAACAGTGTAATTAGTGTAACGACAGAGAGGGATGTAATAAAAATACTAAATGGTTCCTTTTGAATACTTCCTTATTTGTGATTTTCGAGATTAATTGGAGAGATAAAACAAAACGAGGCATTCAATTTCATTCAGGTATATTACATAAATGTTTTTAAAATTATAAATGAAGGATGCTTTTATTAAATTTCGTTGCATTGTCGATTGTATATGTCAGAAATTAGATAATGTTTGTGAAATAGTTGATTGAGAATAAATCAATAGTAGTAGCTTTAATATATTTTGAGGCTTTCGCGGTTCTTCGTATCAGTTGTACAAGGTCGGTTTGGAGTGTGATACCGTGTAGTTTGGCATCTTAAGTCAAACTACACGGGACTACACGCCGGAAAACCTTACACAACTGATAAGTAGTAGGTACTTTTTATGTATATTTATTTTATATTTGGCGTAGATGCTGAACAAGGCAACATCCCGTGAAATCGAGGCTATTAAGATGTAGATCTTCAGATGTATCCTCAAGATCCATTAGACTATCATATAAGGAGCGAGAATTACTTAAAACTGTGAAGATTCGCAAGTTGCACAATCTTGGTCACAAGTGATTATCCTGGAAAAAATGAATGGTAAACAAGGCAGAGGAAGATGCCACATCTTTTGGCTTAAGAACTCGTGGCATTGGCTAAGGTGCAGTTTTACCGAGTTGTTCCGAGCCATAGTAAAGAGGTCAAGGGGATAAGTCATGATGGTGGCCACTCTTCGATAGGAAATGGCACCTCGAGTAGAAGATTTAATATTGTCAAATATACATACACCTCGCATATTTTTTGCTACAAACATGGCAATTTTTTTTTCAGATATGATATATTCAGATACACCCCGTCCTTGGAATGCTTTAAGAAGCGACTGAAAAAACTCTTAATTTCTAGTCAGTAATATAACGTGTTCCTTCCTGATTTTTCCCTTTCCTCTCCACCATCCCTTCCTTTTCCTTTGATTGATGATTTCTCACTTCATATAAAAAGTTCGGGTGGTTGTCCGTCTTTGTGGGTATATGCTCACGTAAGTGTACACGGATTTCGTGAGGGTGGATAGTCATTTCAGTGTTTTTTTGTGACCATGTAACTCGCTTCATTTACTTTTGTCTGGTTGGCTGGAACAGATTGTCGCCTGGAAATAACCCCGCCAGATTGTATTTGCCATAAAAGTGTTAAATAAATTAAATAAATAAATATCTCATTCAAGAAGAAATTGAATATGTAAAAGAAAAGTTGCATTAGGAATGAGTTAAGATGGTCCAAACTATTTATTTATGTCACATATTGTTTTGGAATACTTGGAATTTTCTAAATGAACAGCGACAACTTTGTGAGGTAAAGAATACTGCGAGATGGATTTATACAAAATATCTGTGACGATGGACAATCCCTATGATTAAATAACTTTATAGACTTGACATTAACATCTTCGTATTGCTGATGAGAAATGGAAGAGTCTACTGTTACACTAAACGAGTGAGGAAAATTATTTGTATTTAAATGTATCACAAGTTTTATACTTATTTTTTAACGGTTCTGATTTATGAACGATATGTTCGGTTCAACCAGATGTGCTCAGCCTCTATACGCAAGAATTAACTAAAGATGCATTCATACGAAATAATTTTTCTAATTTCATTAATCTCCGCGACACGTGTTCCTTGAAATATTAGGCAAAATAGAGTCTTGAGATAGGAGGTAGAAACACTTGTTGCGGGGATTTATGTTATTTGAGGAATAAAACGAAATTTATTTTTAAATATTTTTATATGAAGTACCACAAATTTAAAGCCAAAATCTTTGGTGAGAGTTTTTTTTTGCCAAAATATTTCTAGTTCCAAGTTTCATTACAATACCATACCCATCATCATAATATGTTTTCTTCCATTTTCATTAATTGTTTCTCAAACATTACATTTCAATCCATTTGCTTAATAAGTCACAGAAAACAATATTCGATTATTAAATAAAAGCTGATTGATTGGAAGAAATTGTTTTAAAACAATATATATGCCAGATGTGTGTATAAATGAAACCATCAAAGATATTGTTGTATTAAATAGCATTAAAATGGTTTACACTTTAACCCCTTTGGTTCCATAAATTCTTCTACTTGTCCGTCAGAATCCAGTATCTCTTATTGTATACATTACAACCTGGCGCGTTTATTTCCATGTGGCAATTTCTTCCAACCAACCTGAAATAAGTTAAGAAGTTCAAAGGTAAACAAAGATTCAACATTTTTTAAAAACAAAATGGGTATAAGCGGGTATCGAGCCCGCACCCCTCAGATTGGATAACAAGCGTGCTAGCAACTAGTACACAGAGGTCGTCATAAAAGTCATGAAAGTAAAAATATGTCTGAAAGTTATTCCACCGGAATCGAACTCGATATGTCCTGGTTCATTCATTCACTCGTTTGGTACCCCTTATCATATTTGCGATGCAGACACGTTTGAAGAGTGTGGTCGGGAGACCACATTGTCTTAGGCCCTATAAATTATAAATATTACAAACTATTGCAATAAGCGTGAAAATCGCAGTTTTTCATCGCACGTGTTGATGATTTTTCTTAACATGAAGAGGCAACAACATGTCTAGTGCGCGAGTATTGCTACAAGGTGAATTCTTTTACTTGATTGGGACTTTTTTGCGGATACTATTGTAATCGAATCCGAAACTCCTGAGTGGAAGATAAATATCTTACCTACTAGGCTATGGAAGGTGTCTGGTACTAGTACTATGCAAGCACTAGGATACGAGGTTTATTCTCATTTTTCATCTGAATGTATCAAGAAAACATATAACCTTAAAAAATGTATATTTGTATTAAATCAAAAACATAATTATCTTTTAGAATTTCCACTTTTGATATACAAAAGAAAAGTAGTTTGTCGATCACAAAATTCTAAAGGGCTTAATGAGTTAACGTAGAAACTAGGTGAACTAACGCGCCACCGTACACATAAATTTTGAAACTTCATTAAATATTTAAATGACGTTCGGGGATTGTTTTCAGTAAGCTCAAAAAGCGGCAAAACCTGAAAAGTTTGTTCAGTAACGTGTACATAATTATAAATGATCTTATATATTCGGGCTAAGTTCAAACTTTGTACTTCGTAATCCTTAACGTACGTTAATTTATTTAATCAAAAGATGGCGTTTGCATAAGCTGAATTACCGCCTATAGTCATTTAGAGGGTAAGTTCAGTTATTAAAAGACTGTAAGGAAAGTTTTTCCTCTCGAGTATCTAAAGTAACACGAATTTTTAGAGCCTAGATACGTCCCTTGAATTCCTGACACTCTCCCGTAAGTGGAGTTGTCAACACTTCTTATTTTATCATGTCCGCTCATAAAGTAAAGTAGTTGAGAGTTGAGGTTATGTTTGTTTGAAGTTTGGAATTGGTGGAGAAGCGAAATGATATTGTTTTTAATAGAAGAAGTGAATAATAGCGAGATAGACGCAGAGTATATAAGTAAACCTGCCGATGTGCACAAATCAGGATATAAGATGTTATGTTGGCTTGTAGTCAAGAATGTATAAAGTTATAATGCATCAATCATATGATGATATAAACAAAAGAGGGTGGTATAGCCCTTCTGTGGGCACCGGAGTGATCTGGGGAGGTGTTGCTGGCCCCAGGGGCAGTAGGGGGTCGTTGAGGGGCAAGTGCGTAATAAGACTAAAATTTTGGTCGCAATAAATTTTTTAACTAAACACTTATCCACTTGACTATATACTCGTATATAAACACATGCATCGTCGCAAGAATTGTACCCATTAACTTTTCGTACATGTTGATCCAACGTCGTATCATATAATGTTGTGTGTTTATGTGCAATTTCATTTTAATACATAGATTTGTAATTACTACAAGTGATGGATAGCTTGTTCGGAGTTTCGGTCCGATGGTAGGACACCTTACTCCTTCATCGGATAAGTTCAAAGTTGTTTTGTTTCCAAACTAACACGTAGCAAAAATTAGACACGCAGCTGAATAAACATTTTGGTGAAATAAAAACATTTTATACACGGATACACTTGTTTAATTTTTTTTTTTTGAAAAGAGAGTATTGAGCCAAAAAAGTTTTGGAAACTATGATATACTACAAAGCTACTACAAAGTTCATATTTGTTCAATTTTTAAATGGAATAGTTTTTTCTGAGATATTACGTTATTGATTAATTGTTTTTTTTAATTAAAACGTTTTTCCTATGTGAGAAAATATGTAAGCGAATAAAAACAATTTACTCGCATTTATTTTTCAATATCCTTCCCAATTTGAACTTAGAAACTAAAAAAGGAATAATGGAACCGGATACAAAGTGAATGTAAGAATGGTGCATCATTGCAAAAAATATAATTCCTTTGTTATTATTACTACTGTTTTTTGTAGTTACATGTTAGTTTAAGATAAAGTTTTGTATTTTTGTCAATGATTTTAACTTATCTGTGCATTTATATGTAAAATATCATACACTGTTGTGTTGTAAATGAAATAAATATTTAAGGAGTTTTAGACTACACATTCAAACATGTTACTGTAAATTAGTGTAGAAATAAGTGCGAGTAGGTAGAATACGTTGAACGCGTGAGAGACATTTATACTTGGGTAAAAATCATGTCAGTTCCGTACAAGTCACTCAAAGAAAACATGGTCTCGAGTTTCGTTTCTCCAAACTCTATATAATTAAAAGATACAATTTTTTTATTTATTATTACACATGACAAGAAATATACATAATTTGCGAAAAAACAACAGGTAATTTAATTTGGACATACAATTTTAATGGATCTGGGTTTGTTGCGTTTCATTTGTCGTATCTCCAGTAAACTAGGCTTTTGCCTGTATCTCACTGAGGATATTTAGCATGAAAAAATAAATCGATGCTTCTTTCCGATTTTTGATTACACAAAAACAAAACCCCGTTGCACGTTCTCATCAACCTGACAAACAGTGACACTCAATTACAACTGGAAACATCATGCGAAATCAAACTCTTCACACATCATCACTCCAGAAATACAAAACTGGTTCATCCCATAATATACCGCACACAATCATAAGAATAAAAATAAAAACAAAAATATACAGAAATACAAAACAACAAAAATTAAAACAACAAGAAAAAACCCACACTCAAGAGCCCACAAAAATCTTTTCTACACGTCATTCATCCTGAAAGCCCAAGTACTCAAAATCCTGTCGCAATAACAACCACGCTCCGATCGACTGTCTAAATGATTTTCCTTCCTTTACCTTTATTAAATTCGGCACGCCATTGTATGTCATGGGAGCCAAATAAGCATATTGCGTTTGGGCAAAAGAGGTTTTAACTCTAGGGATGGTGAACGGATTTGAGATGCAAATTGGCTATGTTCAGGATCCGATACTCTCTGAAAAGCTCCGCCGTGGGATACCGGGCAGGAAGTTTATTAATTATTTTCACAATCAATTTTTGGGAAACCTGTAATATGTGTTTTTGGGTTAAGGTGCATCCCCCCCCAAACTGATATACCGTAGGAAAGTGCTGACTGACATAGGGCGAAGTATATACTTTTAAGAATATTTTCACTGAGCACATTTCGAATCATACGGAATATGTATCCTAGTTTTCTGATTTTTGTGCTCAAAGTGTTAATATGGACCTTCTAACGAAGGAACTGATCCACATAAACTCCAAGGTACTTCATACTATCAACCCTTTCCAAAGAAACACAACTACAGTCAGCTATGGGTGAACAAGTGTGCAGTGTCATGTATTTATTTGTAGGTGCTTGAGTTCTTGTAGATATGCTAAATGTGATGTATTTAGTATTTTAGAGTCAATAAATTTGATTCCATCCATTCTCATAATGGACCGATTTTCTGTTAAAACTTTGGCTTAAATATTTTTCTTTGTGCTATCAAATCTACTATCGAAAAATGTCAAAAACAAATCACGGAGTTATCAAATCTGTGGCAGTTTGAAATGTCACGCCGTTTAATTAAACACCCACTAAAACATCAGATTATCGAAATTGCTTATCCCGAAAACAGAAAAGCAAAAGAGGGCAGTGGAACGGTAAATCTTTCTTAATTAAATACCGGCTGGTGATCAGCCGAACAAACCAACTAACACTTTGTTATTTGAATTTCATCAAAGAGACGAACATTTTTCAGGACAAAATGCTTAATCAGAGCTAAAGAACTTTTATTAGTAAACTACACTGCTTTCATTCAGTCTTAGTAAATACTAGTATTGAAATTTTTCATTAAAAAAATCATATTTATACATACCATCGCGCAATTTTCTTCTTGGAATGTGTAGATTGGACAGAGCGCTCAACTATCCTATCGTGACATACATCCTTCGTCTCCTCTTCTGTTTCTTCTCCTCCTTGCCTTTAATTATTTCCAAATTTCATTCTCTTGGTCTAATCATACTGTTCTCAGTGGTCATCTAGCACAACTCGATTGCTTGAATTATACATTTGTTTACTTAGGCTTTCCCCACCCATTCATTTAACATGTTCTTATATAGTCACCCTACTTAACAACCAGCTTTTAATTCACATTTACCCTTAATAATTACATATCTTATTTTTTCATCGACGATCATCGAGTATATGGTATGTTATACATCAACGATCACGTAATTTAATTTAGAAATTCACGTAATTTAATTTAGAAGTCTACCAATTAAGAAGTCTTCCAATTTAGAAGTCTTATCAATTAAAACATACGTCGGCTTTTTACTTCTTCCCCATATCTCACGCCTGAGGAAGATCTTCTTTTGATAAATTGTCTTTATTTAGAGTGACCCCGAATCGTAGTGTGAAGACTGATGACAATATTTTTAAAGTAATCAATCTGCCTGGTGAACAAAATGGCCAAAGAAGACAATTTATATAGCACCGTTTGAAGAGCAAACTCTCCTCAAAGGCGTTCCAACTCGGGACTTAAATCCACTTTTATTGACAGATTAAAACTATTACAACATTAAAACATAAAAGTTGAATGTAAGGATAGGAAAGGGATGATTGCGGCTATTAGATTAGGTAACCGCATTTGAATGTGTTCAGAAAACGGATTTGGTAAGAAAATCGCAGAAAACTTATCAATGGAAGACGGACTACTAATAAATCTGTGTAGATCTTCCGATAACATATGTGTAACACATTCGAATTTAGGTGAAGTGTGTATGATCACAAATTTTGATAGGCTTCCCAAAAAGGGCTCTCTTCGAGGGCTTTCTAAAGCTGCACATCCTACCCATATCTCTAACATTTAGAGGCAGACAATTTCACGCCACATTATCAGCAACGCTAATGGTCCTGTTATAATATCCTGCTCTTTTGGATCGGTTCGAGCAATTAATTTGTTTAATAAAGAAATCGAAATCGACTTCAAAGCTTTATTCCCTTCCAAAAGAACATCTCTCAGACACCGATTCGAAATATACAATGGATACATCCCAATTTAGACTTCAATACAAAGATACAAATTTTGAAATCAAACCGTTGCGTTACATCTAAAAATATATGTTGTATTGTATAGTATCACGCTTTTGTTGTATATAATTTAACCTGGCGGCTTATTATCATGTGTCATCTCTTCCAATCAACCAAATATAGGTTAAACAAGCCTTAAGGTTAATCAAACTGAATACCCTCGAAAAAAAAAATGCGGTTCAACGGAAATCATTCCCACTATCCTATCCTTAAACAATTTTTTTTGTTGTTGTAATGTTTTTAAGCTGTCAGTAATAGTGGGTTCGAATTCCGAATAGAGCGCCCGTGAGGAGAGTCTGCACTCTAAATGCCACTATATAAATTGTTCCTTTATTTTATTATTATTATAATCGCACCTGTAACCCTCAGGTTTACCAACCAGGTCACTGAGACAATTTTCTCTGGCGTTGATTTTTTTAACCTCAACAATTAAAAAAAAAAATTTTTTTTTAATGTTTCATCCTAGTGACCAAAATAGTTTAGAAATGAACATCAGTGCCTAAAACAGAGGTAATAACTTTCCTGATCTGATTGGTAACACATCTGATCTACCAACTTACGGGGTTGCGTTTTATGGTCATGATGATGGAAATTAAATGGTGAATTCTTATTCGTACACATTTTAGAACTTAGCAAACTATTTTTTTAAATCAAAACACGCATGTGAGAAGATATCACCTAAGCTTTGGAAAAAAAAATCAAGATGAAAATGAAATGATACATTTTTTTCTAGCTGAATTAGGAATTCTTGCATCCAACTACCAGCTGCAATAGCAGAGTTGAGGTGTATCTCAGAGCTGTATCTCGAAACCTTGTTTTCATCAAAGGGTTGCGCAAAGTGCGATTCTGATAGATGAGAAGGAGCAAGCTGTATAAGGAACGGTGGATTTTACAATATGCTACCGACCCAAGTATTTAAAAGAAGTATAGCTATTCTGCCCTCATAAGCAAAAACTTCTGCCCTCATAAGCAAAAAATGTCGTGATTCATAAACAAAAAAGCAGTAAAATGTGATTCATAATCGAAAACGCAGCAAACGCATAGGCACCTGCTGTCTTTTTGTTTAGAAAAACCTAGTATTTTGTAGAATTAAAAAATACATTATTTCGATTTTTGTGTTGAAATAAATGGTTTTCGGTATTTTTTTTATGGATTATGGTTAAGAATTTGATATGGAATATTGCCTTATACTTAGTAAAATTTCTTTTTTCCCGTTAGCTGCGTTTTTGCTTATGACGGCAGTATTGGTACACAATGAAATCTTGGTTCCAACATTAGATATTCGAGCGAATCTTAGATGTAGCAAAAAAGGAATGATAGTCAAATAAATGTGGTAGAAATGAGAGCGTTGCGTATAATGTTTGGAAATACACAATATGACATGTTAAGGAACGATGGCAGAAAATAATACAGATTGAAAGAACATGCAGTGCTTAAGATGAAGAAAGGAACTTTAAGATAACTTAGATACGCAGAAAAAATTAATGACGAAAAAAATACAACTATAATCTATACCAGTAGTACAGATGGCTCAAGAAGTTTGGATAGACTTAGAAAAACATAGTACGAACAAATGTATCACATCCCGAAAAATAAATTGCTTAAAATCGTTTGAAATAAGAGATTATGTATCACGAGGTGTATGGACATGGTAGAAACGAAATATGTGTGTAACGATTAAATAAAGGGTAGACCTTTTCTCTGACTTGTAATATCGAATCAGTTATACGAGTATGTATAATTTAATGTAAACTCAAGAAATACTTTTGATATAAGTAATTGTTTTTTTTCGTTAAATTTTCAATTCGATTTAAATATTATAAGCATTAACGCTTCTTATCTTTAAACAACATTTGATACGATAAAAAGGAACAAACAAATATGGGAGAACTAAATACTAAATATTAAAGCAAAACAATGAATGATTGACGTAGGCCGCTGGTTGTAAACCCTTTTCTCCAAACCATTGATTGGTCCGATGTCTATATTTAAACTGCAAATTGTTTGGAGGGATGTTGAATGGATATTCACAAACTTCAAAAGGAAAGTCCCATTGATGTTTTTACCCTTTTATAATCTTTTAAGCCATGTGTTCTTGACGTCCTCAGTCTAGTTTCTTTCTACCGTTGGGTCTATAAAAAAATATTTTTTGGGAAGAGCATAACGTTACAAAAAATAAGTTATTATTTAGACAAAATACAAACAAAATTTCCATTTTAACATCAATCAAACTTTTACCCAATAAAACTTAAATTTTTTTTAAAATCACCATTAAAGAAAAAATATATTAAAACTGGTTTGAAAGTCAATTTAAGCATATCACGAATTATAAAACCTAGTCCACAACAGCATTTTAGTACCAACTTTGGTATATGAGAGTGAAACAAGAACATAAAAGAAGACTAAACGTAGCCCAACAAATGCCGTAGAAATGCGTGCCTTGAAAATAATACGGAATGAAGTGATTAAAGATGAGTGTGAAATTAAGGTATTAATGAATGCATGAAGAAATACTAACAAAACAAAGATATAGTGCAAATGTGATTGGAAGGTGTAGAAGAGAAGGAAAAAATGTTTGAATTAAGTGAATTCTATTTTGGACGAAGAAAACGTATGAAGTCAGATAAATCGTAGGAGTTGTATGAGGAGAGGTATGGACGTGGAAGAGGCGAAATATGTGCGTTAAGATAGGAATTTCTAGTGCTTTGTCCTCTGGCCAACGCAACAGGGAAACGGAGTGACAGTATCTTTGCAATAATCAAAGCTTTTACAATCCATAATGTTAAGTCTTTAATATGACGATTTTTATGGTCTAGTTGGTGAAACGTTTGACTTTCACCTGGGGTTTTTAGGTTCAATTCCGAAAGTACTTAAAAATGTATATCTCATGCTGATAAAATCGTTTAGTAACAATACTCGCATCAACCTTTTCATGTGTGGCAGTGTTGCTACCACGTGCAATATCGAATCACGAGTTCCATGTGATTCTAGACTCAAAACCTCGAAAACTGAGGCCAAAGATAATATTGTTTCCCTGCCATGCTCCTTCATTTGTCCGAATTACCAAATCGGATATGTTGAAGGCCTACCATACAAAATTAAAAGATATTTCAATAGGTCTAAAAAATTCAATCCCATGATTTCAACATCCGTTTCAAATTAAAATATTAAAAATACATAAATGATAAAACTACTTTCTTTCAGAAAAAAACAATTTATTCTACTGATCCTGATATATCCACCTATTTAATCTTTGAGTGGTCTGCCTAATGGTTGGCTGCCAGAGGTTTTGTTCAGAAGAATGATATGAGAAACACTTGCACGTTGAATTCTTTTCACGTATTCCTGCAGATATCGTCTTTTTTCCTACTTCATTTTACGATGTCTACGTTATCTTACATAGTTGCAGTTCAGGGCATATTCAGTTACTCAAGGGTATAACTTCTTAACCTTTTAAGCATTGTGACCTCTCAAAAGATAAAAAATCAAATAAAGACTTCACGAACCCCCTTGCAAAAACTTAACCATTGCATTGATAAATTTATTTTTTCATAAAAAAAATGTCAATCCGTAGAACCAGTAACAAACTTAATTAAATGCTATTTAATATTTAATAACTGTTAATAATTATTATTAAATAACTGCAATGGTGAAGTATGCGATGTCAAAGCTGGAAAATATATGGAAGAGTAGAAGCATCACCATCACCATCAAGACGATAATGCGTCTTGTCTTCACAATATTTATGCACATCACAGAGACGTGGACTCAGAGAGCAAGCGGGAAACTTAACATAGATGCATATGAAATGTGGTATTGGAGAAGGATGCAATGTATTCCATGGAAGGTTACATGAACTAATGTCTCTATTCTCGAAGAACTGAAAGATCATCTACTGATTATCGATAATTAGTGAATTCTCTGATTCTTTAAACACATTGCTCGAGGCTAAGTAGACAGCTTAAAGAGGTTTGTGGTAACTGGAAGCATGGAGGAATGATGCACCAGAGAAATAGCCCAAATGTGTAAGACTGACTAGGTAAGAAACCTTGAACATCTGCTTTTCGAGCTGTGAAGTGCAGGGTTAAATGGAGAGGAGTTATTAAGGGCTATCATGAGAGTCACGATGCTCATGAACTATACGACAGGATAATGATGAATATACAATAATAAAATCGTTATTTCTTTTATCAAACACTGTTTATTCCACTTTTGGTAACGGTATAACCCTACCGGTTTCAAGGTTTTCACCTCATCATCAGGGGAGCACAAACAATACTGAATTCTGTTCGAACTGGTACCGAGTACCAAGTTTGATAAAACAAATAACAATGTCTTTAAATCCACAATGTTAATTAATGCCTTAACTATTAAATAAATATAATAATAAAATTGACTTGACACTAAATGGCAAAAAGTGACTTGGAACACTGAATGGTACAACAGATTTTTTGAAAAGATTCTTAAATCTTGGTGAAATGTAAACTAAGCTTTTCCTAACTATAGATAAAAAGGAATTCAGGAATAAAGACAAGAAATATTTACGTAAATAGTGTATTTCAATGAATCACTTGAAATTAAAACAATTGTTCTACTCTCAATTTATTGAAAACTGAAACTCAAGCCAAGTTTGTATTGTGCAATTTCTTTGTATTTTCTTAAACACTCAGATGAGTTTCTTGTCTATTGCGATTTACACAAATTTCTATACAGAGAAGTTAAGAGATTCTATTACAGAAAGAGTCCGAGAGTGAAGCTTTAGAGTACTGAAATAAGAGAGATGATGACCTGGGATGTTCCAACACGATCGGTTCTACGTGGCCGTCTCTACGCAAGATCAACGTGAGAACTCTTATGTACTCGTAGAACGTTTCTTCGCAAGATAATTATGAACTCTATTTTCAGTGAAATGTTTCTGCGCAGGGATTGTTTATCGTAAGCCTGTATTTTTGCAAGTCTCAATTCAAGGTATAGGGAGAAACATCCTTATAAAAATTATAACTCCCGTGACCTAGATTATTCGTAACTGTGGTAAGACGCCTTCTTACCCGAGTTTTGAGGTTTCGATTGATTGATCTCGTTGATCTCGTTGATATCCGGTTTGTTTAAAAAGAGGGCTTCATTTACGACCTCTTTCTGGTTAGTTAGAATTTTCTGGTTAGCCTTAAGAGATTACTATATAATAATAAATACGTCAGGTTTTACTAAATATAACAAAATAATAATACTACAATTGCAAATAAACAATCTACTCGTATATGGCCTAATGATATATCGGTTGTCTTCAATCCTAAAGTTACAAATTATTTATATTTATTTATTTATTTATGTAACATTTTTATTTCAAATACAATCTGGCGGGCTTATTGCCAGGCGATAATCTCTTCCAACCAACCAGACAAAAGTAAATGAAGCAAGTTACATGGTCGCATAAATCATTCAAATGACTATCCATTCCCACAAAATCCATAAACACATACGTGAGAGTATATGCTCACAAACCCCACAAAGACTGACAATCACCCGAACATTTTTTTTCATATAAAGTTAGATATCATCAATAAAAACAAAAGGAAGGGATGGTGGAGGGAAAAGGAAAAAAAAATCAGGAATGAAACACGTTATTTTACTGACAAGAAATGAAGAGTTTTTCAGTCGCTTCTTAAAGCATGCCAAGGACGGAGCTAGTCTTATATGGTTTATAACTGATTCCAGAGTCTCACTGCATGAACAGTAAAGGACGACGTAAAAAAAGGAGCGGTGAACTGGAAAGGTCAATAAACATTTTTTGTTTGAGCGTAGCGCTAATCCATGATTGAATAGACGCTGAAAATTTTCAGCGAAATAAAAAGGGGTGGCGGGACATTTAAGGATATTATACAATAGATATAGTATGTGAATTTGGCGTCTATTTCTAACATTCAACCAGTTCAATGCATTCTGGTATAAAGTTATATGATCGTACTTTTGTAGGTTGAAAATAAATCTTACTGATGGTGACAAAACAAATACGTTTTAATATATTTTTTTTACCTTTCAGGTTTTTATTTATTTGAAGACGTAGTCAATCTGGCTATCAGGTTGCAAAAAGTTTATGTAAACAATAAAAAATATGATACGATGGTACACCCTTTTCGTAGAATTCTCCCGACACAGAAACGGCCGTCGTAGAAGTTATTGCGTAGGAATGTCCCGTCCTGTCCCGTTTTGAAGGAAAGAAGGGTGGTTAAACAGAATCTACCTGCTTTCATCCTGAAAACAATAAGAACCGTTACAAGTTTAAATAACATTTTACTTTGGAGTATTTTAAAATAATTTAACTATGATAAAGAACGTGCACTATAAGCAGTATTACTAGTAGCCTTTGTTAAAAAAAAATTTTTTAATTATTTATTTTTCAATCTCGCCGGGAAGTTTTAATTTTGATTTTTTACGAAAAAGTAACGTTAAGATGTTTTAAGTTCAATGTTTGAAGGCGACATATTAAAACAAAAAAAAATTAAACTTATTCTGATTGAAAGAAATATTTTGATCGATTTATTCGTATGAGAGACATCCATCAATGCGATATATATAGTATTGTATATCATATATGTATTGTTTTTATAAAGTATTCTATAATACTCGTATATGTTAATGTGGTTATTTGTTTGTCATTTAGAAATATTCATTGTAAGAAAATGATGCAATTGTTGGTGATGAAATAGGTAGTCAGGTAAGGATTAATTTTATGATAACAATGGAAGTAGAACCCAAAACTCCCAAGCAAGAAGTCAACCATTATAGTAAAAATGTTTTATTTTAGTAATTCAAAACCAAAATAATAGTTTTTGAAAACCAAATGTTTTATTACATTCGTATTTTCTAAATCCCTGATATAATTATATAGTATATGGCAGTACCTGGAGTACCACAGGGCTTACATCTTGGTCTTTAGTTATTCAGATTATTTGTTAGTAAAGTTTCGTTTAGGTTAAGCTACTCGCACTTCCAGGTTTTTCTATTATCATACAATTTAAAAATATTAAGAAATAAGAATAATATTGAGAGTTTTAATGAAATATTTTATTTATGATTGGTACATCATGAATGAGGTTATTTGTATTAATGTAATAATAATCTTCATTTGTAAAAAAAACACCTTACACATACGATTTTGGAATAACCGGCAGATTTTTTAAGATGGTTTATGAAGTTCGGGACCTGGGGATAAATTTGGAATTACAGTTTATATTCAATAGCCATATTGACAACATGATTTACAAGAGTCAGATGATTCTTAGTACAATTTAGGAAACAAAGATGTTTACAGGTAAGAAGCGTTAATAACACTATAGGTTTTTAATTCCACGTGTGTTCAAATTTCCCTCTATGGTACTATAATGTGGTTTTGCGTGGTGTGGATAAAAATCAGAATACATTTTTGATTTTTGTGGCATAAAGGATGCATTGAAGTACTGAACAGTATTTATGACCCTTTTTGCAGATTATTGAAATAAAATCCTTTTCAGAAAAGGTGAGAGAAATATTCGATACAATATTCCTGTTGGAATGTTAAACTATATCTGTCTGTGATATATTAACATCTACGTTATTTTTGAACATTTTGGATATATTGCTTTTCGGCCCTTGCGCGAATGCATAGATCGGGGAACGTAATACTCGTAGGGATGGATAATTTCGGTCGTTTCAAAGAGAAGCTTAAGTCTATCGAGTTCTCGAATGTCACGTTTTAGGGTTCTCAATTCTCCAATGTTACTGTTGTTGTAATGCTTTACTATGTACTGGTTTTCATTTTGTTGTTTCGGTATTCTGTATGGGTTGTTTATTATTTTAGCGTTGTACATAACATTTCCTTAGTGTTTTCTTATTAAGTTTCTTGAAACCACTTATCTTGTCGTTTCAGTCTTTATCATACCATTTATTGTAATTTTTTTCTATTTTATACACAAATAATTGTGCTATTGTTTTGATCTTTTCAAATGTTAGTGTGTTATTTATTAATCATGTTATTTTTTTCATTTTTGTTGATGTTAATGAATTTTTTTATTGCTTTTTTATATGAAGTGTATTTACGTTTTTCCTTAATCATCGTATTGCATGTTTATTTTTTTGTAAAAATCACACACTTAGTTTAAAAAAAAAGAATAAACATTATTAAATTAAATTAATTAAAAGAGTTTATAAATTAGAATAAGAGGAGATGCATTGAATCTGTTTCTGAGCCCATGTTTTCATACAGTATTTTATTTATTATAATTAGGAAGAGAAACGTGCAACTCCTTGCGCCAAGAGCTTACACCACATTCCTGTAAGAGAGAAGTGATTTTTATAGTGTTACGCCTTGAAATGAAAAAAATGTAACAAGGTGGCTCTCTGACAGGGAGAGAAAGCAAGGATTGAGGTGCTTTCGAGATTTCCACATTTGCTTGTAAGTGATTATTTATGCGGATGTAGAGTGTGCCATGAAGAGTCGATGAATGCAATATTGAAGTTGTTGATTAGATTATGACGCGGTGGGAATTCTGTATGTGATAGCTTGATATTTGTGTGTTTATAAGGATGTGAACATTTCAGCTGAGCGTTTTAATATTATGGACAAATATATAAAATTAGTGATTTAAGAATGAGAACACTTTGTAAACAGCCTTGGTTAGTGAAACCGTTCTCTATATGTACAAAATGGAAGGTTTTTAGTATTCTTATGTACTTGTACTATACACAATAGTTTAAAAAAATATGAACTTTTCTTTGAATAGATAGACGAAGATAAGAAATACTCGTATATATCATAATTTTGTAGACAGAGATGACTTCTTGACCAGGCTGAGTTTGTGACAAAATAATATTAATGCTTTTTGACCTGTTTTACTTTTTATTTCACTTTACGTTGTTGGTATTTAAATTAAATACCTGAGATATTTGCAATTTCATTTTTTTCATTTATATCAATTCTGTACGTGTCAGGATATATTTGAAATGAGCAAAAGGGGAAATAAAAAGAACATTGCAATTGTTTTCCAAACAATGCAATTGTCTTCCCCAATCTCTCTCTTCCCGTGAAACTTGAGAAGGAAGCCGTAAAGCGACAATAAAATTCAATCCTCTTTTCATTTTGTCCATTTTTCAGTATCAAGATATCCAAAAATGGATTCGTACCTTTTTGTCCTTTTATGTTTTTGCGACATGTTTATTTTGTATCTTTCATCTCTTTATTTCCGTTTTTCTACGTTTTATTGTATATGTTCGCCCGTTTAATGTCGACTTCTTCATTTTTATCAAAAAACATATGCCCACATAGATTTTATACAAATCGTAAAACTTTACGTCCTTCTTTTTGATATATCACTTCTCTATTTCTTTTGAGCGGGAAAAAACAAAAAAAAGCTATCGCGAAAGAAAGACTTTTAAGGCAAAACGTGCCACCATTTGATTTGATTGGTTCTCCTAAATGAGACATTAACACAGGTCACGAATTAAAACAAAACCATTGATTTTTGCAAGGTACATCGTCCCGCCCGTTTCCAGGGTGAGTTACGACGTGACCGCAGATAAAAGGAACCATCTCAGGGGAATGGAAACACCTAAGAAACTTGCCGTAGTCGGGACGCTAACCTAGGAGCATGTCTACTAAGAATGGTATCCAAACAGTGGCGCGGAATATTTTTTTTTCCTAAATAAGAAAAGAAACTCAACGTAGTGCATTGGTAAAGAGTGAATACAGACTGTTAAGAAGAAACGTGCGTTCTTTTTAGGTTGATATGTTTCAGTCTTTCGTTTGGAAGATTGAAAGATTTACTTATGTAAATTTTCTACACTGTATCATATATAGCGCTCTAATACCATAATTTACATTAAGCAATTTCGAAGATAAAAATTAAAACACAAATAAAATCTGAAAGTATAATTCACTGGATGTCAATTTTCTTGTTAATTAACCAATGGAATTAACAAAGTTTAAATATAACCAATCTATTACAGAATAATTTGACACTTAAATGTGAAATAATTCTACACGATAATTTAAATTACAGTGATAGATCTGTTTCGCTTTACAAAAATACTGTAAAACTATACTTAATACATTACTTAACAAGCTTATATAGTAAAATATTTTACAATTTATGACTTATAATTAAAATGAAAACTGTTTAAATATTTCTACAATGTAAATACCAAAACAATTAATAAATATAACCAAATTCATTGTATCCTTATCTCAGAATTAGTCTTAACTGTTATTATTATATTATAGAGTGGAGTTTAACAAAAAAGAATTTGATTATATTCCTTACATATGAATCTTTGGGGATTAAAATCCAGAAAGATAAACGATGAATATGGGCCACATCTGATTACTCCTAAAAAAATCAAAATATATACCTACAATAAATAATCAAAATTACATTTTTCTTTATTTGTTGATGCTGTCGATTTTCAAATCGTAGAATGTTCAATAATTTTATAAATACTTTTAATTAAGTTATTTACGGCGGGTGAATGTGTGGCAATAAAAGAGGCTCTTAGTATTTGTTAGTTCTTAAATAAAAAAAAAAAAGTTGTCTTCTCCGATTTAAGGTAATTGTTTGACCAACTCATACAAAGAAATCATTTGCTGAGTCAAAGTCAAGTAATTCCATTTGATGTCAAAAAATATACATATTTCTCTAGCTTCAATTCCTCTTCCCATATTGGTATCACTGGTAATGAATGTGTTGATTCCTTGGCAAAGGAAGTATGTTGTACCGGTTGTACTCTGTTTGATTTTTTCTGCCAGTAACTGATCTTTTGAATAAAATTAAGCATGTTATTTGGCACCGATGGGCTTTGGATTGGGATATAACTGGAGTATATAATGACTAGATATTAATCAATCCAAAAATCTATCCCTTGGAAATCATGGTTTAATATAGTAAGGATGAATAAGATGAAAGTGTCTGTCATGTGGCGTTTGCGTGGTGGCTAGTCACTTTTACAAAATGGGTATTGTGGATAATTCCGGCCTCAAGTGTGTTTTGGATGATGAAATTATAGACCATTTATTTATCGGTTGTCCTTTGCGAGACAGATTTGCTTTACTAAAAGCTATATTTTACCGCGTCCAATAAATGTTGAGTTTCTTCTTTATTTAAGGAACTTTTCCATTTATGGATCGATTCAACTGATTTAGTTTAAAAATTTAACAATCGATCGATCGATCGTTAATTTTTTTAAGCTGAATCAGTTGAAACTTTAAATTATCAAGAATCGTAATTACTTGAAATTGGTTCTGTTTTATTGATATTTAATTACTTTAATTTGGTAGCACAAATCATTCTAGTTTGGGTGGATTACCTGTTTAAAAAAAATGTTAGTTGTTTCACCTAACATTACCCGTGTCAAATGGTAAGTAAAGCCGAGCAACATTACTATACACTTTTATCATGTCGTGTAGCTCATGACTGACCATCGTGACTCCCATGATAGCCTCCGACGACACCTCTCCATCCGTCCCTGTACTTTGCGGCTCGAAGGGCAGTTGTTATGGATAATCAAGTTACAATTCTCACTTAGTCAGTCCAACGCATTGGGATTATTTCTCTTGTGTGTCGCCAAGTAACTTCAAACCTTTCCAAACTGTCTCCTTGGCCACGAGCAATATGCCTAAATAGTCGGAGGACTCGTCGAAGGCATATATATAGTTGACAATCTGTCGGTAATTCTCAGTTCTTCGAGAATGGAGGCCTCAGTTTGTTTTGCTGTCCATGGATTTTTTAACATCCTTTTCCAGACCCACCTTTCAAATGCACCTCTTACTCTCAGAGTCCAAGTTTCCTTACCATACATGAATATTGCGAATATGTTAGACCTAACTAGGTGCATTTTTGTCGTGATGGTGATACTCGTAGATCTGCTTTTCCATTACTCTTTATACGAGTAAACCAAAAACCATCTACCATAATTACCAAAATGCTGTTTACATATAATGATTATATTATTGTACGAGTACTTATATGTTATAGTATTTATGTATTATATTTGATTGTTCTTATACATATACAATATTATGTAAGAATTGTAAATAGTTTTTGAATATGTAAAGCCCCATTGTTAAGCTTAATTCACAGTTTGACAAAACCATTTTATGACGAAAAAACTGCCATTTATTATATAAAAAAGGGAATAGAAGTGTCGATACTTTTTATTTTGATTTCCTTAAAAAAATTGTAACTACAGGAAACATAATCAGAACATTTAAAGAATATCTGTAACTACAGGAAACATAATCAGAGCATTATAGAATATCTGTAACTACAGGAAACATAATCAGAACATTATAGAATCTCTGAAACGCCACCTAGTTTTTGATTGTGTATAATCTCCTTGGCCTAGTGTAACGGTCCTGGAACCCTAAGGCAGCACATTTCGCTAATTATCTGTACCGGCGCGACGGCCTCTAGGGAGATCGGAGTACCGTTAGGATGGGGAAAGGAGGCTGTTATTAAACCTATCCCAGCAAACAAAGGAAACCTCTCTAATGTTCTTAAGATCGTTCCGAACTGATTTTAGAGAATTCAGAAAGCGTTATATCTCGATAGGAAAAAATGAGAAGGGTGATAATTTTAAGCGGTGGTGGTTTATGGTATTTTTCTTGGTACTTTATGAACTTTTTTGGTCTATCAACAAACTGCAGATAAATTGAGATAACTTTATAAAAAAGTAGGTAATCAATATTATTTGATAAACCATCTTCTCTAAATGAAAAAAATATCTGGTCCGTGAATCAGAGAAAATTAAGGACTCACAATATTGAAATCTTGATATGTATCGCTGAAAGAATGCACTGATCAAATTATTATCAACTACTAGAATGAGTGATTATTACCTCACGTTAAAGGATTTCTCCTAGCACAAAGTAATTGATACCTTTTTGTCAATACTGGTGGAACTAGGAAGATATGATGAGGGGGAGGAGCGGGTTCATAGTCACGAATAATATGATACAAATATTTACACTTAATTTTTGAAGAAAATGTGGTGTCCTAATTTTGGTGAAAAATAAACAATGCTTTAGAATAAACTATGAAATATACTACGGACGGGACGGTATAAAATAATTAATACGCAAAAGACGTCAAACAATTATTCTATCCATTTGAGATATTGCAGTATAATTTTTTTTTAATGGAATAAAAAATAAAAAGTAAAAAATAAACTAACCGTATATTAATAGGAATAATGACAATACACTAACCATATATTAATAGGAATAATGATAATACACTTCTTCCTCGCTCCATCCCAACTCATTGTCTGCGAAGACTGTTGGGGTCAGCTCTCCTCGTCCTCAGGTTGCATGCTCTTCTGTCCCGGACTACGTCCCCCAGGCCGTGCCTCTGCATCAGGTTATCTTTTTGCACCACCCATGAATTCTTTGGCCTTCCTCTGGTTGTTATTCGAGGAAGATCCATGGAGATTGCCTGGTTCACAATGTGATCGGGTGCTCTGCGTCCAACGTGCCTACACCATCTCAATCGCCTCTCCTCCATCTTGCTGTTGATGTCTGTAACACCCAAGCTTCCACGAATGCGTGAGCTTCTTATTTTGTCTCTTAGGGACACACCTGCTGACCATCTTAGCATGCGTATTTCAGCAGTTTCTTGTTGCCTAAAGTAAGAGTTATACATCGTCCAGCATTCGGAGCCATAGAGGAGTGCGGGTCTGAC
Organism: Odontocerum albicorne; assembly: GCA_949825065.1. Taxonomy (NCBI): domain Eukaryota; kingdom Metazoa; phylum Arthropoda; class Insecta; order Trichoptera; family Odontoceridae; genus Odontocerum; species Odontocerum albicorne. The sequence continues at coordinate 26,350,336 of OX463854.1, read as the reverse complement.
AATCGTTTGGTATACTTTTCCTTTTAATTTTACTGGCATTTTCGGATCACATAGAACTCCCGTCATAATGATAATACACTTACCGTATATTAATAGGAATAATGATAATACACTAACCGTATATTAATAGGAATTATGATAATACACTAACCGTATATTAATAGGAATAATGAAAATATACTAACCGTTTATTAATAAGAATAATGATAATATACGGTTAGTATATTAATATGAATAATGATAATTTAAATTGAGTTTTGAGGAAGGCCGTACAATTTTGAAAACCCGTAATCAACACATAAAGAAAAAATAGCAGTGATACGATAAAATATGTATTTTTCTTCACACAGTGCTTAATGCTGAGCGTCGTGGTTCTGGGCTATGTTGAATACAGTTTACTCCTGTATATGGTCCGTCCATCTCGTAGGACATCTTTCTTTTGTTTCTCGTACCCTCAACTGTTCGTTACATTTATTATCATCATTGTCAGCTCTGTGACTCCTGTGTTGGATATATACCTTCACTTATTCCAATTTTGACTTATTGCTTCCAGTTGTTCCCAGTCACTTTTCTGATGTCATCCCACAATCTTGTTAGATTAAATTTCCACACTTTCTTTTTCCTGTCTTTGGTCGTCACTCCAGAACTTTCTAGGTCTTTTTTTCATCGCTACTTGGATACAACTTAATTACCATACGACAAAAAACATTGTTAAAAAATGATCAAGAAAGACAAGCTAAAGGAAAAAAAATACGTCGGCGTTGCTGTGTCTCTTAATCGAGGATCCCATCGCCATTCCAACGTCAATTCAATTAGAAAGCGAAGGTGTGTCGTGGAGTTTGTTTTAAATGAGTGAGCCTTTGCACACCAGCAAACTCACCAGTCTCACCGCTGCGCTGGATCCGATGGCACACCTGAAATGAAACGATCAGAACACACATTATAAGTGAGGCTACGCGGTAACGCACTGGACTTCCGTGCGGAAGATCGTCAGTTCGAACCCCGCGCTGTGCTACTCCCCTCGAATGACACATGGTTATTTTCCTCCTAGTATTCGGGGGTATAACGATACAGATGACTTAGGTCATATCTATTCTAAAAAAACAATTGTTAGATGAATCATTACATCATACAAATGATAAACTTATGTTAAATCATAAACTTGACAAACGACCTTTCTGGCCCAGTTAGTAAAACGCATGTATTGCACTCGTGGTTTTGAGTTCGACTTCCGATGGTAAGCAAAAAAAAATGAAAAATAGTCTCACTCGAGATTAAGAGTTCGTCTGGTAACAATAATCAAAAGTTGTTGCCTGTCCATATGAGGTAGTATTTCAAACACGAACGATTTCGAACTGTGAGTAACGTCTGCCTACTACTGAAGGTTCGATCATTCGGAGTGAAGACAACGTTATCTCCCAGCCACACCCTTCAACATGTCCTTATTGCTAATTTGGATATGGTGAAGGTTTCTATAAAAATAAATAAAAAACAAACATACATAGATTTAAATTACGTTTCGAAGAACAAACTAATACATAATAGCGATTTTAATGCGGCTGAGACATGTTGTAGTGAAAATCAGTTTATCTTCAAATATGGTGTTTTTCAGTTATTACACGTAACAACTGCTTTTTACAAACGATGGTAGCTTCCCACATATATTTTCAACAGATTGTTTGATGTTTACTTAAGTGATTGAAGAGTTGTGTTTTTTGCATTCTTAAAATATTATACCTTATAAGTTCTTACAAAGCTTCATGGGAATTTGAAAAATTTCTTCCATATAAATAAAAAAAATAAACGTTTCGCATATTATGATGTGATATAGTAAAATTATTCAAGGATTTCATTTAAGAATAGAAAGTAATAAAGGTGAAATTGAAACCATATAAAAATATCCTGAAGTCTATTAAAAGTTCTCCATTTTATTCCACCCTGTCACACAAATACCTCATCATGCATACTCTCCTTTAATAAAGACTTTTCACTCAGAGTTTGATTAATTTGGTTATGTCACTTTTTATGGGTCATCCCAAAGTTGTTATACTTTCTTTACTATTTGTAATAATACTTTTTGTTATTTATTCATTCTAAGTGGCCAAACCATCTCCATACTCCTGTTATCGTTTTAAGCACCGCATTTAATTACTTTTCTTTTCTCTTTTATGCACTGTTTTTCAACAAATTTTCCACACGTCTCAATAACGAATAAAACAACTCCTGCAACAAAAATATTAAATCCTAATTAAACCGCAATTGATCGAATTTAATGCCTCAGAATGGTTATACTCGTAGAACACGTTTTCTATTAGAAGACTGATGTTGAATTCTTTGGAATTCTGCATCAAAAAATGTCAACTCATGGTTAATACATTTGTGAACGTTCCTTCCTTTAATGAGAAAAGGAAAATATTCTACCTTCTTGTAATAATACGAGTATGATATAAGAAAAGAAGAGCAAAAAGCTCTCCACGAAAAAGGGGTTTTCTATCTTCCTATTATTCTTTGTACTATCGATAGTACCCGAGATCTCTACTTGCTAGCATCATTATATTTACCGATAAAAGAAAAACAAACGTTAAAGACTTCCTCTTTACGGGGTATCCTCATTATAAATTGTATGATATTACAATTTTTGTAAAAGAATAAATTTCTTCCATCTTTTCCCTATCCAGCAGTACAACTATCAAGAGCAATGTACCTCGAGCGAAGACTATTGTTTGAAAGACATAAGTAGAACATCCAAACAGGCAATTCGTTTATTAAATCAATTGGAACATATCTTAAGAAGTAATCTGTCTAAGTGTTGATAATTAAATAAGTTTTCTCCTACCCTTTGAAATTCTCTCCAATGTATGTGATGCATGGACACAAAATCGAAATCTAAGCAAAAAAGTGAATTTTTAAGTAAGTCATCATGTGTCCGAGTTAAGTCGCAAGATATTTGTTTTCTTACATTTTCTCAAGATGATGCATAATTTACTGTATCTTTTATGTCGAATACATATACGTCGAATATAAATGATTTATTTATTTACATGAAAAGTAATTGTACGCACAAATAGTATGAAAAACAAAACAGACGACAAAAAAAGATACATTTAAAATGGAAACTTAATTTATATGGATCTTGTTTGTTGCCTTTCATATGTCGTTAATTAACTAGGTTTAAGTCTGTTGTGTCTTATTGAGGACATAAAAACATGAAACAAATAGGTGGGTGTTTTTAACTGATTTTTTATTAAATATATATTACTTTTGTAGTTTTGAGACCTAATTAGAAGTACGTGAGTAAGCCCTTGGAGTTTGTACTTCACCATTGCGGAGAAATCAATAACCCATCTCCCAATGTCCTCCATAAAAGCATAAAAAACACCCCAAATGTTCCCGCAATATGCTTCCTTTGCTTAATTACGGTGACATATGTAATTTGAATGCTAACAAGGTGACGTTAAATTGGCTGGAGAGACTTCAAACTGTTAACATCCGATTTATATTTAATTTAAGGAAGAATGACCATGTGCCATAGTTTCGGAACAAACTTCAATGACTTGAAATAGGCAGTAAAATAACTTTAACGTTCTGTCGACATTATTTTGCGTGCTTAATAGTCCCAATTATCTTTCATATCTTCGCGAAAATTTCCAATTATTCCCAGAACACAGACGTTATCTTCGATTAAACGACGAAATACTCCTTTATATACCAACTCAACACACCTCATTTTACAAATCTTCATTTGAGGTTCAATCGGCGTGACTGTGGAATGATCTTTCAAGAGTTACCACTTGTACATGATCCTTATTTACGTTTGAAAGATAGTTGAAATTATTACATTACTCATAGAATCTTTTCATCCAAATGTTCTTTTATTTTTCTTTCTTATCTTTGAACGTATTCTACTTCTTTCATTATTGAGTAAAAAATAGAAATTCATTCGTTTTTTTCCCTTGAGTTTAAACGAATATATTTTGGTTTATAAAATCTGTCATGGATTAAAGTAGGTAAATGAATTCTAAATGTGATTGGTTAGAATAAATTAGTTTGTAGTAATAAAGCCCACCAGATGTACCATGTATAACAGTGTGCACAAAAGAATGAACATAAAATAAATGTAAAAAAAAAACATGTACGGGTATAAACATGTATGAAAATAAAATAAAAATGAAAAAATAAACTAAAAAAGTATGAAGTGATGCATGCAGGGAGATATACAAAGTATGAAGTGATGCGTGCAGGGAGATATACAAAGAAGTATGGAGTGATGTACGCAGGGAGATATACAAAGAAACTGCAAACGAAATAAATAGGGTTTCTTTAAAAAAAGGTAAAACAAAAATCACTGAAACCATAACGATATTTAAAATAAGTTTGTTAGGCTATATAGACATAACAACTCTTAATTTTGCTGGTGATAAATCGGTTCTGCGATTGTATCAAACGTATACAAACATCGATTTGTTTCTTAGGATTTTCGAGGCAACACTCATGATGTAGTTTTTTGTATTACACTTTCGTTATATACAGTGCAATATGGAGACATTATTGCTTTATGGTAATCTTAACCAACCAACCAACCAGAAAGATTGTTAAAAGGTATTGAGTGAAAACCAGACAGAAATCCGTTTTATTTAAAATGATCGGGACAGTCAGGAATCAAACGCGTACCAGCGGATCAGAAGAAAGGCCTCTTACAAATTAGGCCGTGGAGGTGGTCGAGATATTAAATATAGCTTTCACTAGAGAAACAAATAATTTACCTGAAGTGATCGTCCCATATGTAAGATATTTATGAATGAACAAAAATAGTTATTTTGATTTAAATAAAGTTGTTAAAATAAAGGGTTATTTTAAATTAATATATCCTTTCTTAAAATAATCTATTAAATCCAGGTAACAAAGGAGTTCTAACATCCCTGACTACTGAGCATGAGGGTAAAGGATTTTGTGAAAAGGGGTAAAAATGAAAGCCATGGAAGGTAGGGACGTTAAAATACAATCGCTTTATCTTTTATCCTTCGATCTCAATCATAATATATAAAAAGGTGGAAACCAATCCTTACATTAGAAATATTTATTTAATAAACATTTTCATTTTCCAAACATATCCATCCATGCATATAATAAATACACAAGAATAATATGTTGTTTTGTATTTGTCGCATCGATATCATTAGTACTCGTATATAATTTTCGTTGTTAATTTCATCCCAAATATGCTTAATGTGTATTATTACATAACACTTGACGACATTTTTTTTCAGTCATCGTTTATCCAAATCGCTTAGCGGTTTTTGATGTCATTTTGAAGATGAAACAAAATATCATAAATAGCTTTTTTGCGCTTCATGCTTTTTACTACTGAAAAGGAAGAAAATGCGATACAAACCAAAAATAGGCATATAGAGTGTATAGCAACGATTCAGTAAGCGATCGGGTGTATCAAATGTGGTTTAAAAAGTCCCTACAATTTATTTAACATTTCCTTCTTCCAAAATATAATTGACTTAATCTAATCCAACTATCATTGGGTCTTTCTCTGTCAGGTTTTATACGTCTCTCGTATAATAAGGCCCACATATACGAGTATGTACGTTAAGGTTAATAACTCAGTGTAATGCATCCAACATACTCGAAAGTAGATGCGACTTCTTTAAAGTCAATTTATTAATTTTATTTTTAAAGTTCTTTGCTCATTACAGTTTTCCCTAATTCGTACAATGAATACAAAAAACAGACAAAAACAAGACGTATAAATCATATTATTTATTGTTAACGCTGTGGAGGTTTAAATACGTTGTAAAATTATTTATGCTTCCCTGATGATGCGGTGAAAGCCTTGAAACTGTAAGGGTTATATCGTCATATAAAGTGTTGGACTAAACAAATTACCATGTATTTGTTTAGTCCTTTACATTACCTACTTGTTTAGTCCTTTACATTACCTACTTGTTTAGTCCTTTACATTACCCGATTAAATTTTTTAACTTATTTGATAAAACTATAAAAAAAATTACATGTTACACTAAAACAAGACAAAATATGGCATGTTAAATAACATTAAAAAATATTATTTAAAATATTATACTAAATTTAAGAGTTTTCCCAAAGTGAATTGAGCGATACACGAAAAACAAGGACACATTATTCAAAAGTGTGACCGCTCTAACTACTGGCATTTCCAAAGCTAGTTCGACTTATATGTTGATAGAACAATCTACGGGTGCGTTGTCTCAGATATACATTTGGAATATATAAATCAAAACTGTGCAGGATGAATGGATGAACTAGATTATCTCTATATAAAAAAAAGTGGATACCCAATAGTACGATCTTCCACCCGCTAATGATCTGTAACTAAGCATCCCTAGTAAAAGACGCTTGGATTAGGCCAGGGATATTATTCACACTCTCTCATATAGAGAAAACGGATCACTCATTCTAGATTGTTCATATATAATCATAAGACATCTTAAAAAGGGTTGTCTTCACTTGCTTCCTGAAGTTGCACACGCTACCCATATCTCTAACAGTGAGACAGATCATTTCATGCCGCAAGACCAGCAACCGTAAAATTCAATTGTAACACTCCGCTCTATTGAAAACATGTACATACTCGTAACAATGCTATAAACTCTTCATTCTGTGGATAAAGAGAACAGCTCCACTAGGCCAGGCCTGTAACGTACTGGTCTCATTGCAAGACAATAAACAGCTTTTTGAAAAATATTTTCAAAGTTTTAAGTGGTGCCAGTTTTACAAAAACTCATTTTACTATCACAATGAAAAAAAAAACATCTCATTCATAATATATCACAGTTCTTGAAGTGGTTGAGTCAAACCGAGATGTTTCACCATTCTTTAAATTTCTATTTTTTTCCTTTCTGGGTGCCCATTTCTAGCTTCCTACATCACGGTCGTTTTTCAATTAGTTTATTTGGGTTTGACTAAATCACTTCAAGGGCTTTGACAAAAACATTTTACGTATTGAATTAGTGACTTATTGTGTAATTTATTGAGACTCACAAAATGGAAGGAAGTTAAGAAATTCTTAATACGAAAGTTGGTATCGAAAGTTGAAATCATAAAAGTTTCTCAGGAGGTTCAGGTGTTTTAAAGCAATGAAAAACTTTTAAGGTTGCACTGAAAAGGGTTTGTTTTACATATTTAGGAGGTCTCTTTGTATCGCCTTTTCAGAATATTTTTAAGTGTTACGCAATTCATAATCATTATCATCATGTTCTATTTTCAACACAACTCATCAAGATAGTAATTTTTGAAAAAGACAAAAATTCAAAGATATTTTGAACGTATAATCATAATGCATAAGTTTTAGCTCATAAATTTTAGGTAAATGAAATCGTGTGATTGGTTTTTATTTTAATATTTAAGAATCTTATATTATTATTAAGAAAATATGTAAAAACTTAGAAATGAAGAAGGGGGAAAGTTTAATATGATTGCATGGGGAAATATGAAAATATTTTGGAAGGAAGTAAGTTATTTTTTTATTTAACACTTTTATTGCAAATACAATCTGGCGGCCTTATTGCCAGGTGGCAACCTCTTCCAACCAACCAGAAAAAAATAAAAGAAGCAAGTTATGTGGTCGCATAAATAATTCAAATGACTATCCATCCCCACGAATTCCATAAACACATACGTGAGCATTTACCCACGAACCCCACAAAGACGGACAATCACCCGAACATTCTTTTTCATATAAAGGGACGGTGGAGAGGAAAGCAAAAGAAAAATCAGGAATGAAACACGTTATTTCACTGACTAGAAATTAAGAGTTTTTTCAGTCGCTTCTTAAAGCATGCCAAGGACGGAGTGAGTCTTATATTGGTTTGTAACTGATTCCAGAGTCTCACTCACTGCATGAACAGTAAAGGACGACGTAAAAAAAGAGGAGCAGGGAACTGGAATGGCCAATAGACAATCTCTGTTTGAGCATAGCGCTAATTCATGATTGGAAAGAAGCTGAAAATTTTCGGCGAGATAAGAGGGGGTGGCGGGACAGTTAAGGGTATTAAATAATAGTTAAATGCGAGTAAAATTAAGTTAAATGCGAGTAAAATAATTATGAGGGTACGGGGTGTATGAGTGGAATCAAAGATACGAATATAAGGATTTTGTCAGACGAAGGGAGTGTTTGTTCGAAATAGAAAGAATATATTGAAAAACTGTACGAAAGTATTGATACACGTAGAAATAACGGTGAGTCTGTTACTGCGGAAAATGATGAGCCTTTGGAAAATATGAATTGACACAGTCTACAAAAAGTACGAATGCCTGTAAAAGACATGAAATAAGGAAAACGTCAAATTGTGATTAAGTAAGCACAGGATTAATAGTGTGCGTAGAGGTGAACGAATGATTGAGTGGCTGAGACAATTTTTCAACAAATGCTGGGAATCTAACGATACACCGAAATACTGGATGAGTACGGTCATAGTTCCATTATACTCGTATAAAGTTAAAGGTGCAAGAATGGAATATGAAAGTTATAAAGTCGTTAGTTTGCTGAGTAAGCTGTAAGGAAACATTCAGATGGAAAATGTGGCAAAAATACCGAAAAAAAAGTGTGGGATGCTCAGGGTGCCTTTTTAAGTGAAAGAGGGTACGTGGATTAGATTTTCTCTTTTTGTATGCTTACAGAAAAACGTATGGAAAAAAATAAAAAAAGTATATTGTGCGTTATGCGTTGGTTGTATGTCACCAGCTTACAGCGTTCCACTATCACTGTGTCACAAGCATACATTATAACACTACCACTATGTCATCAGCATACATCATTGCACCACCACTATGTCATCAGCATACATCATGCCGCATAAATTACCATTTGACGTTTTTATGCCACCTTATAAATCACCTATGGAGCTCTTTAAGAAAGATTTTTTATAATATCACTTAGTCAAGGCACCGTTCACTCTAATGCAGGCTCCACTACGTAATGCTGAGTATTGACTTACATTCAACACCACAAAGAAAATATTTCAAAAAATATTTGCTTTCAAATGGTGTCATAAACTTAAAACCGAAATATTGTTAAAATTTTATTCTTGTATTGAAGGTAAGTTTTATATTTAGTGGGGCAAGTGAGATTAAAATCTGTTTCGGATAACACCGGAAACGTGACCCAAGTAAACATTGACTTCCTGGTGTCCAAAAATAATTTCGTACACCCAGGAACTGAATATCGAAGCTGGTGCTAAGTTGTCAATATTTGTTGAACCCACAGAAGTTGCTAGTAACTTTCCATCTTTTGTGTCAAAAATTTGTCAACAGGAATTTTCGTAACAAATAACTTTATTTTTCATGTCAGCTTTATCCATTTTGGCTAAGAAGCCAAAAAAACATTTGAAAGATGAAAAAAAATTGTTTTCAATGTAAGTTTTTGCTCATCCAGATCTTTTGATTTCGTTACTTTAAACGATAATCACATTTCTGGATTCACACATTAAAATATCATTGACTTTATCGACCATCTTCAAGCAAATTTTATTATGAGGATAATATCATGTGATAATCATGGTCTTAAACGTTCAAACTGATTATTGTTTCATTTCATCTAATGTTCAATTTTATTTTATGTGAATTTTTCGTTTAATTGAACTTTTAACTTTATTTACTAAATTAATTAATAATTTATCAGCCATGGGGTGGACAAACTTAGAAGAAGCCAGATCTATTTTTTCGTGAGCTTCTTGTGAAAGCTTATAAAATGCTTTTCTAGATTTCTTTTTTCTGGAATGGCAATTATATGGATTTGATGTATAGATTTGTGATGAAACAATAGTCTTGAAACAATCACCATTTCAAAGATCTTGCCAAGACCTGGGAGAAGGCTGATTGATCTATATCTAGTAGGATTGACGATAAGTTTATTTAGCTTGTGCATATGAACAATATTGGCTATTTTCCAAATACTCGGAGTATAACCATTAAGGAGTCTGGCATTTATTATTTTAGTAAGAAAAACTCTCACTTGAATGGGTAAATGTTTAAGAAAGATGTTGTGTATATTAACGGGATCGGGTACTGTTTGTCAAGGATACGACCAATTTCGGACGGGGTGCAAAGTTGCACCTCATTTTGGTTGGTCGGAAAGTAAGCGAAGCTGACGAAAGTGTCCACGACAGCTTTATTGGCGTCAGAATTTCCAAAGTCAGAAGTGACTGTGTACGTATGCTCGTAAACATTCGCCAAGGCCACCTTGTCTATGTCAGAAACAGCCAACCCTGAGGCTGTGCGCAGAGGTGGTATGCTCTGAAACGAGCACTTAATACCCTTGGCGACTCGCCAGAGTACCATTATCCGGTTCCAGGACCGTCATTTTTTTTTTGCCACAGATGGTTTTTAAGTAGACGGACTTGTTTTTTAATTCCATCTTTAAGGAATTGTAAAAAAGATAAAGTACTTCTCATTCATATTGGAAAAAATATTTTTTTAGTTTCTTAAGTGTATATTTTTTATTGAAAAAAAAAATGACGTATTCGATATAAAAATTAATTATACGGATAGAAAAAAAATGCACGAAATTCGAAATATATGTTGTGACACGTCACTATTGTAAATGTTTACCAATTACATTAGAACAAAGCAATGATTCAAAGATAATACATTAGAACAAAGGAATGACTCAGACGATGAGCCGATAACAGATGAAAATGCCCGAATGTTTCGAACTCGTTAAAAACGCATACTATAGATGTATAGGTGAGATGCTATGTATAGAAAGCACGCTAGACGTTACTGATTGTAGCATGAAATATCTTGTAACAATGAAACGAGCATACTACTGTAGTCTACATACAATATAACTTGTGTTTTGCTTTACTCACTCAAATTAGTATATCTATTATGAATTATAGTATATAGATCTTCGCATTATGTTGAATAGGAAATTTCCATTTCGTTCTTATACTCGGATTTTTGCCAACAAATTTATGAGATTTGTAAAAAGAATCTCTGTGTATTTAGTGATGATGCTGTTATGAGAACACTTTATAATATACTAGATCGCAGTAGATTGGAGTGGAACTCAATCATATGGAATGTTAGAGGAGTCCAAAACTCTGGCAGATTAGCGAGTCGAAGTTTTTTTTCTGCGAAATGTTTATTGCAAAGAATATGAACTTAACTCTCAACATTTTTAATGGCTATGTTTGGCTATAACTTTTGAGGATATTTAAGTAAGTGTTTATACACATACAAATTACTAACAGAAGAAATAATGAATCCCTTGTTTAGACAATGCCGGAGATCGAAGTTAGTGTAAAACGTTTACTCATTGTGACTTGGAAAGGACTTTGTTAGTTGATTTCTATGTGGGAAAGACAGGAAGGTCCATTGAAAAAATATTTCGAAAGTATTTAATGAATTCTCTAATTTATTTTGAAATGGCTAATTAATGCCACTGAGAAAATCACATATTTTCTATAAATGTTGTCAAATTTTGCATATTAATAGTCACGGAAATAAATAAGACAGATAAGAGACCCAGAAAATATCAAGGTCTGTGCATTGGGATAAATACCTGGTTAACACATATTCCCATGGTCTCACCGCTGATTATTGCGTCCGCTGCTTAGTCGCCCATTACGTCCCAACACCTGTAACCCCCACTCCGATTTTTACCGTTAGATACTCGTATGTTCAGTCTCTCGGTACCAGCCCCAACATAATATAGTCTTTCTTGTGCTCCACTGATGATGAGGTGAAAACTATGAAACCGGCACTATTGTCGGACTTATTGTCGGACCATTATCTTAAGTGAAAAAAAACAACGTTAACCCTTTTAATCCAACGGGGCCGATTATCGGCCCCAACTGGTGATGCGAAAAATCTCACGGGGTCGATCATCCTCCTCAAAGCTTTCATACAAGTTTTTATGTTGAATAAAAAAAAATTTTTTTTTTATGAAATATGAAAATTACTTATTATTTTACACTCTACAAGGAGGTCTCCACAAAAAATAGGTTTTAAAACTTAATATTAGATGTGATAAAAAATATTAACTACTGTTTTTTTGGCAAAAAATACTTGGGATTTTTCACACATTTTATGGATAATATGCTGGGATTAAATGGGGTAAAGTAAACGTATCACAATGTATTTTAAGCTATGTAGTGTAATATCTTAACTAATAATATTAAAAAATAAATAAAAAAAAATCCAGCAAGTTTTTTTTTTATTTTAGGCTAAATAACATATTCGTGATTGATTGGAATAAATTGTCCCATTACAATAATCCCACCAGGCTGCACTGTAAAAAATAAAGTATAATACAATTTCTAATTTGTTTTATCAAACACTGTTCATTCCACTAAAATGTGGAATGTACAGTGTTTGATAAAACAAATTACAATGTCTTTAAACCTCCACAATGTTAGCCTTAGCTATAAATAATATATTATAATACAATTTGTTATATCAAAGGTTGACAATATTCATATCATATCACATTTTTATGGCGTATGTACGAGTATATGAAAATATTCCATGTTTATGCCAACCACCTTGGGCAGATTAAGGATAATAGAACATTTGTTTCTACATATATTTCATCAAATTACTCTGAAATATTTACATACATATATTATATTCTCAAAGATAAAATAAAACAATTTAAATCGTGCAGAAGTCTCAAAGCAAACAAATTGATAGAATTTGTCTCGTCTCGAGTCACCAAGGGAAGGGAATAATAATTCTCGTGTTGCTCGACACGACACGACACGCCACTGCGCACCGCGAGAAGTCTCGTCTTGTGGGACCTAGTGTATTAAGGTGCGTTCATATTAGATATACTAACATAAGGCAAAAATAATAGTTAAACATGTTGATAAATAAAATACAATATGTAAATATAAGAAAACCTTGTTATATATTTAATCTTACATACATACCATCACGCCATTTCCCTGCTGGGCTGGGTAAAGAAGATAAAGCGCCAGATTTTTCTATATCGACAAACATCTTTCTCCTCTTCTACATCCATATATCATTCTCATACAGCTCCTAAGAATTCACCCGCTTCTTACTTTTCCGTCTTTCAAAATATTATTCACTTGATTCAATAATACTTTCATTGGTTTTCCTCTACCACACCTTCTACTCGTGTATTTGATTTGCTAGATTATCTTCAGCAATCTCAGAGCTCTCTTCTTTATAAGCCTTAATTTTCACATTTACCCCTAATTACTTCATTCCGTATTCTGTCATTCTAAGTGCACGCATTTCTACCGCATTTATTTGTCTCTTTTCAGCATTGTTCTACATCTACGTTTCCCTCCTATACATCTAAGTGTATGCATTTCTATAAAATTTATTCAGATCTTTTCAGTCTTTATCTACGTCTACGTTTTATAAGTATACATCAAAGATGGCACTTAATTATAATATATCAAAAGATTTGTTAAAAAAAATATGATAGATACAAATATGATACGAAAACCGTGTTTTTTTAGAATAATAAAAAATATATATTTTTTACTTTGTTGTAATTTTTTTGGTTGATCTTTTATTTTAACTTAACATCTTATATCCTTTTGATATGTCTTTTATTTTAATTAAAAATAGGCCCCCGTGGAAGGGTTTTACTTTTGAAGGTATTACTTCTTGCCTCTAAACTACCTTAACGGACCTGGATTTTTTTTAAAAGGTATGGAATGAGTATTTGGAAAACCTAAAGACAACATTTCAAAATGGAATATTTTGTGTGACATTATTTTTTTTCTTGCTTCAGGGCGCAACTCGGTCACTCGTATATCCAAGCCAATTTCTCTCTATCCACGAGTGCTTTAATGGACATCACGACAATCTTCTCCTTATGCCCTGATGTAATTTTAACGGCTATCTGGATCAATCCGCAGATAATATTTTGTTGTACTGTGATGATAATCGAGTCAATAATTTTGGAAGATATATTAAACCTTATAGGTATCGGTTCATCTTCGGACCGATTATCCGCCGCAGTCTAGTGGCATCAAATGCTAATTTTACCGCATTACATTTTTTCTGTGAAAGTACTAGGTTTGAATTCAAGGTCTTTACTACTTTGTAAGTACAACGATGTGAGTCATTTCAATCTCCTGTCCGTCGTCCCTACTATTATTTTCACACTTAGGTGTATAACTACCACCGGTCACTTTGGACAGTTTTTTCTTCGTCACTACGTGACGCCACGTTCATAAAAAAAGACTTCAATATTTAAGTGTAGATAGTGCGCTGTATGGGGACTTATTTTGCCCTCCATAACAGCAAGGGATGGGATCGAACTGAAGGTTATATGCTACTTATCATAAATTGATATAGTTTTGGAATTTTGATTTCTTATCGTCAGAATTTGAATGTGATGTGTTATGACTGTGCGCTTGCTTAAGTGCAAAAGCTTGTACACCACATACCAATATACACATGCGCGTCTTATGTCGATAGGATGTCTGACAACCATTCTCGATTACGAGGAGTAGACTATAACTAAGTATGTGCTACTTTAATTCAATTGCCATTCAATTCACTCAATTACCATTAACATACGAGTATATACGAATATTACATTAATTTCTCGTGATTGTGAACAGTTAATTTATTATTTTTGTGCTCCTAATATTTTGCACTTTTTATGACTGCAGTTTCCTTAATTAAGTGGATGGTACTAATTAACGTTCTTAAAAAACCGTTGTATAAAAGATATAAATAGAGAATCACCTTTAGTGGTTTCGCTGCGAGTAAAGAGTGAAGAGACCAACAAACTAACTATGGCTGAAGGGTGACATTATTTGATTATGTTGCCAACAGTAAACATTGTAGTTTTAGCGAAATTCCAACAGCGCGCATAGTAACATTTCGGAATTTTGTATACAGTTATTTTCCAAAACTCGATTACAGTCCAACTGCGGGAAGGTGGGTTCGAGTGACAGATGTGGACTTAAGAATATGACAAAAAAATCTTCTGCAAATTTAGTGAATTCTTTTTGATAACTAAGTCAGCTATTAAATGGTCCATTGTGTATGTTGTACAATTATTTCATAGAGAAAGTTGGCCCGAAAACTATCAAAGCCTCGTAATGAAATTTTGCTTGATATCATATATGCACTTATGATAACTCCATTATGTTAAAAAATAATCTTTGTTTTTTCCACTGAAGCAATATACGCCGACTAGTTTCAAGGCTTTCATCTCATTTCTTCAAGAAATAAAGTATACCTTTGAATAAGAGAGGTGTTACTCTTGAAACTAGTCGGCGTTTATTGATTATGTGTTAAAAACAAAATATATATATTTTTAAATACTCCTACAAAATTAACGATTTTCCATTCAAATAAGTAACCTTTTTCTTATAATTAATAATTATAAGACAATGTTAAGAAACACTTCGCTTTTTATATTATTTTATTTTATTTCAACGGTGAATGAAGAAAGACAACCAAAACAAATATATAGTGCTTATTTTAAATACTGGCATTTTTTCCGCATAGTATTCTATGGCATAAGGATACCTATAACTTACGTCACATCTATTCTATCAAAAAGAAAATCAAAACATGCCGATGTGCTCTAACAATCTCACTTCGGTGTACCATCGGATCCACCACAGCGGTATAGCCGGTGAATTTGCTGGTGTGCAGCGGCTCACTTACTTAAAGAAAAAAGAAACAAAAATAAACTCCACAGAATAGTTTCGTTTTCCAACTGAAATGATGTCGGAATAGCGAGAGGATCCTTGACCAAGAGGCCTACCAATGATAGTGCAAATATGAGTGGAAGATGTATTACAGGAAGTCCAAGGACAGTGTGGTTAGATTAAGTGAATATTTTGAAAGAATAACGTAGAAAGTCAGAGAAATCGTAGGAGTTGTATGAGAAGGTGATGCAGAAGAAGCATAGGGTGTGTGTCGAAATAGAAAAGTTTGATGCTCTATCCGTTCGGCCTACTCCGATATGAAAATGACGTTATGGTATGTATGTATTTAAACGTGTTATACAATACATTGACGTGTAAGCAGTGTCATAAAATTCGATAGAAAAAAATCAGTATTAGACGAATCCAATACAATAATACTCGTAAAGCAAAGCCACATAATTTATTTCAGCAAAAACAACTTCTTCGCTTTAGTCTTGTTAGTAATCACAGTCATACGAAAGTCCAAACAATGCCCACACTGATTGCTCAGTTTGAGTCATGTTATTTTGCAGGAGTTGTATAAATAATTGTTGTAATTACTTTATTATGGAATAACATAACATATGATATTTTGTCGCGCTTGTAACACGACAAGCTAAGTTAGTTAACTATTGAAATCTTCTCCCTGGCTCCATCCCAACTCATTGTCTGCGAAGACTGTTGGGGTCAGCTCTCCTCGTCCTCAGGCTGTATGCTCTTCTGTCCCGGACTACGTCCCGCAGGCCGTGCCTCTGTATCAGGTTGCGAGTTCGAAGGGTTTCCTTCTATACGACAAGGTTTTAAGGTTAATCACTTCCAACAATAGACCATAGTCGAACTCAGTTCTAGGTATTTGCAGTTTGAAGTTTAAAAAACGAAAAAAATTCAGGTGTGTTCATTTTTTTCAACATGGACATTGTAGTAGATAAGCCATATTTACCGAACTGTAATTCAAATTTGTTCTTACCAAAGAGATTAATTTTTTAAAATTATTCTAGCTTTGTAAAGTAAACCATATCTCGGTATGATGACCTGTTTGGACAATACTGCAGATATTATATTATCTAAGCTCAGCTTCTTATAAAACATAACACTGTACGAGTATGTATTTACCTTAATAAATATTATTATTATTTTTAAACTAACTATGTATGAGGTGCATTTTTAAAGAAAGTGTGTTTTGAAAAAGAAAAAAAAAACAATGAAAATAAAACTATTTTATTATAGCTAAACGAGATTTAAGTTATTTAGCCCCAAAGTAAGCGGAAGAAAACTCAGCTTCTTATAAAGTACGAATATAACACAGTTTGTATTAACCTTAACATATTTTATTATTATTTTTAAGATTGCTTTGTACGAGGTGTATTTTTAAAGAAGGTGCGTTTTGAAATAATAAAAAAAAGGTGAATATTAAAAATGTTTTATTATAGCTAAAATATATTTATTTCTGGAATCTTAGAAAATACGCATGTTTCACTTTGTGATGCCATGTTTACATTTTTTAAGAAAATAAATAAAACACGTTTTTAATATTCAATTCACTACTTTTTTATTTCAATTTATTACCGGTTTCAAAGACCTCCACCTTCTTCGTTAGGTGAAGTTCAACTTCACTCGAGGAGGAAGACGGTGATCTTTGAGACAAGGTAGTGAATAACATAAAACAGTGGTGAATGCAAAATAAAAAATGTGTTTTATTTATTTTATTAAAAAAAAATTAAGAGATTTACGTTATTTTGCCAATAAGTCACCATAAACTTCTACACATTTTTGATATTGTGTCACCAGATTTCTAATGAAATTGTCAAAGCCCGTCTTCCTAATTGTATTTCAACTTTCAATCACTCATTCGTTCTTTATCCTCGCACAATCCTCTACAGAGTTATCTTTTTCGATTTGTTATTATTAGTCACTTGTTCACATTTATCCATAATCAGTTCATTTTGAATTGTACCATACATTATCACGCTAATGTCAACCATGTCCACAGCATTCATTAACTGACATCTTTCATTCTTATAATTGTACTATATTATAAGGACAATTCATACAGCGCTATATAGAGACTTTCCTCAGGGGCGCTCTAATTCTCGATTTGAACGCACAATTATTGACAGATAAAAATATTAAAAAAAAAGTTGAATTTAAAGATAGGAATGTATTGGCTTCAGTCATTAGATTACATACTTTCCCGCATCTGCACATGTTTGGAAAATCACATTTGGTAAGAAAATCGCAGTAAACTTACACAGGGAAGACGATTCACCAATATATTCCGATTTGTGATAGTAACATATTCGGTTTTGGTCGGACTGTAACATACTGTATGTGTGTAATTGTGAATATACATATAATCATATATTTTGATAAAATCTCACAAAAATGATTGCTTTCAAGTGCTCCCTCAAGCTGCACAAGCCACTCATACCTCTAATACTTAGAGGCAGATATTTTTAAAATTATTTATTAATTTTACACATGATAATAAAAAAACATTCTTATTCGAGTTTATATGTTAAAGGGCTTCATTGACTTTGTTTCTTTTCGTTTTTTTCCTGTAGTCTATTCGGTTCGAGTGACTCATTATCTGTGCTCTCAAGTACATTTTTCAATAATTCGCACTAAATGCCAGTCATTCTGTGTATTTTTAAAGCGAAATTAACGTGGACCTTCCAATACGGTTCTGGATTCGTTAATGGATTTCCACGTGGAAAATATATTTTGACGAGAATTTTCATTTAGACAAAGTAGACGAGTTTTGAGTAAAGTAGAGCATCGACAGGGGCGGAGGAAACGGAACAGGAATGGAAGTTAATTGATTGCTTTTATCCGCATAAATTACTAAAACAAACTTATCCGAGTGTGCAACTTTCCTTTCCTTGAAGTCCTCAAGTGAATTGAATAATAAATTTCAGAAATATTTCATTGGATCATGCGAAATTTCATTTAATCCCTTTAAAATAAATGTGAAAGAAGAGCAGCGACAGGGAACGAGTTAAACGGAGTAATTAATATAATAAATTACTAAGGTTAAAAACTTTCTACACAAGTTAAAGCATGTTAGTTATATTAAGATACCATGCAGGCCACGTCCATTGCATGATCAGGCGATGTCACAGTTAAAGTTTATGCGTCCTGAAAACAAAATTATTATCTCGCACTACTAAATTTTTAACATTTCAGAATAAAACCAAACAACACGTCTTCTTTCGGCTCTAGTATTGAATTTTAACTGTTTTTCGGATCTAGTTGAGATACTTCATGTAGTGGTATTGAATTTTAACTATAAATTCGCCTGGTCATGCAATAGGCGTAGCTGTATCTGTAGTGGACTTTAGCAATGCAGCAACTGCGCTTTATTAAAAATTTGCTAAAATGACAATACTAAAGAGTGTTTTGACGCTCACTTTGACGTATGAAAATAAAGCTTGGACTTAGCAGAAGAGATATAAAAATGGGTCCACTAAGAAAAAAAAGTTATAGTCAATGTATGAAAGAAGGCAGATGAAGATATCAGAAATGAATGGATAAAATAGATGTTTTGAGTAATATGACAAAACGACCGTTTAGATTTATATGGTTCTTACACGTGCAGATAATGAATAACGAAATGACAACTTAGTGAGTATATACTCGTAAATCAGAAACGAAAGGTACCTGGAAAATTAAGTGAGTGGATAACGTGGTTGGATCAAGCGGATTGGATTTTAAAGTGAAAGGGAACTGAAAAGTATGAATAACATAATAAATAAATAATTTGGAGAAGTCGAAAGTTGTGTGGTTAGATAGAAAAATTGAGGGATCTGTTCTACTCAAAAAAAAAGGGCACGGCGTAATGTTACGTTTGTACGAGTATGTATACATTAACTGTGAAATATGAAAAAAAATCTATAATACTTTTAAGATTTTAAAAGTTTTAATAATACCTTCTTTTTCCTCATATGCATTAAGAAGTTATAATACAACACTAGTGTAGTTCTTTGCATATTCTGGATTTTTTCAGTGAAAGCATGAATAAGGCAATTGTCTACTATATGTTCCGTGGTCTACACTTAACCTAATTTGTATAGCCACAACTCCATAAGTGTGCATCGAGTAGACAAAAAACTCCATTAAAACCACTCAGATTATCCTTTGGTAGGTTACCTTTGGTTTGTCCGACCTACCACTAGGTCTTGTTTTTTTAATATAGATTATTTTTACTATGAAAAAATACGATACTTGATAACTAAAATTCTTAAGATTTTCTATCTGTCAGCAATAACAAAGGCTTAAGCATCGTAACCTCGTTGGTCAGACGCTTGTTTTCCAGCCCGAGGGTTAAAGGTTCGATTTTAATTGGTGCATAATCAAATTTAGAAAAGGTACCAGCCTGGTTTTTAATAAAGGCCTTTTTTAAGATATTTCTGGTAAGTTGAAAGAGTTTGCCACATGCCAGGTTATACTATTAAACTGCCAGGTTAAACTACGAGGCATATCCAGAAACTAAGTGTACTGAATTTTTGTAGGTTACAATTTTTTTTATTTCAACAAAAAAATTACGCGGTTACCGTAGTACATATGTAAGCTATTTTTCGACAAAGTCGCCATTCCTCTCAATTGAGGTGGTGAAGCGAAGTACAACTTTTTGATGCCTTCCTCGAAGTAGTTTCCCGCCAGCCCCTCCGTCCACTTCTCCACCTCCTCCTTTACCTCTTCGTCGGTTGGAAACCTTTTTCCACCCATGTGCAGCTTCAAGGAGGTAAAGAGATATTGTAGTAATCTGAAGGTGCTAGGTCAGGGGAATGCGCGGGATGTTTCAGGACATCCCATTTAAACGAGGCGAGCAGTTCCGTCTGGCATTGTTGTGCAGCAGGCAGACTCCCTTTGTCAGCATGGCTCTCCTCTTGTTCTGAATCGCCCTCCGCAATTTTTTTAGGGTCTCACAGTATCTTGCAGAGTTGATGGTCTCCCCTTGAGGCATATATTCAATTAAAATTATGCCTTGACAGTCCCAAAACACGGATCCCATTATTTTCTTGGCTGAAATTGTGGTTTTGAACTTTTTGGCGGAGGGTGAAGAGGTGTGACGCCACTGTTGAGACTGCCTTTTGGTTTCAGGCGTGTAGTGTGCAATCCAAGTTTCATCTCCAGTAACGATGGAGCGGAGAAATTCATCTCCATGGAGTTTGCAGCGCCTCAAAAACTCTTGCCCGGCCTCCACTCGATTCAACTTGGCGGGATATTGGATTGACATTTTTCACGAAACGTGTTGTCGCGTCGACACTTCTCAACGTACTGACCTCAAACCGGTCTCGTTGTGGAGGGGAAGGGTCAGGCTACACGGAAGTGTAGCCAACATGTCGAAAATAAAATCCATCCGGTCGTGAGAGCCTCAGTACACTTACTTTCTGGATACGCCTCGTATATTCAACGAAAATGTTAAATATTACAATATAAAGGTTAGCAATACAACAAATTATTTCTAGGAAACCGTGAGTTGATGATGTTAGAATTAAAACAAACTGAAGTTTCTAAATTGTGCCGTTTATTTTTTGGTCATTGTACTGTTAATATGTATGTTATACTCATGGGATGAGTATTTTTGAGAATTCGATATATTCGTTTGTGTGTAGTTTAACTGAGGAGACTTTAAATTGTGTTTTATTCGGTTGTGTTTGGCGAGATAATTTTGACTATAAAACCAATGTTTGTTTTCCCCGTCTTATGAACTTTTTTAGCCTGCTTGCAATACATCCTTTATCTGGAATACAATATTTTTCTTATATTTATACAACTGAATATTTTACCCGTTTCAATGAAATTATTTTTTTATATAATAGTATGAACCATTATACTCATACTGTGGGAAAAAAGTTTAATGAAAACTAAGTTTTCATACTCTAATTGATACTAAGGATAAACCGTTCGAATAAAAATGTTTAAGTCCCAACAGAGCTTTTTGGCACCATGTTGACTTATACTGCGGCTTCAGGCAGCCTGCCATAAGGCTATAACTTGAATAAGGACTGTAGAATAGTCTCAACGAATAAAATGTATTTGTGTAAATTTCATATTCAAGTCATATCACACCCTATCATACATCTTTCAACTTGTTGAATATAAGAAACCACCTAAGTATTAATATATTATCACTACTCTATAATGTTCTTGGCTGTCCCACACTCCCCTCGTATCTCGATAAAAATGTCTCACCGACCACAAACTCGCGCTACGCTCAAGCACAGATCGTCTTTTGGCTTTTCCAGTTCACCATTCTCCATGTTTCATACCGTCATTTACTGTCCATATCGTTAGACTCTGATACCATTACCAGTGAATATAGGACTTGCGCCATCGTTGACGTGCTTAATTTTTTGTTTTTTATTATTTTAATTTTGTAATGATGTTTTTCTGCATTAATAAATCTTTCACTTTTCATTCAAATAACATAAATACCATAAAGCCGCTTCCTTGGCGGGGTAGGCAGAGAGAACATAGCGCTAGACTTTTATATATTGCCACACATATTTTGCTTCTTCCATGTCCCTTCGCCTTTTCACACCTGCGATTTTCCTGACTTTCTACGTTTGATTCTTTAAAAATGTCATTCACTTGATCCGACAACATTTTTCTTGGTCTTCCTTTACCATACCTCCCACACACATGTATATTTGTGTATTTGTTTTGTTAGTATTTCTTTATTCATTCGTTCCACGTTCCCAAACTCTATGTTATTTTGCACGTTTGATTTTTTTTTATTTAAAAAATGTTTTTTTTTAGCTTTTACGCCACTTGCATAAGACCATCCGAAAAAAACGATCAGAATTGTGGGTGAACAACTCCTGTATTTTGCACCACAATAATGCACTGACTCACGGTTCACTACTAATATATGAATTTTTGGCCAAAACAGGCATGATACCGCAGCCACCATATTCACCAGATAAGACCCCCTGCGACCTTTTCATGTTCCCTTAGATAAAGAGGACATTGAAAGTACAAAGTTTTGCGATCATAGAGGAGGTTAATGCCAAATTGCCGGATGAGTGAGTGAGTGTTTAACAGCGACTCAACACACATAACACGACTATTTCTTTTCAGCATATTTCCTGGTTCCTTCATTACCATTCTTCCCAATATTCCCTCGTATCTTCTGTCCGCAGATGAAATTGTTATATTTAAATCGTTATTCCTTTAATCTTTTTGTTTTATAAGTTTCTTATTTATTGTTCTATTTTCTTTGTATAAAGTTTAATGCAAACCTTTCAACGAACACACCAAATTAATTTGTTTAGCAATTTTCTGATTGGTTGGAAGGTATTGTCATTTGGCAATAAATGCATAATGGAGTGTTTAAATAAATATAAATATATCATTAATAAAAGAAAAATAATTAATAAAATATGATACAATTGAAAACTGCATTTACTTGGGTTATTTTCATGTCTTATCTTGATATTTTTTGAATTAATAATTGCTAACCTGCATATACTTGAGTAAGCAAAAATATTAAATTAACATATACATGTTAACGGGAAAAATATGTACAACCATATTTTAGAATATTTTGAAAATTTCTTCCAACCAGCCAAAATTATATATTTTTTCCATGACTTACATCATAAAAAGTCTGTCCTTCCGTTATAGGCAGTATAACCTGGCGCGTTTGAATTAGTGCGCGGAATCGAATTCGCGATCAAAGGGCTGGTAGACAAGCGTTTTACAAAATAGGTCCCCTATCACTCACAATATCTGATATTTGTATGTCTTACATTACTCGTAAAAATCGTTAATCGTTACAAATGGAACGCAAAAGATGATGTGTTGTATGACGGAATATTACAGATTTTTCCATTAACACGTCGGAGGATAAAACGTCTTAAAAAAGAAATATTGTTACAGTTATTTTCAATCTTAAATAGCACGTTACTCAAACAGCTAAGTGAAACGTAGTAATAGCGCAACTTTACAGCTACTTTTAAGCCGTGTACTGATTAGAACACGCTCACGCACATGAGCCGCTCATGCGCGTAAGCGTGCTCTAATAAGTACATGGCTTTAGGGCGAAACGTCCAACATAGCGCGTTACTGAGAAACACTTAATATTTGTATTCTTTTATTTCTAGACCAGTTCAGACACTACACAATAATTCCAATTTTTAATATTCATAAAGAATATTAAATGAGACATGAAAAAAAGATATCCCCTCAAAAATTAACATTTTTTAATAACAGTGTTAATATAAAAAGTAGTTTTTTTCTCTTACGCTTTCAGAATTTTTAATTTTCTGCTTTAAAGCTTAAATTATACACAAAATTAAGTTTTTTTTTCTGAGAATTTATGTTAACATAAACTTCTTAAGTAATTATTTGCGATTTATTTAATTATTCTAGGTATAAATTAAAGCCTTAGAATTATTTTTTTCTTAATTTTATGCACACATACTATAACGCTGTTTAACTGTCGGGGTAGGCAGAAAGGACGTAACGCTTGACCTACCAATCGTGACAAAGCACGAAGAAATACTTATATTTTTTATCTTATGAATGGTCAACAACTGTCTAGGACTGATGAAACATAAGACTTATGTGTTTTATTTGTAAATGACCTTTTGTTAGATTTGCAAATCAAATTAGTCTGCTATAAAGTGAATAAGATGCTTGAATTTGTAATTAGTATCACCAAAATATTCATAGATACCGACATATTCAGAATATTATATAACTCTTTGGTAAGCAGTCATTTGGAATATTGCTATATACTCGTAATATGGGTGCCAGCAGGGATTACATATTCACTCATGCTAGAAAGGGTTCAGAAAAGATTTCTCCATTGTCTCTACATGAGAGAGTATGGAGATTATCCCTGGTTTTATCCCGGTCTTCAGTTAGAAGCCGGAGATGCTTAATTATAGACCATTAGATGGGAGGAGGAAGTTGAGAGGGTCGCAACCCG
Organism: Odontocerum albicorne; assembly: GCA_949825065.1. Lineage (NCBI taxonomy): Eukaryota > Metazoa > Arthropoda > Insecta > Trichoptera > Odontoceridae > Odontocerum > Odontocerum albicorne. The sequence goes on along the minus strand of OX463854.1, from coordinate 26,325,718 downwards.
GCTGCTACAGGCGCAGGATTGGAGGGTTGAGGCGGAATACAGGAGGAGTTGGAGGCGAGGATAGACGGAGGCCAAAGCTCGTTATGGGTTGTAAGACCATCGAAAGAAAGATAGTGGAAAATCTCTTCGATTGGGTGTCCACTTTTTTGTTTGCTCAAGGGTAACCAGCCCATTCTTCCTCAACAGTCATGGTTTGTATGTTTCGGTAATTATCTGACACAACGCACTCATACATTGTTTTATCAACCTTTATGTCGAACAAATCTGCCTTTAGAAATGTCGGTAGGTAGAGCAATTACACTTTTTAATCACATGTGTCCTCACCAAGACGTGTTTTATGTGTCAGGCAAAAGTTCTTAAATTTGGTGTATTATTTGAAATATATTTTTTTTTATATTGCATTAACATGCCTTTTCTTGAAATATTGTTTAAGTGTAACATATACTAGGTAAGTCCAGAAAGTAAGTGTACTGAATTTTTGTAGGTTACAATTTTTTTTATTTAAACAAAAAAATTACGTGGTTACCGTATTACGTATGTAAGCTATTTTTCGACATAGTCGCCATTCCTCTCAATGCAGGTGGTGAAGCGGGGTATCAACTTTTTGATGCATTCCTCGAAGTAGTTTCCCGCCAACCCCTCCGTCCACTTCTTCACCTCCTCCTTTACCTCCTCGTCGGTTGAAAACCTTTTTCCACCCATGTGCAGCTTCAGGGAGGAAAAGAGATAGTAATCTGAAGGTGCTGCTAGGTCAGAAGAATGCGTGGGATGGTTCAGGAAATCCCATTTAAACGAGGCGAGCAGTTCCTTAGTGGCGTTGGCTGTGTGTGGTCTGGCCTTGTCGTGCAGCAGGCAGACTCCCTTTGTCAGCATGCCTTTCCTCTTGTTCTGAATCACCCTCCGCATTTTTTTTAGTGTCTCACGGTATCTTGCAGAGTTGATGGTCTCCCCTTGAGGCATATATTCAATTAAAATTATGCCTTGACAGTCCCAAAACAATTCAGTCAATTTTGTCAGTCACAATTGAAGGTCTTCCGCTCCTCTGATCATCATGCACAGACGTACGACCGTTTTTAAACTCGCGACACCACTTGTACACACTCGTACGCTTCATAGCTTTATCACCATATGCAGTTTTCACCTCATTATAAACCTCAACCAGAGGTTTTCCCTTCCAAACGAGATAACGGATGACGCCGCGTATTTCGCACTTGGCGGGAGATTGGATTTACATTTTTCACAAAACGTGTTGTCGCGTCGACACTTCTCAACGTCCTGACCTCGAACCGGTCTCGTTGCGGAGGGGAAGGGTCAGGCTACACGGAAATGTAGCCAACATGTCGAAAATAAAATCCATCCGGTCGTGAGAGCCTCAGTACACTTACTTTCTGGATACGCCTCGTACATTTTTACTTTACTTTTTATCAAATGAGTCTTGAATTTTGAATGGTTTTACACATGTTTTTTTAACTTGTTGGTCCTTGTAAAAATTATGTGCAAATGACTCGCAAATAAATTAATAAATTAAGTATAAATATACATTAATAAATTCGTTATGGATGTAGAAATCATAAAAACATATTCTCTACACCCATACACCTTCTCACACAATTTTTACGATTTCTTTGTTATTTTGAATTTATATTCGTTCAAAATACCATTCACTTGACTCAACCATACTATCCTTGGTGTTGCACTAAAATACCATTCACTTGACTCAACCATACTATCCTTGGTGTTGCACTAAAATACCATTCACTTGACTCAACCATACTATCCTTGGTGTTCTTCTAAAATACCTTCTCAAATTTGCTCTATCTATTGGTTTTGTTAGTCCTTCTTCATTGATACGTTTTACATGTCCAAACCTACATTGTCACTCATATATTGATCTACTCGTAAGTGCACGCATTTTGCTTTTTTTAACCTTTTTTTTCGTTCACGTTTCATTCACATAGATATAAGTTGGTGCTTAAAGATATTTTAGTACCTAGATTAATATGTAGAGAGCTGCAGAATATTCGATAATTTTAATAATTTCAGGCAATTTTATTTCGATGCGCTGATATATTGTCGTAATGACAAGCAGCAACCTTAAACTCAGATAATGTTCTACTGAATTTCTCCGTTAACGCTAGCATAATATTATATCAGTAAAGTGTGAACGAGTTTATCCCTTGCTGAGTGCTAAAGCCTGGTAAATCGCTGGTTCCATTTGGACATCTTACCACTGCGAAGTTATGTTTCTGGAGGTTGCTGTAATAAAAACCAAATATCCTTTGAAACAGGAAATGAGGGTAGCTGTGTCCAGTTTGATTCCAAAATTTCAGAAACTGTGTGTTGAACAAACTCACGCAACCCACTGATTAATTAGTTTTTTTAAACGTCTTCATATTTTGTAAAGAAGCCAAAAACCAATCCCCAGAATGTAAAGGAAACACGTTAGATTACATTTATCGAAATTATATTTTGACTCCGGCCACGCTGTCATTTGATTAATTTGTCATAGAAACAATTTTTGATATGCCATTAAATATTTTATTAGTATTAGAAATTTAGTTGTTTCACGTTTTGTACGCCGAAATGTCAATCGTAACCGACAAAACTTTTCACGTTTTGACACCTGTGAAATTGATAGTCGAAAATATAATATTATGAATTTTACCAGAAATTTCACTTGAAATGAAGATTATTTCTTTACAAAATTATTTATTGCGCAAATTGTGAACAATGTATTTGCAGTTTGCTTGGCTCTTGTAAATAAATAATTATCTAAAATATTTCAATTGATTTTGTTTTCTACTACCTACCATATTTTTAAGCAAGCCACTAAACGCATTTCAACACACGCCGTGTCCTCTCAGGTGAGTAAGTTAAAATTAATAACACATGACTTGCACTGTCTATGGTTATATAGGGTTTAAACTAAGCAGATACTATACATTTGTATTCTTTGTTCGTAAGAAGAAGATATTGTGAAGAGGATAAATTAAGATTATTTGTAATTTTTTAAATTTTGGTTCACTATTTCAGAGATTTCTATGTGTTCTAAATTTCTTAGGTGTAAAAACGTGTGATGATGTGTTATAAGTGTTCTGTAAATTCAGAAATATAAAATAATGGTTATGTGCATACATTTTTATGTTAGAGGCCTTTTCTGTAAGCGGTAGAGTAAACATGGCTGGATCACATGTTTTAAGATCATGTTAGAAAATAAAGTCGAAATTACGAATCAAAGAAAGTGTGCTCGAAGGGAATCGTTTTACATTTATTTAAGATAAACTTGAACACAATGTTAACAATTATAATGATACAAACAAGCACCACTTAAATTTTACAACTACAACTTCATAAATTAGAACAACTCAATAAACCGCTACAGGAACAGTGTTACTGTAGCGGAAACATTCAAGTTGTAAAAAACATTCCATAAAGCTAATTTGCATGGGTAAACAGAGAGTTCAAATGGATCATTACCATGTTTAAATTTATTTTACATCCGCTGTATTCAAGCTATTGATGAGTAGTAAAAATAGATAGATGTCTCATAATTAATTAAAAAGTAGATTCCATTTAATAAGCTGGAAAAAGTTAAACGTTTAACAATGTTATCAAATAGATATACATATTGCAAATTAAATTTATTTATTTAATTTTATATTTGATACAAATTTAATCTCAATCACATGAAATAACAAGAAAATGTTAAATGATTTAGTTTAGGTATAGAATAATGACAACGGGACCAATGTTACTCATGATTCCCTTTGAAGTAACTCAGTTATACTTAAAATGTTTATTAAGGAGTTTAATCCTCAATTAATCCAACGAGATGTGGAAGATATCGATACTGGAAAATATATTCAACAAGTAAACAAATCATGAAAGCTTACTAAGAGTGCAGATAATATTAGAGTACAGAGAGTTGTCCTCTCTAAATAATACACAAGCTGCACAGCTAGGAGGTACGAGTACATGGCGCTAGGCTCTTGAACCAGCTGCCAATTAACATAAGGCAATTGTAATTTATTTTTATCAAACACTGTTTATTCCACTTTTTGTACCGGTATAACCCTACCGGTTTCAAGGCTTTCACCTCATCATCAGGGGAGCACAAACAAGTCTTGTTTGTGCTCCCCTGAAGATGAGGTTAAAACCTTGAAACCGGTAGGTTTATACTGTTACAAAAAGTGGAATAAACAGTGTTTGATAAAAATAAATTACAATATCTTTAAACCTCCACAACGTTAATGCCTTAACTATAAACAACATAACATAAGACAAGTTGAGGATTGAATTCCTCAAAAAACTTTGTTGGCATAACTAAGGAAAGCATAAATACCATTTTTACCCTTATCATTTCCTTACACTAATACTTATATTTATTTAATTTTCTCTTTGTTATTTGATACCAATATTAGAAAACGAATTCAATAAGCAAATAAACCACAAAAGCTTACAAATAGTGTTCGAATATAAGAGAACACAAAGTTGCACTCTCTAAATTATACACAAGATACATAACAAGGTGGAATATGGCGCTAGGCTCTTGAACTAGCTGTCAACTAACACAAGAAGAGTTGAGGATTGAATTCCTTAAAAAGCTTAACTTAGGAAAGCGTGAATACCATTGTTTTTTATGCCATTTTATTGTATTCAGACTTTTATTCATTTAATTTTCTCTTTGTCCTTTGATGTAGTGGGGTCAAACATGTATTAAATGTAAAATAGATAAATGATAAGTAAAAATTCTCAAAAATTAAAATATTATAGCTATCAATGAATTGAAGTCAATATTATAAATTGGTTTGACTTCATAAATCAACAACAGTTTGAAAACTAACACAACTTGGAGTGAAGTTTTTAAGATCTCGTAAGTCTTAAATTCCATTAGGCCTGAACTATTGAAATTCGAGACAGGATATATGTTTTACGCTGATCTGCCTTTTAATCAAGGATTTGGAAGTCGAGCAGGTATACCCTTTGAAAATACTCGTACTTCCAAGGGTCGAGTGTGACCAAATTTTCTTTATATTAAAAATCATAAAGTCTACATTCATATTGATGAGGATACAATTTTCAATAGGTCTCAGACTAAACAAGGATATTCCATAACACTCCTTTGTCCTTTACCATTATAGTTTCAGGAGGCCTTCTATGAATCGGTGCTAATGCTAAGTGCTAATCCTTCCGCACACATAATGTTGGGCTGGGAATATAGATTATCACTAAAGGACGTCATAATAGGACGTGAATATTTTTCCTAATACTTCACAAGGTCCTTGGGGAAAGTGTTTATCTGGTAAATTTGGAATATGTTTGCTCTAACGACATTTTTTTCACCCTATTATATTGCTTTGAATAGATTTTTTTCTCTCTCTCCCGCCAAAAATTTGCGCGTTTCGATTCAGAGATGAAAATTTTTATTGTTAATTCGAGAATGTTCGCAATTTTTACTATTTCCAATGTCAAAGCAAAGGCGTATCGTGATTTTTGAATTTATAATTGTTTGTATAATTTTAGTCAGAGTCAAATAATTTATTTTCAAGTAAATTAAGCACAGTCCATTTTGTTTTTATGCATTAAAATAAAAAAAACTAAACATTTAAATTTGTTTTCTTCAACAATATTTTTAGCACAAACCTATGTACAATGTAAATTATCTTTCTCAGGTGAAATAATTAAACTAAATTATCTTTTCTTCACTTCTTAATCTATTCCCCAAAATACCATAGACAACATTTGTATTGTTACTTCTCACTTTATTCCCCATACAACCATAGACAACGTTTAGTATACATGATAGTTAAAGAAACATGTTATTTAGTTACAAAATGGTTGAAAAGGTACATTTTGAAATCACTCACAGAGTTCAAGCAAAAGTGGAAACACTAATTGCCACATGTTAAAAATTTGTTCAGACCTCAGTTATTGTATCGTATGTAATTTAGTTTAATTAACACACTTATTGAAGAAACATTAGGTATTGATATACTCATAGTAATATTGTAAGAAGTGTTGTGCAAGAAAACTAAGTTTAGTGTTTTATATTTATATTCTATTAATTATAAATTTCCACATAAGTTATGCTTGAATTATTGAATCAAATGTGATTTTAATTTGATTATTTTTATAAAATTATCTTATATTTCACATGTCTATGTATGACAGGATAACATTTTATGGATGAATGTAAACTAAAAAGCGATGCGTAAAGTAAGGTGAAAATAAAACAAGATGATACGGTTTGTATACACTACACCTAAACCCGAACGTGTAACTATCACATATCGGAAGATCTACAAAAAAATCTTTGTTGTTCGTCTTTTCTTGGTAAGTTTTTTGTAGTTTTCTCACCTTATATGTTTTTCTAAATATATGCAGATACGGGGAAGTACCCAAGCTAATGGCCACATCCCCCACTATTTTTATCTGTCAATAATAGTTGGGCCAAGTCCCAAGTTGGAGCGCCCTTGAGGAGAGTTTGCTCTCTAAACTGCGCTATATAAATTGTCTATTAATTTAAACTTTTATTAAAAAATGAGTTTTTGTTTAAAATAAAATGAAATTAAGTCAAACATCAGATATGAAGGTTTCGAAAAAAAAAGTGAATTGTTTCTCGCGTGGAACCTGCCACTATCTAAGATTCTCATCAAGTTCCTCAGCTGGGTAGTTACGTAGTCAGTAAGTTTATGCCTTCTTGGAAAGGACGCACAGAGAGCATCTACTTAATTAATCCATTGATTCATATGGTACCGTTTAGTAACCTATGTCACTCCATGGATACTTTTTCTTTCTTTTGTATTTATCAAATTGTGAAATTTTAAGATGTCGCCTAACGGTTCTAATTTTCTCCCTAATAATACTTACTACTCAGAAAGCGCGAATAAAATAACTGGACCCGATTGCTCGGTTTTCTTCAACAAAGTAGGATATAAATATTAAGCTTCGAATATTGTAATATATAACACTTTCATTGTATACAATATAATATGGCAAGCTAATTGCTATGTGATAATTTCTTCAAACGAACTAGCAAGATGTTAAACCAGAGAAGAAACCTTTTTTAAAAAATGCTTAGGGCTCTCTCTTCATCCACATGCATAAATCTAGTCACACATAGTTTTCTGTTTCTCATACTTATTCGATGGAAAAAAATCTATGTTAGGCGAAATGGGTCAGAGCATCAATTTCCTCAAAGCTCGGTTGTGTTATGCCAAATATAACTCGGATGATGTTCAGTAATTTTTAGACGTTTGAGCTAGCTTTATTGATTTTATTGACATTTCATATAGCCCTAATGATTGAAAGTCTTCGATTGTTTCTAACAAAGCTTTAGGCTTAACTAATGCGGTGAAAGACCCTTTTATTTCCCAGCCCCGCACACTAATAGTAGTGCCCGCATGAAATATGTGACTTGCTGAAGAGTGCGATAAAAATGAATAAAAAACCATGAACGAACTGTGTGCACGATACACCTTTGTAATTTGACGTTGGCAAAAATTCTTTTTACTTTATGTGAGGTGCGGTTTAATACGGGCACGCATTGAAAATTTTCTGTTATATCCTATCGTGGAGAAATGAATAAAATTAGACCTTGTCGAATATTCAACAATTAAAAACATTATCCAGTCCACATTTAAAAACTCTTTTACCCTTTCGAATTTGAGGAATAGTAAAAAGATGACAAAAATATCCCAGAGGTAACTTGAGAATTTGATGAAGCTAGTAGTGATGGTGATCAGTGGCTCCCAACCTTTTTACATTTAATAATCATTATTCCAACTTCACTAAAGTTGACTACGAGAATTTATGAAATATTGCACAGAACACTTTATAAGTTTATTAAACAATTGATTGCTTTGTTATTTAACTCATTAGATTAATCCCTGTTTCATGTGTTTCTACCTACAATCCCGAGACTCTCTTTCAGGTAGAATGTTAAGAGGTAGAAATAAGTGTTGTTAGTGGAATAATAAAGATATTTATTGTTAAATAATCTAACATGGAAAGCTAAAAGTTTAAACGGAAAACTTTGATAAATTAAAAAAAAATGATTTAATGACAGTGTATGATAACATATATGGTAGATTTTGATGATAACTTGATTGAAATTATGAATAAAGGAGGAAAAAAAAAATTTTGGCAGCAAAATTCGACAATACCTTTTAAATCATCAATATTTAATTTAGCTACCCTTAGAGATAGATTTAGAAACTCTTATATCTATTTTTTTTGTAAAATAGATATTTTGAGATGGGGTGAAAACCGCAGGAAACATTGATGAGATTTTGTTTAAAGGATGGAAAAATACTCGATAGAAGTGGTCGCCTAGGAGGATCTTCAAAGAGATGGAAGGATAGCCAGAAATCATTATCTCAAGAGAGGAAGCCCTCGTGATAACAAACCACAGGTTCAACTTTAAAGAGAGAAGAAGAGTTTTGAATTTATTATTAAAAATTACACAACCTTGCAAGTTCATTGCTAAGTAACAAATTTTCTATCTGACGATCTACGAGTTAGTGCAATATAAACATATATACGAGAATATAAAGGAAAATATTATATCAAATTAGAGGAAGGAATGAAAAAAAAAAACGGAAAATGTTCTTATTTAAAGCGCCTTAGTGAGAGAAGGAGACATATTTCTTGCTGGTTGATTTCAGATGTGATTTGGATATGTTGAACGAATGAGTGTCAAAAGCCTGATTGATTGAAGAAATCTAATGTGGATATAAATTAAATCCAAGGTGGGGAAGAACGAGAAAGGTGGGGTTGGAACAAATGAAAAAAAAATTGATAGGAAGAAAAGTAAGGATCAACATGGATCAAAATAATTGATTTCAGAGTCTGACAACATGGACAGAAAAGGATGTCGTTAAAAATGAAGAGCGGTGAACCAGAAAAAAACCATTTAACAATCTGACCGGAGAGCAAACATTTTTGAAAGAGGGTTTGGGGAACATTTGTTTTAAACTGTGTTCTTTCTGATGAAGTGTGACATATTTGATTTCTTCTCTAAACCTATAACACTTGTAGAGCCTGAACCTTCATACGACGTTCGGTCGGACTGTGTAATCTGGCGTTTTATTCCTCCATTAATCGAATCCTGTCTTTTAAGATCCTGGAAGACGCTATCTTTGAGTCACTGTTTTAGTCTAGCTAATGGCTTATTTCATACACTACTTTGTTTTTTTTAATTATTGAAAGATAATTTTGGGTGTTTTCCTTCAGTAACTTTGAGGACTGGTCCAATTCAACTAAGTCTACATGACTCATTTATTTATTAAAAAAACTTAATAAAGGCGAATTAATTGCCAAACGGCAATCTCTTCCAGCCAACTAGACAAGATTTTCTATGATGAGTGCTAATTATTGGGTGAAGGGCTACAACTTTATTTTCGAAACAAAAATGAAAACTAATATTTAAGTACTTAAATCATTAAAAGACAAATATTAAAAAATGTAAACAAAATATTTGCAAATGTCACCAAATACTGGGCAAGGAAGGGAAATGGACATGAAAAGTTATGGAGAAATATTTTAATGTACATGTATAACTCTGTCATTGAATAGAGATATAATATTTTTATGCCACTGTTTGAAGCAAGTTAACAAGGGTGAGAAAATTAATGTAGTCGGTAACTGGTTCCAGAGTTTAATGGTATTGGTTAATATCACGACATATATGATCATACATTTTGTTATTGAATATGACTCCTTGACAAATATTTTGTGTTCGCTGTAGTTTTTGTTCAGCTGCTTTTTTGTATCGGCCAAATCTGGTTCAAGTGGTTTTATTAGAATGTGTCTTTTGATCTAGAAGGCGCTTCTATTATTATTATTATTATTCCATCCCTTAACGCGATTAACATGTTTGTAAATTGTTGGCAAAGTCTCAAGTGTTTTTTATTTCGTGTTCCAAATAAAAGTTGATGAAAATATTATGTGACACTTTGTAAACCAGGTCGGCAAGTGAATATGTAAAAAGTTAACGTTATGTTGAAAAATAGTAAACAAGTTCTATACTACAGAGTTGCCACGATCTCGACATGGGCTAAAAAGATTATTAAAAACATAACTCACCCCCACGTGCCTGTAGAGCATATCAGTCTTTTTTACACCTCACATTTTCGTTATCCAATCTTAAATGCCATTTTAGCCATTTGCAACCGCCCCGGGCAAGGTCTTGGTATTTTTAAAAACTTTGTCCACAGCTTCTCAATATTTATAGGTTGTCAAATAAATGAAAACGCTTTGATATTGATAAAAAAAAAGCAACGCAACAAGATATATACCATGGAGGGGAGCTGGCAATAATGATTGCTTGTTCTTTGGATAGCACGAAGGACATATTCGTCAAGTCTGGAAGAACAATATATTGAACACTATTAGTCTTTATACAACTACGAATCCTCAAATACTTCGGCCATATTATTAGATGAAAATATAAATGGAGAAACTGGTGATCCGATGGAAATTATAAAGATCTCGACGACTGAGAAGATAAATGCTACTTACTGACCGTGAGCAAGAGAAGGGTATAATTATTTCGGCAGAGTGGTAAATCCGTTTGCAAGATCAAGTACAATGATTTCGACAGCTTTGCAAAGTATTATTTATTATTTACTTATTGAACACTTTTATCGCAAATACAATCTGGCGGGCTTTTTGCCAGGCGGCAATCTCTTCCAACCAACCAGACAAAAGTAAATGAAGCAAGTTACGTGGTCGCATAAATCATACAAATGACTATCCATCCCCACGAAATCCATAAACATATACGTGAGCACATGCCCACGAACCCCACAAAGACGGACAGTCACCTGAACATTCTTTTTCATATAAAGTGAGATATCATCGATCAAAAGGAAAGGGAGGGACGGTGGAGAGGAAAGCAAAAGAAAAATCAGGAATGAAATACGTTATTTTACTGACTAAAAATTAAGAAGTTTTTCAGTCGCTTCTTAAAGCATGCCAAGGACGGGGTGAGTCTTATATTGGTATGTAACTGATTCCAGAGTCTCACTGCATGTACAGTAAAGGACGACGTAAAGGAAGAGGAGCGGTGAACTGGAAAGGCCAATAAACAATCTCTGTTTGAGCGTAGCGCTAATCCATTATTGAAAATACGCTGAAAATTCTCGACGAGATAAGAGGGGGTGGCGGGACAGTTAAGGATATTATACAATAGAGACAGTATGTGAATTTGGCGTATATTTCTAACATTCAACCATTTCAATGCCTTCTGGTATGAAGTTTTATGATCGTACTTACGTAGGTTGTAAATGAATCTTAGACACACAAAGTATATAACAAATTAGAAAAAACCGCTTACAACATGCTTTCTAAATTACCTTTTGATTTAATATTTTACTTAATTATTTAGAAGTTGCAAAAGTGACTATATATAATTGTGTATTGGTGCCCACATTGATGAATGAAAAAGAAGCTAAGACTTGGAGAAAGAAGGACAAAATAAAGGTTAATGCTCTGGAGATACGTGCACTAAGAAAAAAAAAATTAAATGTCAATTTATGAAACAAGTCATCAGAAATAAATGGATGGATAAGGGGATGTTATAAGCGAGATGAAAACATGACCTTTAAGAAAACATGACGAAATAATAACTAAGCAAGGATACATGTCAGAAATTCAAGGTGAGCGCAGAAGAAGTAGACTGGGAAAACTTGGCTGGATCAAGTGGACTAGATTTTGAAGGAATATAAACTGAGAAGTATGAATAAAAGGAGATTATGCATGACGAAATGTATGAATGCGAAGGGGGCGAAAGTTGTGATCAGTTCTCTCTGGAAGGGGCACAGCGAAATGATACTGTATGTATGTATTTATTGGTATGTATTTAAGTATATATTGGTAGTAATTCTATAATCCTCCATGATTATTTGCAGCTTTGCTGGGGTCAATAGTTTTGTTTAATTTTATTGTACGAGTATTATTTAATATACCGTTACACAAACATAAGAAAAATATAATAATGTGGAAGATAGTACAAGTATTATAAATAAGATATTATTATATGTGTTAATATTCCACAAACTAGGCAATTCCATTCGATTGATTGTTCACCACTTCAAAGAGAGTTTTCAGAATGTGAAGATTGTTTTTCTGTCTTATTTTGAGCAATTGCAGTCTGGTATGATGTTTGGATATATGACCATATTTTTTAGATTTTAAAGCCTCTCCAGTTTATAACAACTTCTCACTTGTATCGAGATAACAAACATCCCTATAGTCAATTATGGGCGAGAGAGACATCGGGTTACTGAGATTCTTCGGATTGGTTGGAAATTGCACCATCTGTTGAGATAATTGAGATTAACGAATATTTTGCGGCTTAACTTGAAGGCATAATTACGCTGACTTAAAAATCATCGATAGAGTTCTCAGTTTTTTTAACATATCGGGAATACAGAACCACTTTTTTCTCAATACTTAAATCCTTTAAGTTTAACGGGATAAGCTGATTTTAATTTACTTTCAGATTTCATATCATATCAATTTTTTTTCAGTACCGTTTGCAAATGTTTTTAGTACCGTTAATTTAACAAAGTAGTCTTTATGTGATGTTTCATTAATTTATTATTCTATAGGTCAATTAGTACAAAGGAAATAAAAAAATAAATATCTCTTTGCACAACTATACAATGTGGTTATCCTTGACAATATAAAGTCAATGATTAAGGCGTTTTAATAAATTACAAAGAAGTGTTTCAGGTATTCACTTTTAACATTTCTTGTAAATTAAATGTGGTGGTTGTTTATTTAGCGTATCTCGGGACGTTAAAACTCCATACACCCATCAAATAACATTATTCAAGGCGGCATTCAAAATATAAGTCTGTTTTTAATGCCATCGTTTTTTTTTCAAAGAACCCATTAGAAAAATTAAAAAGAAATGATTTGACAGTTCTATACCTTCTATTTAATAATTCAGTAACAAGTGACAGTTTGATAAGGCTATTGTTTGGTGAAACAGCTGTCACTAAGTATATTAAAAAAGGATCTTAAACTATCTAACATGTCTATCATTATTCATTAATATGTCTATCATTATTCAATATCTTGAATATTATTTAGTTCTTTTTATGGTTCATATCCAAAAATATATGTTAACAAGTTTCTTAACACCAATAAAACTTTAAAAGAACTTCAAGTAAAATTAGTTCATGTTCTACCATGAACCTAACTGGGAAGGCTTAGGGAGGAAGTAAGTGCGCTTACCATTGGGCCACAGTATATTTGAAAAGGCTATTAATAATAATCTTGTGTATTTGTAGCAAAAAATAAGCAATATACGAAAAAAACACATAAAAAATAATTTATAAATTAAACAATTTAATTGAGATACTATTAAAAGGTCTTAGCTCATCTTGTACTACTCCTACCCCCCCCCCCATTAGGCATCATCCCAGGGCATAGTGAAGAATCCCGATCAGGGTACCGGTACCGGCATTATAGATATTTTTCAGTTCAGGCCCTCATTATTATTTCCCTGAATTCAACCCATATTTTACCTGTTCTGAGAGATTTAAACCAGGTAGATTTGATGCTATATTGCTGACAATCAATTTCTTTGACAGCTAAAATTTCACTGGTTGGTTACATAAAACAGTTTTAGGTTATGATTTTAAGGTCAGTATATACTGTGGAAGAACAAGTAAATAAATATTTGCATGTGTCCTACGACATTGCACAAATAATATGGAAAATTGCATAGAATTTTTTATTATATATGGCAGCTATTTGAGGAATATGACATCGGTTTATAAGATCATGTATAGAAGCCAAATAACTAAATAAACAATCAATTCACTAAAATTATAGTATTGTATTACACTTTCGTTAAATAAAGTACAACCTGGCGCGTTTATTGCCATGTGTCGATCACTTTCAACCAACCAGAAAGATGTTAAATAAGCCTGAAATAAAAACATGACTGGAACCCTTTATATAAAATGCGTAACAACGGAAATCGATCCCACAGCCTCCGGGTAGAAAAGGCTTTAAGTAAACCGAAAATATTTTTTCTTACTATGTCTGTATTATTGGATTATGTTTCTGCCGCTGTACATTGCCTTTCAACTATTTTGACTTGCCTGTATTTTACCTACTGTTCTAATCTATTGCTAATATATATGTTTTTTTTCTTTGATTAAAATCTTTCATTTAATAACTGAAGGCAATCTACAATCAATTTAGGTATTCTCTTATTTATTATATTGTAGCTGTGGGAATAGATTTATGATACATGTTTTCTTTTCTTTCTCTTTCACTTGCCGGAACTGTATTCATCTCCTTAATTGTCGACGCTATTCTTCCTATCATAACACATATAATTAATTTTTCTTTGTCTACTAGCAGCTTTTCTAGTGTGTGGAAGAAGGCTTTAATTATTTCGATCCCGAAAAATGGCTCACCTACGGCATATAAAGACTTTAGGCCCATATCTATTCTGTCTACATTATCTAAAATTATTGAAAAAATTGTTCGTATACAAATTGACTCCCACCTTAATCAATTTGAATAAATAGGCCAAAACCCGTTCGGCTGTCCAATACTTCGAATTTGAATCTCGGTCGGGATAGTGAACGAATTTTCAATACCTAGCTAACAATTTTTGAACCGATGTAAAAGAGGACGATGTATAAATGATATATATATATATATATATATATATATATATATATATATATATATATATATATATATATATATATATATATATATATATATATATATATATATATATATATATATATATATATATATATATATATATATATATATATATATATATATATATATATATATATATATATATATATATATATATATATATATATATATATATATATATAAACAAATTTTACATTTATGAATATATATTTTCATAAATGTAGAATTTGTTTTACTTCCGTGAATATTTCACGGGTTGCAACTAGTCAATTTGAATTGTTTAACCCGTTGCAGTCAGGATTTTGTCCAGGGCGTAGTACTACAACCGCACTGGTCAAGATTACCGGTGATGTGAGATGTGGAATGAGTTTTAAGCAGCTGACATTGTTGTCTATTGGATTTTAGCAATGCATTCAATACTGTAGACTTTGATCTGCTTATGGCTCGAATGTGTTCATTACGATTCTCTGAATCAGCCATTCTTTAGTTTTCGAGTAATTTAAAAGGAAGACAACAATCTTGTAAATACTAAGAGCGTATGTCTGAATGGGCTGATCTCTCTGCAGGCGTTCTCCAAGGTGGAATTCTCTCTCTTTATCTTTTTTTCTATATTCATTAACCCAATAACATCATATCTTAAGTGTTCTTATCATCTGTATGCGGATGACCTGAAGATATGTACGAGTATTCATGTTGAATCGAATTGCTTTCACACGGCATTGAACGATCTAAATGCAGACCTTCAATCGACTGAAAAAACTCTAAATTTCTAGTCAGTAATATAACATGTTTCATTCCTGATTTTTTCCTTTCCTCTCCACCATCCCCTCCTTTTCATATTCATGCGCATTTATGTGTTCATGGATTTCGTGGGGAAGGATAGTCATTTGAATGATTTATGCGACCATGTAACTTACGTTATTTACTTTTGTCTGGTTAGTTGGAAGGGGTTGCCACCTGGCAATAAGTCCACCAGATTATATTTGCAATAAAAGTGTTAAATAAATAAAAATAAAATATGCGATGGATTACTCTTTTGTTACATACAGTAAAAACTGGTGGGTTTATTCCCATATTCATAACCATGTCATTTCTTCCAGTCGAGCAGTTATTTTTCAAGTTGTTTAAGGCTAAACCTGATTGAAATCTCTTTGAAAAAAAAAATTATCAACGAAAATCGAATTCGTTGAAAAATGAATAACAACGTCAATCAAATCTTCTTGTGATTGGAAGACAAGCGTCTTAAAAAATAGGCCACGAAGGTCACCTTTACGTTAAACTATTTTCATACATTCGTCCATATATATTGCACACTTAATCAAACTGGACGTGTCCTCGGTGTTAAAGCTGAACAAGTGTATTTAGATCGGAATGGTATTGTAGCAGATATAACATTATAAATGAAATATTTTTCACAGGCTTCGAAAAATAAGGAATAAATTTTTTGCTAAAGAAATTAAAAATAAATCTTTGCTCTAGTTTTAAGCTCCAAAGATTCGCCTCTATGAATATTTGAAATGTAGGTGACGTCACGAAAGTTCTAAGGTAAGAAGCTTAAAAAGAAAGGAGATGAAAATAGATTTGAAAAATTATATTACAATCCGAATGCGGATTTAAGAAAATGAGATTCGAGATGTTCGATTTACGAAACCGAGACGCTCATCACAATTCATGTGTTTGAAGCCACTGGTTTAGGAAACGCAAGCAAGCAGTGCCTTTCAACTTAGTTGCGAAGAAAATTAAATAATATTAAGAAATAAAAAATGAAAGTAATTTAATTTAAAAAAATATTTGTGTAAAGTTTTTACTAAGATTTACTTCATAGTCTATTGGAAGGTCTCTTGTTATCTACCTGTGGGTATCAGATTTGATTTATGACAATTGTCAAATTAAGTATCTGCGATAACGATAATGAGCAATTAATACGACCCTCGAGGCCTAAACGCATATTTCCTAATCCGGGGGTGGCAGGTTCGATTCCCGTCTAAAACTAAATTTTTTTACACATTGATTCTAATATGGTTGCCATTTAATGCCTCTTTAACATCTTTCTAAACTGTTGAAAGAGATTGCCAAGTGGTAAAAATCTCGCAATGCTCTACTGCATGCAATGATAATGCCATACATACATACGTATACCAGTCGGGGTTTTCTTTAAATTGGTTAGCTGGAAGTAATTGTGTGTGGCAATAAGAAATTAATTTCAGTAAACAGAGGTTTAGATGGCACGCGAAATTAAAACCGAGGTTAAACCTTGAATGGCAACAAATATTTATATTTATTAATGTCATATATGTATGCTAAACAGTTATTTTTAAAATTAAATCAATGTTGTTGTATCTCTCAACATAACCAAATTGATGTTGCAAACACATTAAAGAGCGAGGCTGGAAGTCAATATTGGTTTTGACCCTAGTTATCGAGCTTTTGGGTTGAGAACCACCGAATTAGGCAAGTTAATCACAGTTTGCTATCGAATGTGATATAAATCAATGAGATAGATTAGCAAGACACTAGTATAATTACACTGCGAACTTTTTTTACCAGACGAATTCTTTAATCAGGCTGGTACTCTTTTTTTTAAAATCTAGAATTGAACCCGAAGCTCCCGGGTGTAAGTTCAGTGTCTTGCCAACTAGGTCACGGATATCGTACATGCACGATATAAGAAGTAATCTTCCAGCCCGGAGTAGCGTGCTCGATTCCCGTTGGTACTGGAATTTAATAAAAAGGGTTCCAGTCTGGTTTTAACTTTCTAACTATTTAACAGTTTTTTGGTCGGTTCGAATAAATTACCACGTGGTAGTAAACCTACCAGGTTGTTCTTGACAACGAAAGTGTAATATTATAAACCACGTGTACGTGTTCATTTATTCAAATATATAATTTTCTTTTATTGTTATGTTTTTCTGTTTGTAACATTAATTATTTCAATGTTGCATTAAGCCTTTATTCGGGTTGGCTAAAAAAAGGATTTATTCAAATATTTATACAAACACCCGTAACCCAAGTCCCTTTTCGGGAAGGCAGAGATTAAAGTTATCCACAGCTTTTATATATATATAGTAGCCTTTGTTATGCCCATAATCATACACACTCTTCCGTTATATTTTTACTATTCACAATTGATTCACAATTGGCATCGTTTTAATGAGAAAGCGAACCATATAGTATTTGTATTGTATATAGTAATACAAAAAAGTATCTTTTGGTGGATATGCTTTACTAGGCAAGGATTGTGACGAAGTGGTCTTAATCGTTAATCACGAATTTCATATACTTGCCTTTAATATTAAAAAAGAATGAAGATCAATTATAGTGTTTGATACGAGTAAACACATTTTATGAGAGATGCGAAGAGAAAGATCTGAGAATGAATGTAGCGAAATCCAAAGTTATGGTGAAAGAAAAGTGTGAAATAAAAAGTTAATGTAATAAAAAGTAATATATGTCAATGAAAGAATGAAGTAAGTTGCAGAATTCTGCTGTTTGGGTAGTATTTTTTCAAATGACGAGTGAAACATGAAAGTGAAAAAATACGGCATGGAGCTAAATAAACGCTGTAGAAATGTGTGAACTGAGAAGAATATATAGGGTGACAATGTAGGATAAAACACCCGAATACTAGGTGGTACATAGTGCCTGTTATTCGAGGGGAGTAGCACAGCGCGGGGTTCGAACCGGCGACCTTCCGCATAAAAGTCCAGTGCGTTACCGCACTTCCATGCACCTTATTTTGTTTATACTTCTGAAGAAACATTTGTACCATTTAAATATTTCAATGGATTAAATTTAAAAAATAATAATACTCACAACTAATTATAAATATCGAATTAGCATACCTTAATCCATATTTAATTTAATTTTAGTAATTGTATTTTGGTAAACTTTACATACAATACAAATAGATAAGCAGGAATCGAACCCACAATCGCTAGGGTGGAATATAGACGATTATCAACTAGGTCCCTCTTGTAAATGGCTTAATTCCAAAGATATTGCATTCTTGTATTGTATTGTATTACATTGTATATAGTACAACTTAGTGAGTTAATTTCATTGAGGCAATGTCTCCCGACCAATTTGAAAGATATTAAATAATCCTGGAGATAAATGAAGACTGAAACCCTATTTTTTATATAAGGGTACCAACGAAAAATCGAATCCGCAACCTCTCGGACTGGAAGACAGGAACCTCATCAACTAAGCTACGTACAACATCAGTTATGATTCCTCTAATTATTAGGTAGAAAATGAGCTGGATTTTTCCACCATATACTCCTCGTTTGCGTTCTGCTTTCAAAATTAATTTCATGTCTCTGTTGTGTTGAAATCTGAATTTTCGCTTTAATTGGAATAATCAAATTTAAGTTTTCATTAGAGTTTTGAAATTAAGTCTATTATAGTTTAAATGTGTGTTAAGTGATTTGGGACTCTCGAATCATTTTATCTGCAACAAACCATACATTCCACGAAACGTAATTACCCGCTTCATAATTTATATTTGCATACTGTTGCAAGAGTAAATTACCACATAATCATAAAATTGTCACGATTTCAAATTTAAGTCTATTGTAAATATTTGTCTTTTTTAGGCTTATTATGAATAACAGTTAATTAATTATGGTATATGTAATGATTTACTATTAAAAAAAATATGTCGTATGTGTGGAGTTCAAAACTTCTTATTAAATGTATACACTTTGCTTTAATTTTCATCAATGATTTTTGATTGAATTTGAACGTTAAAAAAATATTTTTCGTTTAGATAATTGTAATATGGCTAGTAAATTAACTTAAAACCAAATTAAAATCCGAATTTTAGATTAAATGTCGATTAGTATTAAAAAAGCTAAGAGGTGAGTGTTTCAGATTTTAAGTAAAGATTTAAATAAAAAAAACAGTGCTAGATTTCGGTCGTAAAATGAGAGATTTACTCGTTAGTTAATTAGTTTTAAATTACGTTTATACGATATAAATTAACTTAAAAAGAAAAAAAATTAGCAAAACAAACAAACAATTCTGTTTTGGCCCATTATAATATTGAAAATTTCTATTTTGTAAATACGAGTAATATTGTAAATTTAAAGAGATTAAGATGGACTAGTTATGCTCTTCGTATCAATGACTCCCTAAGTATCGAGAAAACATACGCAGTAACTTCAACAGGCATCATATTATTCGGTAACCTATTAATTAATCGGGTTTAGAGTATAAGGAACCTTTAGCGTGAATTAACTATGTCATGAGTCTGCACAGGATTGGATAAAGAACTGTTGTGTGGTTGACATGTTTCTATATTTCCAGTCCCTATGAAGAAAATAATTATTGTCATTTGTTTAGTCCAACTCTGTTTATTCCATTTTATACGACGGTATAACTAACGTGACCATTTATTTTTTGACTCAAAACGGGACATTGGTTTATTTAAGTCAAATAACCATAGGTAGTCATTGAAAAAAAAATACTTTTTAAAGTTATATTGATGTATTTAGAAAAATTAAGATAACATTAAAGTTACTAATTGAAATCCAAAATGTTTAGTTATATTTATATTTTTCAGAGGAACAAATTTGTTTTAAAACATTTGGTGATGATTTTAAGTAGGAATGAAACTCTTGGCACGTTTTTTTTATATTGACCTTGGTAATCAACATCGCCTTTAAAACTGGAATTTGTAACTGAGTTTTCTCAGATGTCCATAATTTGTTCATCATAGAAAATACTCTTTCTACTGGAGCATTTGTAGCAGGCAAACATAAAATATATTCAATTAAAACAGAAAAATTTTCATGCTGCAGATTGTTGGCGTGAAAATGTTTGAATACTTCCACCCAACGAGTTTCCGTGGAAACGTTTTGATTATTCCATTCTGTTACCTTTTGCGATGTAATGTAGTTAGAAATTAATGAAAATTCGTCAAAAACTTCTGTATCTTTATTACTATCAATATATTCCTTTTCAATTAGGACATCCAGAGCTTTTTGAATGTCTTCCCATGCGGGGACGTTTTTTAAATCTGCCCAAAAAAATATCTCCATTTCTTTGGTTAGAAAGCAAGTCCACTGCTCCAGATATTCACGGCTTGTTTTATAAAATTCTGTAGCCGTCCTTTTCACAAACTCTTCATCGATACCAGTACCATTATCTTTCAATTTCACCATAAATTGACGGACTGAAAATGGGAGAAACTGATTGGTCTGTTTCTGAGTGAAATTATCTTTTAGTTGATTGATTTCTTTTGCAGCTTCAATTGCTGATACAGTCTGACCTTCAAGTTTCAATACAGCTTGATGAAAACTTGCTGACTGAGCGTGTAAAAAATAAAGCCACAATTCTGATGTGGGATCTTCAAAAAAGTTTTTTAGTAAAATGGGACATTTTTCAATACTCAAAAAGTAGTTTTTTAATGGCTGATACATTTTTAAAACCCTTTCTAATGCAGGCATAAGAGCAAGCCATCTGGTTTTGCTATAGCCGAGCATTTGTTGATATTCCGTTTCAGTTTCGGCGCAAAACTCCTTTAGAGCTTCAACTCGAATCGTGTAAATATAAAAAAATGAATATATCTTCACAATTATACTTTCATAATCTAAGGGTAGCCCATCTGCAGCAGATTTTACAGCATTATGAATTACATGGGCTCCACATCCAATACCTATTAATGGCTTTTTCATAAATGTTTGTAATTTTGTCAAGACATTGTTAGTTCCTCGCCTAGCTGCGCCCCCGAAATTGACGTTGGCATTGTCCCCACAAAATGCCACGACTTTTTCTGTTAAATTGTAATCTGTCAACACTTGGTTTAAATAATTGACAATAATATCTGAAGTTTCACCTGGCTGTTCTTGTAGGTCTAAAATTTTCACTTGTACACCTACGTAGGGTAGAAAAAAGCGCACTACAATAGGGTATATTTTCTTACTACCATGGTTTGAAGCGTCAGTCAAAATTGTAATACAATTCGCCGTATCAAGATCATCTTTTAATTCTTTCATCGCTGTACGCGCCAAAATATTTACTGCAATAGCTTCTGATTTCGTACGCGCGCATGTAAATTTCAAATCAAAACATGATTGAATTATTTTCGAAACACTCACTTATGAGCGAAAACTGTGATTTTCTTGTATCGTGTGATAAGCCCAGACGCCTTCTGCCGCAGCGATATCCAAATCCTTTGTCGTTGGCGCGTCTGATTTCTTAAAAAAATTTAACATCGAAGAACTCGAAGCGGCGGCACGGTCGGCATTTTTATGCTTTTCAGATTTTAAATGTTGTTCAATATCACCTGCACCACTATGAGAAACACTAAATTCTGTACGACACTTTTCGCATCTGACATCTGAGGGAGTATTTATTTGCCTAATAAAAGGATATTTTGCTTGTAAGCTAACATTAAACGAACACTTACGTTTTGGCATATTTACTTAGGATTCCAAAACAAAAGAAGTTAAAGAAAATTACTAATCGAGCATCAAACAACAAAACAATGAGCGAGAAGTGAGCGAACGAAAACTCTGTCAAATAACAATAATAAGCCAAAGCGCGCGCGAACGTTGGCATCCTCGGCTACTCTCGGTTATCGTCGCGTCAACGGACGACGCGGTCGGTCTTGCTCTCGCACACTGCTCGCGTCCAGCCGACCGTACGGTAAGCTTTGGTTCCTCAATTTTCGCGCGGATTCCGAAAACGGGACAATTTTGCGTCCGAGAATTTATTTCGGGGACACCGGGACTCGTAATTATAAAATGGGACAGTTCCGTTCAAAACGGGACGTCTGGTCACGTTAGGTATAACCCTATATATGGTATAACCCTGTCGGTTTCAAGGTTGTCACCTCATCATCAGGACAGTACAAACAATGCTGAATTTTGTCCGAATTGGTACCGACATACGAGGCATATCCAGAAAGTAAGTGTACTGAATTTTTGTAGGTTACAATTTTTTTTATTTAAAAAAAAAAAATTACGTGGTTACCGTAGTACATATGTAAGCTATTTTTCGACATAGTCGCCATTCCTCTCAATGCAGGTGGTGAAGCGGGGTATCAACTTTTTGATGCCTTCCTCGAAGTAGTTTCCCGCCAACCCCTCCGTCCACTTCTCCACCTCCTCCTTTACCTCCTCGTCGGTTGAAAACCTTTTTCCACCCATGTGCAGCTTCAGGGAGGTAAAGAGATAGTAATCTTAAGGTGCTAGGTCAGGGGAATGCGCGGAATGGTTCAGGACATCCCATTTAAACGAGGCGGGCAGTTCCTTCGTGGCGTTGGCCGTGTGTGGTCTGGCATTGTCGTGCAGCAGGCAGACTCCCTTTGTCAGCATGCCTCTCCTCTTGTTCTGAATCGCCCTACGCAATTTTTTTAGGGTCTCACAGTATCTTGCAGAGTTGATGGTCTCCCCTTGAGGCATATTTTCAATTAAAATTATGCCTTGACAGTCCCAAAACACGGATGCCATGATTTTCTTGGCTGAAATTGTGGTTTTGAACTTTTTGGCGGAGGGTGAAGAGGTGTGACGTGACCGTTTTTAAACTCGCGACACCACTTGTACACACTCGTACGATTCATAGCTTTATCGCCATATGCAGTTTTCCCCTCATTATAAACCTCAACCGGAGGTTTTCCCTTCCAAACGAGATAACAGATGACGCCGCGTATTTCGCACTTGGCGGGAGATTGGATTGACATTTTTCACGAAACGTGTTGTCGCGTCGACACTTCTCAACGTACTGACCTCGAACCGGTCTCGTTGCGGAGAGGAAGGGTCAGGCTACACGGAAGTGTAGCCAACATGTCGAAAATAAAATCCATCCGGTCGTGAGAGCCTCAGTACACTTACTTTCTGGATACGCATAGTACATGCTTCAAACGTAAAAAAACTGGGTTGGGGATTATGGGTGAAGGGAGGCAGGAAAAATCTTCATCAAGCCGCGGTAAGATCTTGGGAATATATGTGTTTGCCAGATGTTCGCCCCAATGCACTAATTTGTATATTTCTAGGGCATCGAATCTGCCCAATTTATTTCTGTTACTATTGATATGCAAGAATTTGGCCTCTTCGATGGAAAATGTTTGATTTTTACGGTGACAATGATGAGCCATTTCAGAATTCTAAACAAATTACAATGTCTTTAAACCTACACAGTGTTAATGCCTTTACTGTAAATAATACATAAAAATAATTGTTTTCCTCCCAGAAAACATCAAAATACTCGAATATGCAAAAAAAGTTTTGTTAAGCATTATAAAAACAGTTGAAATGAAACTTCTAATTTTTGAACACATCATTTTGATTTCATCTACGTTATTGATATGAATGAATTAACGAGTGACTTCAGCCTATGACGAGTATAATAGGCGGCACAATGCAATATTGAGGGCTAGAGTACTTGTCGTTGGTGTCACCGGAGATTATTATTTAAGCCAATTTATGATAGGAATATTGTGTTGCATATGAGGCAATGATTATGAGTATTTGCCACATATATGTGTATTTTTCTCCATTGGGTCCATGAAAACAAGCAATAGTTCTACACCATTTATTTCGATGTCTTGCTATTTGCTCCCAGTTGTGCTGAGCATTCACTTTTTTAAATATGCCGTACGCTATGTCATTGTATCTTTTGCGCTGCCTATTATGCTTTCTTCTACCCCTCGTTAGCTTAACGAAGAGGATATATCATGGGAATCTGGAGTCAGGCATATGAGCTCTATATCCACCAACGTTTTCTTTGTCGAATTCTTCGGATCCACTAGAGTGACAGTGTCACAAATGTATCGATCTTGCAACGCTCCAACTGTAAACCCATAGAGGAAATAGTTGTAAAGGCGAAATTGCGATGGGCCGGACATTTATTACTCATGGGTGATCATAGGCTACCAAAACGCGTCTTGTACGGGGAAGTAGTGAGCAAGCGAAGGGTTGGTGGACAGAGATATCACTAAAAGGACAGTCTGCGAGAGTTGCTGACTTGGAAAAGGGTGTGCATCTAGAATCGGGCTGTTTTTTCACAGAAGATCACATGATCGACGTGGAAGAGCCGCTCTAGGTTGACGTTGGATTGGAAAAGGGATCTTCGACTACAAATATATCCATACCAACGCAGGTGAGCACGTGACTATAGAATCTCGATATAACAGCAGTTTGTTCTGCTCAAAACCTTTTTACTTCATTGATAACCGAGTAATAATATGGTTTAAATACAAGCACATGTGAAACTTCTGCTTTATTGAACTTTCTGTCAAAAACCTTTGAAAAGTAAGTGGGTTTTTTATTTCGTATAAACGATAAATGTATCTAACGAATATTAAAAATACCCAAAGGGCTCTTATTATAAAAATGTTGATTTTCACATTTCGAAAAAGGGTAAACATGAGTAAGGTGTATGTCACATGATGTATCATATTATTATTCCCCGACCGTAGCGTGAGCATCTGTAAACGGGGAGCGTAGAGGGTTTTTCTTTTGAGCATAAGCTCAGACATTCTTTAGGAAGGCTTTTAAGGTCAGGGCTCCTTATACCTGTATAAAATACCCGGCTGAAAAAAAATCCCTGTCTTAGGGAAAAATATATTCCTATACAATTGTTATGTATTGAACAAAGAGTCACGAGGGAACAACACAGAGAGAAGTCATGCAAAAAAGAGATGTTAAATTTTAAAACATACGTGAGATGCTGCCAGAGGGAAAAAGGGTCACTGGTTTTATTTGACTATTTTTCAAGTCGCATTTTTAGAGGAAATCCCTTTTTTGTGATTTTTTTAAATGCCACGCGTTTTTAAAAGTATTATTTCATGCGTTTTTTATAATTAATTCAGTCAAAGTCTTTGCTGTAAAGCAGAATAACTATTTTCTTAAATTCCAAACCGTTTGAGCCAGTTTTTGATATTCTTTTTGTACCATTACGCCATGACCCTTTGATAAAAGGGTTGATGGGGTAGATAGGAGAAATAGACGCACCTTCGCAAAGGCAATCGAACCACTTGAACTATTTTGAGAAGTTTAGGGCAGCATACGAGGATCATCGTCTTTTACTAATTAAAAAATATAACTGAATTTTTCTATTCCATATTAATTATACAGCTTTAATTTGCACCAAAAAATATTTTTTTGTTTAATTCATTTTATATAGGTCACCATAATTCATTTTACAATTCAGGGTGAATCTTGGCTGCCTGTAGGATTTTCTGCTTTCCATCTCTCTCAGCAGCATCCTCTTTCTAATTGGTTTCATCCAGAGTGCTGCTGTTCTCTATTAGACCATCCAGCCATCTCAGCTTTGATTTTCCTACTCTTCTACGCCCAATCGGATCACTAAACAAAGTATTTCTTGCAATATTTGTGTCCTGCATGCGGTATATGTATCCAATCCAGCACATTTCAGCAATTTTTATATCTTTTGCTACGCTAGCTTTGCCATACATGATGTAGAGCTCTTCGTCATACCACTGTCTCCACGCACCATTATCATAAATTGGAATATATGTTTTGCTGAGAATCTTTCTCTCAGAGATATTCAGACTTTTCCGTCCCGCTGTGTAATTGTTCAGGTTTCCGACGTAAAAGTAGACACAAGCTTTATATAAGTATGTTATTAAGTTGGCTCTTTATGTTCCTAGAGTGCAGGCTGTATTTAAGTAAGGGTATAAGGCCAAATAGCAAATGTTTGCCAACAGTATTTGCTTATTTACTTATTGATTTCTTTACAAGTGATGTTGGAAGAGTTTACCTCTGACCCGTAAGTACACAAAACAATCTTAACCCTTAAAATTATATGCACTAATGGAAAGTTCTGACTTAGGTCTTAACCTATGCATGAAACTAACAGCCATAAATTTAGGTTTTGCCTCGTTCCATGCCAGAAATACCTCCCCCAGGGCTTCCTCAGATCTTGTAATGATGTCGATGTCATTAGCAAATGCCAAAAATTGCCCATCCTCATTATACACGGTAAAATTCATTAAGATTATGGTTATGTATAGGTACATCCATATATATATGCAAAGTTTTATATTCAAACATATAATTTTTTCATCTACCACTTAGGTCCAAAAGTTTTCTTCTTGAACAAGTTCAAAATATTAAAGACATAATTTCTTTCAAAAGAAGGGAAAGCTTGGTCGAAATTAAATGACGCTTATACGAGTATGTTGTTGGGTTTCAATTTCGGCGAGAAATTTTGAGAACTACACATAAACATAACATCACGCCATTTCCTGTCAAGTAGGTAGAGAGGATAGATCTTTCCTATTGTGACACACACCTTTCGTCTCTTCTAGCATATATCATACAACTGCTACTATTTCTCTGGCTTTTTATTATACATTTATCCCTTTCAAAATTCCATTTACTTGATCCAACCATACTTTCGTTGATCTTCCTTTACCCCACCTTTCACTCATATTTGCACTGTAGTTTTGTGTTTTTTTTCATTCATTTTAAACCTTTTCATAATGATCTTCTTCCCCTTATTTAATACATAAGTCTTAAGTTTACCCCTAATCACATTATTCCGCATGTGAGTATTCCTATTTCAAAATTTTTGCAAAATATAGGTCCTAAAAAAAGCGTAAATCAAAACCAAAATTCGTTTAAATTTGGGTACACAACAACACAACTAATATACATGTCGAAAAATGTACCCAAATACCGCATAAAATGAATCTACCAACTTAATAAAAATCATCATTTTTATTTATTGGTAAAAATATAATTTTTCAATAAAAATTATATTTCAATAATTATTGCATATGATACATACGTACATCATATTTATTATGTTTCTAGTTAACCTCTCTGTCTACCTGGCCGTCGTTCAGATATTTAACTTACTAGACAAAATTTAAACAATGTGAAAAACGATTGTCTTTTAAAAAAGATTTTTCTTAACCGTGTTAAGCTAAAACCACGTATAAAAAATATGCTAATACGAGGAATACGTGTATTATATTTTGAGAATTGTGTCACAATAATCTAGCTTAAAGTTTTCGGGTATTTTAGTTTCCTTATATAATGAAAGATAGCTAATTTGATCGATTAAAAGATAATTTGAAATTATTTATACTATCTTGTTTAAATGAAATGGATCTTATTTTAGTTAACGAGTAAAATTGTGAAATTTGTAAGTACTTGAAATTGTTAAGTGATAATTAAACGTGTGTGACAGGTGAGTTGGTTAATTTTACATGCCTTAGGTTATGGCGCAGAGACAATAACATAGATATTTTCATAATATTTTGACAGACTGTGTTTACCCAAAATATACCCATCTTTTAGGTGTATCAATGAAATTCTGCCATTTTTTCTGTGTTTTGTAAAATCTTGTGAGCGGCTGCAGATACGAATTGGATTATTTATGTGTGTTTATGTGTAAATCTTTCGAGGAAAAAATGCTAAATAGGCAATGCGCATTTTGAAATAGCTGATATAGACCGTTTGTCTTAAGTAAAATTATTGTAATTTATTTTTATCAAACACTGTTTATTCCACTTTTTGTGACGGTATAACCCTACCGGTTTCAAGGCTTTCACCTCATCTTCAGGGGAGCGCAAACAAGACTTAAAAATAAATTACAATGTCTTTAAACCTCCACAACGTTAATGCCTTAACTATAAACAACATAAAACATAAGTAAAATTATATAATAAATTTCATAAGTTCTATTAAATTTAAATCTTTCAATGAAACTTAACATTAACGCTTACGACATGTGTTTCTACGAGTATGTCAAGTTTTGACTCAAATCGTACATACTTGTAATGAGGTCTCACAACGTTAATGAGAATTTATGATAGAGCTATTAAATATTCCATCAATAGTCGGTAAAAGCATGAACATATTTTTCCATTGAATATTTAACATTATACAATATAACTTATTATTCAATTTATGCATTACTCCCCACTAGTCGTATTTCTACCTCCACTCCGGAGGCCTTTTTCAGGTAGAATGGTCCCGGTTTGTTACGAGAACAATGAATAGGTCCAACTGGTATCATGTTTTGTCGGAAGTGTGTGCGGTTTATGTTATTTAACCAAAATAAATTAATGAGGTGTATATTTTTTTGCATTCTTTTATTGTTTATTAATTTTTTATATTTACTAGTGTAGTAAAAACGTTGAATAAATTTAATTTTATAATTAATCCTAGAGAAAAACAAATATTTCAAATAAAAATCACAGATTTTATCAAAATTTCATAATAAAAAAATATAGATATTAGAGAAAAAGTAATATTCAAGTAGTTTCGTAAATTTAATTTCAGGTCATATTCCTGTGATTTTTAATATTAAATATGATTTGAAAGCAAATGAAAACTTTCTACGAGTTTGTTAAATAAAGAAAACAAATTTGGCCGAGTTTTATTAGTCCTTTAAAAAGAATGGTTAAATTAATGTTTTGAGAATTTGTTTAGGTGCCTGTAATAAGATTTTCTCGGAGAAAAAGCGGAAAGCTGCAGGAAATGTGGCTTCATTTTGTTAAGGGTTTATATATATGAGGTCAAATTGAGCAAATGTGTCTACATCCCATTTTCATTAAATGAGGCGTTGTCTTTAAAAGTCAAGTAATTGCGAGATAAACAACCCTTTCTTTAGGATTTATACGAGTATGTAACATAAAGAATTTAAACGTAGAATATTTTTACCATTGATAGATTCAAACGGTTTAATTCTCATTCTTTTTTTGGAGTGCATTGTCAGTATTTAACTTGAACTAATATATTGGATATCATTAACAAATTTATCTCTTCTGAGATATTTATGAATATCTGTCTGTCAGATAGATTCACTAAAGTCTCTCTAAACCATCGTCATCCCCATCACGTAATTTGGAGTAATGCCCCTATTGGAGTAATAACAGATGTCTACTTTATTCTATCCTATTCTATCGCAACTGTCACGCCCATACTCGTCATTCACACTCCCTTATTATAAAGGCTTTTCATTCTGCTCTCTTTCGGAATTTGATTTATTAGGTCGTGCCAAGTTTTTCTAAAATTTTCCAAACTTGTATCGTAAATAATTTGTGTAAATCTTTCAATATTAATTCTTTTTACATACTTGAGCCATCTCGATGCTACTTTCTTCATTTTAAACATTGCTGTTTCTTTAATTCCGCATTCTTTCTTAATGATTCCATTGCTGATATGTATAGTTTTTCCACTTATTCTACAGAATGATCTCATTTCTGCCACATTTATCTTACTTTCTGTCTATATCGGTGGTAGAATTCGAACTAAAATTGAAAGATTGTCAGACTAGCAAAAAAACAATGTTAGTCTGATTAATAAGTCAAAGAAAAATCTAAGGATCGTGGTACAGTAGATATCTAAGTCAAAATCAACTTGCATTGTTGCATTTACTTCCACGAAATCTGATGTCATGAAAATTTTGATTATATTACATTTTCATTGCAGATAACCAACCATATGACCACTCTGGTTGAAGGCGTGAATATAAAGGCAAATTAATTTAAAACTAACGTAAGTCAATTTCACCAGTTACATACATTTTAAAAAACTAACAACTTACACACGTTTTTAATTAGTGTGTAGTTGAAATATTATAAAAAAAGCTCAAAATGTTTTAAAAATGAAATAAAAAAAACCCCACATGGTTCAGTGAGGATGCCCGTGATCGTGCTTGAGCGCACGTTAACTAGAGCTTGGTTGTAAGTTTTTTTCCTATTGGTTTTAGAGTCAGTTTGTAACACATTACCTAATTTGGATAATTAACGTATTTTCATGATTAAGGGCAGTTGTTCCTTGATCGTACTAATTAGGTTAAAAGTTGAAAATCGAACCTTAAATACGCATGGAGTAAACAATCAATACACCAATCAGACCATAGAGACCCTTTGTAGATATATACAGAAAGATATAACATTTCTTTATGTTTACAAAAAATAAACAAATTTCTTCTCAGTTTTAATTTAAAAAAATGGGAATGGAAGTGTTTTTTTTCATACCTGTAATTATGCGGGTTTGTTCATATTTTAAATGAGTCACCTCAAATATTTCAGTTAAAAACTTCTCAAAAGGGTTTGCGGAAAAGAGTGTTTATTCAAAAATTATTAGCTTCCGAAAAATCAAGCTGTCAAAGGGAAAACGTTAATCAAAAATGAAAGTTGTTTGTTTTTGCTTTGGGTCTTTGGAGATTATATTGCTTTTGGAATCAGGTGGGATCTGAGTACTTTGAAATTCAGTCTGTACTAAGAAAAAAGTATTTAAAATTGCGGTGCAGAAATTTGGACGACGATTAATAACATTTTGTTGAAAACTTTTCTTCGTAAATTTTTGGTTTAATATTTGATGTTTTTCTAAAGGCATTGATAATGATTAATTCAATCTAATAAATAGAGAGAATTGAACTTCCACATGTTTGAAAATAGTTGATAATTGGACACTGCCTTGAAAGCTCTCAAAATAACTAAATCTGTATAAATATTTAAAAACTAAAATTTTCATAAATTTATCTTATCATGAAACGCCACACCCACGCCTTTACGGGTTGCCGAGTAAGTCCCCATCCAGCGCGATCAACACTAGAAGATTGAAATCTTTTATATTAATTATAAACATGACCATGAAAAAATACCAAGAGGTGCCGAATAAATGCTCTAGAGATGCATGCATAGCGAAGAATACATGGAGTGCCTATGTATGACAGAATACGGAATGAAGGAATAAGTGATGAATGTGAACCTAAAGCTGATGAGTCAAGTAATATGAAGAAGAGTACGTAGATATGGTTTGGGCATGTAGGACGAATATATGAATAAAGAATAACGTAACAGATATGCAGTGTAGATGTGAGTGGAAGGCATATGCGAGGAAGACCAAGAAAACCAAGGGTGACTGGATCAAGTGAATGATATTCTGAAAGAAGGAAACGTAAAAAATCAGAGAAATCGTCAAGGTTGTATGAGAAGGTATATGGGTGTGGAAGAGGTTAAGGATATGTGTGTGTCGAGTTTGGAAAGTATGTTGCTTTATCCTCTCTGCCTACCCCTACAGGAAACGGTGCGATGGTATGTATGTATGAACATCACGTAGTGGTAAAAAAAATGCACTGCTTAAATGGACTTGTACGGTGGCGACACACCACAATGTGAAAAAAAAATAGCAGTACTGTCATACTTAAACAGCAGTACTGTCATACTTAAACAGCAGTACTGTCATACTTAAACAGCAGTACTGTCATACTTAAACAGTATAATAGAAAGATGTTTTAGTAATTTTATTTAATTTTACTATCTTGATGACATGGGACAGCAAAAAATATTAAGCCAATTGTGCATATCTACTGTTTAAAGAACATATATTATGTATCATAATTTAGTTACTTGCTAGAATATACTATAATTCACAATATCATTGTAAACTTAGTAAACAAATATTATATGTCGTTTATAGTTAAGGCATTAACGTTGTGGAGGTTTAAAGACATTGTAATTTATTTTTAACAAACACTGTTTATTCCACGTTTTTGTGACGGTATAACACAACAAATATTATTATGTCCAAAACACAGTTTCAGTGAACTATGGTAAACTATTAATTGTGAATTAGTAGCCGAATCGAACAATCTAAGTGCACGTTTATGGCATGTTCGATAAATTTCTAAAGTTAAATGTGACTTTTACTGCTCTCCAGGCTAGATTCCTAGGAAAAAACATTTTTAATTAAATAAATACACGTGTTTTCTTTTATTAAAATGTTACCTGATGTGCTGAGTAAGATGAAGATGACCACGCTGAGATGGTTTGGTCATGTGGAACGAATGAAAAAAATAAGTGTAATATCGTATTCATATGGAACGAATGAAAAAAAATAAGTGTAATAAAATAAATATACAGTGCAAATGTGAGGAGAAGGCGTGTGATAGGAAGACTAAGTAATTAAAAGTATTGTTAGATCAATTTAATGATATTTTGAAAGGAGGAAACGTAGAAAATCAGAGAAATCGTAAAATATGTATGAGAAGGTTAATGAATGTGGAGGAGGGTAAAAATTTGTGTCGAGATAGGAAACGCTGGCAATCTGTCCTCTCTGCCTACCCAGAAAGGGAAATGGTGTGATGTTATGTATGTATGTTTATGTTCGATACAGACAATACTTTTCAAATTGTTGTCTGTTGGCTAGCAGAGATTGTCACCTGGAAATTAACCCGTCTGATTTTACTTGTAAAATAAAGTATATCTTTCATGTCCTTATGAATCTAGGGTTAATCAAGAGGATACTATATAGCGTCTGATTTCAATGATTTATCTAACGATTTACAAATTGCACTTCTGAATTTCAGAACATTCGTCTGCAAAATTTTCAAATCTTTTGAAAAATGTTGAAAAATGCAAATTTTCAAATCTGTTGAAAAATCATTTTATTTGGTATTTAACCGCATCTCATGTTTCCGATAGCGTTATAAACCAGTATATCAAATGCAATAACTAAACATGCAAAAACTGTATTTAAGAAAGTTTTCTATAATTCATTGAAAGCAAATTTCTATTTATTTTTCATGTTTTAAGTACAGGAATTCGACTTTACCACAGGAACATATATCCAGTTTTTTTAATGTAATTCTTATGCATCAAAGTTGTTAAATAATATGTCTAATTAGATTCTATATTAATTTTCTTTCAAGCTTCGTGGTCGAGTTAGTAAAAAGCGTGACTTCCCCCTGGGGGTTTCGGGTTTCATTCCCGATAATACCTGAATAAAAAAAAACAAGGGTCCCTTTCTGGTTTATAAATCCGTCTAATACCTATTATTATGCATGCTAGACGTGTGGGAGAGTTGTTGCCTCTTAACGTGTGGTAGTATTGCAAACACGTGCATTTACGAACTGTAAGTTTCTCGACTAATGAGATCAAGGAAAATATTGTCTTTTAGCTACGTCCTGCAAATATTTTCATCACCAATGGTATTTTGAATAGTTTCATATGAATGAATAATTTAACAGTTATCTTTCAAATAACCTACGCACATTAAAATCTCCTAAAATGATCCCTTTGTTGTTGTCGTCCTACCGCCATATCTACATCATCGGGATGGATATGAAAATAAGAAGAAAATAAAATGCCTAAATATTGCTAGTTAAAAATAAAATTAAAATCAATAATTACATACCCACTAATCATGGATTTCTAGGAAACACACAAACAATAAAAAATTGACTGTGAAAAAACTTTAATAACATATAATTTTTTTCTAAAACAAAATCTGTTTTATCGTACCCCGCTTTTAACTTTTCAGTTTGCCTTATGAAAAAAAACTATGCCAAACACAAAAAAAATAAACAGCACAACGCAACGTGTACGAAAAATCCCACATTGTTGATTTAAACAAAAGGCCCGAATAGAAATATATATTTTGACATTTGGGGCAATAAAATATCCGAGTGTGTTTCGGTGTAATATTGGATTGGTATAACAATGAATCACAAAGACCAGGGCAGAAGAGAAACGATATCAGGATCCAGGATATAAATAACGTTGGTCCTTTGTTCAGGGTTCCCTTTAGAAACTTGACCACCCAGAAAGTCGGTTTTCTTCCCACAAAAACCGATACAATTAATAGTAAGGAATTGTCAATCAAAAGAGTTTTACAATTTCCAAGCACTTGGTTGTCTGAAATATCCATTCAGTTGTGTAGCTCATGACTGAGCATCGTGACTCCCATGATAGATTCTGGCGACTTCTCTCCATCTATCCCTGCATTCCGCGGCTCAAAGGGAAATTGTTAAGGGTAATCTAGTTGCATCTTTCACTTGGTCAGTCTAACGTATTGGGATTCTTCCTCATGTGTGTCGTCCTTTCACACTTATAGTAACCACAAACTGTCTTTCTGACCACGAGCAATGTGCCTAAATAATCGGAGGACGACAATCTGTCGGTGATTCTCAATTTTTCGAGAATGTAGCCATTAGTTCGCCTTGTTGTTCATGGAATTCGTAACATCTTTCTACAGTACCACATTTCAAATCCACCTATTCTACGTCTCTCGCTTGCTTTCACAGTCCAATCTCTGTACCATATGTGAATATTGCGAAGACAAGATACTTAACTAGGCGCATTTTCGTCGTGGTGGTCTTAGATATTTGATCTAAATAAATAAACACGTGTGTATCTATAGCAAAGTTCGAATTGTGTCATGCCAATCATTAAATATAATTTTGAAACCATAGTTACGTAGTCAGAGAGAGTAGGAAGAAAATAATGTACTAATGTAACCATGTGGATAGAATATGCAGTAACAGGATTCTATACATAACGGCACACGAAATCCCCTCAAGACAATGAATGCCAGGGAAGCTGTGTAAAATGTGGAGAGATAACATAGATGGTGCTGTAACTTCCAACAATGATTGATTATATAAGAGATCCAAGATCTACATTTGAAAGAAGAAAACTTCTCAAACAACATAAACGAAGGATTTCTAATGATATTATATTTTTATTTAATAAAATAAGAAGTTATTTTGTTTCATATCTAACTCATCAGTTAAATTAAATGTCTGAAATGTTGAGGTTTAAAATAATTTAACACATATTTTATATAATTTAAATTTCATTTTTAAATTTTCGGTTGCACTAAAAATTAAACATTTAAATTTTTTAATTCAAGATTAGATTGATAAATCAATCAAAAATATGTATATATAAACGATTTAACGCATTGCTCTCCAGTAAATTTTTTTTCTGTGAAATCAAGAAAACCCCTGTGCATAGCACTCATTTCACGTTAAGGCTCGCTGTCCCTGCTTTTATTCTACCTACAGAATCCTGGGAGGTGGTCGTGGTCTAGCTGACCTTTAGAGAGGCTGCTATGCCCGCTACCTGCTGAAATATCACGGATTCATCTGGGGGCAGGCGTTAATTGTTAAGGTTCTCACGGACTGCTTTTCATTATACTTTTTTAGGTCATAACGGCTTGAGCCGGAAAATTAATTTTGATTTAAAAAAATAATCCATTAGAGTGGAAACTCCGTTGGAATTTTAATTATTACTCATAATAAACCTATACTCAGCCCAGAATGTTCTCCAATCTCAGACGTTTTCTATTTTTATATTTCATATCTTCAGTATTTTAATTACGTAATCCTCAACTGTTAATGCTACTGTTTAACTCCAAAACTAGTTACGAATTAATATTAGACTTGCTGCTTAATTGGCGAGTGTCATACATATACTATATAACGAAAACTTTCATTTATTTCTACTCAGTTATATAACGTGTTTCTTTGGTGAGTTCTATTTTTCCATTCTTGTTAGTTCCGTTTCACATTAACTTGCGACAATACAATTGAAATTTAATCATCCTCATTTTTGTTTTTAAAGGGGAAATACTGATATCTTATTTTTCATGAGTTTTGTGATTCAATTATGAAAACTTACGACAGAGTCCCAAATACACTCGACAATGTGTTATATACAATTGTAAGGCCTAAAGCCTTTGGACTTTTTACTGTCTATGTTTTTTATTTGTTAGAGATTGATTAAAGTTTTATTGAAGGGGAAAGAATGTAAATGTAAAATTGGCTAATAAATATTGTTTACGCTAAATAAACAAATAAATACTCATTATAAAATACTACATATACGAGTATACAGTTTTTACTTTCAAATTTAAGTGTATATTTTGGCACCATTAATTTTATGATACAGGATTAATTATCCATGCACGATTTTGGCAACCACTGGATGATTGTTCGATTTTTCCCCAAGTCGTAAACACCATTTAATATATTATATTTAAAAAAAATCTTCTAGTACTACGGCCATATTCAGGCGTTAGTTTCCATCATCTGGCACAGCAAACGGCGTCCGTTTTTTGTCCAAATTGGTCACAGCCCCTCGTTAATTGAACCAGCTCAAGAACTTTAAGGCCCATTCGATTTTAAATATCTTAGCCAAAATAACCTTTGCCTGGCGAGTCACCGTTTCCTATCAAAGTTTCTTTCATACTCGTTTGAAGGCTTAGATATTTTGAGTCACGTATTTAATATACGAGAACTTCACAAAATGTTAATGTGTTCAAATTTTATATCGGAATATCTGCAAATATTTTTTGATAGCTTGTCTTTACTTGATAAGATTTTTATACTTCTTTTTTAATGTATATACTTATAGTACGAACGTAAAGGAGGGGAAGATGTTAAATAAAAACCCAGCCGATACTTTTTTGTCTTTAAACTTACAAAATCTTTTTTGTTTAGTCTCAAGTCGATGTAAATGAAGCGGCGAATTATTTGAATAATCAAATAAATTTTTTATTTAAAAAATGTTTTCCTGTTAAACCTCCTTCCTTGCGAATATGGCGATATTCGAAATGGTTCAATCGCAACTTTGTCAGGGAAATTAAACTTAGGACATTCATCACAGACGATGGAAAATCATTGAAAAAAAAACATTTTAATATTTATTCAAATTTTACAGAGCTCACCAGAAAATGATGGTGGCTTAGCATATGTTGACTACATGTATGGGCTCGAATCTAATACCTGTAGTGAGGTAACGAACGTCACTTTGGAGTTACGTTAAAGCTCTCCGTAATGATTCAGGGTTTTTTAATGTGATTCAGTAGAATGGGAATCAATATAAAGGTTCATACATTCCAACTGCTTTTGCTCACTATTTCTCGCTTATCTGCAGAGTATACTCGTCTTGTTTTGTTTGTGAAAACATTCACAAGAACAACTTTTCTGAAACACTAAATAAAATTATTGACAACACTCTCATTAATTGTACGAAAAATTTAAAGGTGGCTGAACCCGATAGCATACTCACATTCTTCATTAAAGCATCCAAGTGTTCAGTCCAAATTAATGGTATTTACTGATTTTATTTCAGGCACACTTGATGCCGGCTTTCAGGTTAATTGCTCATATTACGACTTAGCAAAAACATTCGATAGAATATATATGTGAATTATACTAACGAAAATGGGTCAACTTGGAATCACAAATAGTATTCAACGTTCTTTATATACTATTTGTCAGATATCAGTTTGTTGCATATGGTATATTCGAGTCTCAGCCTTTTGTTACACTATCAGGTGTTCCACAAGGTTTTGATCTCGGTCCGATATTGTTTTAATTTTCATCAATGATATAAGTCGAGTTCTTAGGCATGTCAAGTACTTATTGATGACTTATATATCATAATTCAAACCAATTTATTCTCTCCAAGACTGTATATGATAGAATTCCAAATTAATTTGAACGGGGTTTGCCTGTGGAATGCTACCAGTAAGCTCCCCATTCAACATCTTTTAATGTAAGCTCATAATTTATGAAGAGCTGTGACTTAGCAATACTTAAGGCACTCAATCGATCAGCCCAGCCAAAAACCTTGGCATCATGTTCAACAGATAACATACATTCGGTTATCATATTGAGGGTATGCATTTATCTGCCAGAAAAGATCTAAGATTTATGATATAATCTCCAGAGCATTTGATGATCGGGCTGTTATGAGATCTTTTCATAACAGCACTATCATCAAATGTTCTAGAGAGTTCGCAGTAGATTAACGTGTGCT
This sequence comes from Odontocerum albicorne, assembly GCA_949825065.1. Classification (NCBI taxonomy): domain Eukaryota; kingdom Metazoa; phylum Arthropoda; class Insecta; order Trichoptera; family Odontoceridae; genus Odontocerum; species Odontocerum albicorne. The sequence continues at coordinate 26,287,479 of OX463854.1, read as the reverse complement.
TAAATCATTTGGAGCCCGAGAGGAAACTACAATTCCCTGGTAGTTGAACGAGTTCAAAAGTTTAAACAAATACAGATGTGCTAACAGGAAAAATAGCAAACTTTGTGGATTCACTTGTTCAATGTACCGGACCATTATTTACGCCATCGTCAATTAAGATTGTTTTCAGTGCCGTATTCACGAACTGATCTCTTAAGAGTAACACGACTCGCACACGGAACGACCTTGTTGAATGAATTTTCTAACATCAATGTCTTCACATCTTGGTGGATACATTGATGTTCGAACTGCTTGGCAAACTTTGTACTTATAGCAGAGTCACTTCACAGGGAGGCCTGAGCAACATTGTTCCTGTTGTCGTTATGCTGTATATATAGACATTATTTAATTTTTTGCTTGTTATTGATGCTATTGGGTAAATCCTGTATCAAATGTAAAAAAAAAAACAATTACGTCTTTCAACATTATCAAATCTTTTGACTCATTTATCATACGCAGTCCATTTTCATTCTCGTAGTCTATTTTCATTCTAGTAATCCATTTTCATTCTCCACCAACACTTTCACGTCATCAGCACGCAACAGTTCACATATATTCACGGTCGACATTATTATGCCATAATTATTTTTGTTTATATATTTTTTTTGTAATAAAATATATTTTCATTAACCTTGATGAATTTGCAGCAGTTTATACTTATATTAGGTGTTAACATAAGTTGTGTCCGTTTTTTTTTCAATTTAAAAATGAGCACCAAAAGTAAAACAAAATGGTAAATGTTATACGTCATTCGAAAGAAAATTTTCTGCTCTACAAGATATTGTGTTTGCTTTTACATTACATATATTATTTTATTTGATTACGAGCCTTCAAAATGGAATGTCAAGTGCCAAAGCTGCTCGCGACATTTGCGAAGTGTACGGTGTAGATGCTATGAATGAAAGGACAGCTCGTCGATGGTTTTTGCGTTTCAAATACGGCAATTTCGACCTGAAAGACATGGAGCGTTCCGGACGACAAGGGGACTTCGATGAAGACCGCTTAGACCACATTATTCATGAAGATCCCCTTCAAATATTTTTCATCACCATTTTCAAACCATTTTTCATCACCAGTAATGATGCGGTAAAGGAACCTTGCTTGTGGCCATGCGTAGCTCGATGACGCGCGAGCAAACCAGCAGAATTCTAATTCTACTTGACATTCCATTTTGAAGGCTTGTAATAAAATAAAATAATATATGTAACGTAAATCATTTTTCAATTGAAAAAAAAACGGACACAAGTTATGGGAACACCCAATAAAACTTTTAAATTTTGATATAATTATAGTAAAATTATTTTTGTGTTTCATATATTGATAAGTGGTTATTAATTTTGTGTGTATTTTTTCCCTTTTGTTTTATGATGTATTTGAGGGTTGTTTTATTGCTTCTTTTACTTTGAATTTTTTTTATTTTGTTTTGTTTTTTTATACAATTTTTGTTATCAAAATAAAATTTTTGTAATGATCGCGGCTGTTAAAATAAATAAATAAATATTTTATTTTCTACAGAATAAAGTCTCCGTTATTTGATTTTGTACATAAATCTTTGGTTTGATCAAAGCATCCCTAAGGTGGGTTTACTTACCGAAGGGCGCTTTATATTCCCTAATAATATTACGTTTTCCGCATTAATGGAGTTAGTGGATTATCATTTATACATTAAAATAAATATAGAGAATTATTAGATTTAACAGCGGTTTACAGAAAAGTTAATTCTATTTTTTTTTAATATTGAACCATTTTTTATCATGTAGCTCTATCTTTTAACTACAAAACTATAATTTCAATATTACCGACACAGAAAAAAAAATCTCAATACTTTTACATATTATTCCAAAAACGAAAAAATTATAATCATCTTTAAATTTGGTTAAATGTTAGCAAAAATATACAGAAAATATTTATCTTTTAAAGCTCAGTGAAACTGGAAATATGTTGAATTTTCCCCTGTAGCCTTAGGTTAAAAACAGGTATTCCAGAAATCCCTTTTGTCAGAATTTTCCTGGAACACATTTTTACAAAATACACCATTCTTGGACAAGAAACCTCTCTGTAATGTTTTTTGTCCAGTTGATAAGGTTGTAAGAAACATTATGAAAAATCTAATATCTTGATAAAAAATGAATATAGCTTTAATTGATTTAAATATATTGTAATTTGTTTTATCAAACACTGTTTATTCCACTTTTTAGAACGGTATAACCCTACCAGTTTCAAGGCTTTCACCTCATCAAGAGTCTTGTTTGTGCTCCCCTGATGATGAGGTGAAAGGTTTAAAACCGCTGGTGGTTATACCGTTACAAAAATTGGAATAAATAGTTTTTGATAAAATAAATTACAATGTCTTTAAACATTCCACAATGTTAATGCCTTAACTATGAACAATAGATTGAAATATATATATTTTTTGATATTTTATTTTTCATGTGAGCGCTGTGGTCTGTGGTTTATTATTGTTAAGGAAATGTGCGTTTCAAGTTCCATTCGTATGATTTATTTACGGACTGGTTTATCTCTAAGTGATGTTTTTTACACAAGTTTCGAGAAATAAAACTGTTAAAAACACAACGTGGCGCAGTTAGATTTTATGTATAAAAAAATGTTACAGATATGCCATTCATTTATCGTGAAATTTTGATTTTTTTGTCATAGAACTTTAAGATTGCTCTGTCAAATCTAAGTGCTTATAAAAGCTCAACAGCTCAACAGCTTACACGCAATAAAACAATCAAGCACAAGGGTTTACTTTCAGAAAATTGGCTCCAAATCATGTGGCCTATGACAAGGATTTTATTATTTATGATTTATCCACAGATTTCTAAATTCTTGTTGAAATAGACGCAACAATCATTAAATTAATATTTTAAGTTTACTTTATCTTCCTGGATACAACTTTTCCTCTTAACTATTCTTCATTCTTCTATATAAAAATCTGTAGATCTCAATGAACTAGTTGATACGTTGGTGATACGTTTATCTTCCACCTGGAGGGTTTTGGGAACGATTCCTGATTTAATTACAAAAAGAACCTTAGTCTAATTAGAGAGTTCGTCTGGTAATAATACTCCAATACTGCTAATAAGTGCTAGAAGTGCATGACTCTGTTATAGCCTGCCCACGTGCGGTACTATTTATAAAAGTACAATGGCAGATTGTGATTTACTTGCTTACTTCAGTGGTTCTTAACCCGAAGGCTCGACTACTGGTGCTGACGACTTTTATGTATTGTTTTGGAATGTAATACACCTTCGTTGTATACAATATAATCTGGCGCGCTTATTGACCTGTTGCAATCTTTCCCGATCAACCATAAATATTATAAAGCGACTTTAAGTCACAAGACTGAAATCTCTTGAAACAATCAGTTCCAACGGGAATCGAGCTAGCAACCCGTTAGCTGGAAGACAGGCGTCTGGATCACGGAGGTCATTAATATTATTTTTTGGCCTGGTTCATCGAACTGTTCGTATTGGTAAATAGGAATGACAAGAATAAATAAAAAAAAAACATAAAAACAAAACTATTCTTTCAAAAATAAAGAATTAAGTTCGGGAAACGTTTAGCAGAGCATTTGCATGCACTTGTTAATGATTGATGATATCAAATACCTTATTTCTTTGCCATTCTGCAATCTCCGCCCCTTTATCCCATTTATTCCAGCACTTGCCGACTCCTGAACTCCCCCGTTGAGCCGTTTAATTAAACTCATTAGTCATATTTCACAGAAAAAGACACACCAAGTCAGAACACCCCTCGATGCACACCCCATTCCTGACTGTTGTGAGATAAAACACTGTAGCTTTGAAATAAAGTTTGATTTATCAAGGAAAATATGTAAAAAATAGTGGTGTATACGTGGATGATGGACAAGAGGAAATTCATTCAGTCATAATATGACTGAATGAATTTCCTCTTGTCCATATTATGATAACTCTCTACGATTCGAATAAATTATGCAAACATGTTAAAAAGTATGGTCGTGAGACAATATTGTCTTCAGCCGCAGTCGAGTATTTGAGTTAATAATTACTGAAGAAAGCAAGTAAACCACGGTTCGCCATCGAATATGCTTGAAATTCTACCGCACGTGAAGAAGCAACAACACTCGCACACGTCTAGTGCGGGTGATTATTTTTACCACATGAACTATTTAACCAGAGAGGGAGTTTTTTTAGACACCATCGAGAATCGAACCCAAAATCCACCGGTGTAAAAACTGCGTCTTACCAACTAGGCAGCGGACAAAAAAGGATGGGAAAATATTAAAATTAAAATGTCTTTTGTTGTCTATTAGTGTTGTTTTCTATAATGTAATAACAAATTGGCTTTCTTGTTTATATGTAGCATTTGTATTACCCTTTTGTTGTATACAGTATAATCTGGCGGACTTATTGCTATGTGGCAATCTCTTCCAACCAACCAGATATATGTTAGAGAGGCCTAAAGTGAAAGCCAGACTGGGCTATTTTGTAAAACAAATTGTGTTCCAGCGGAATTTAAACCCGCCACCTCCGGATTGGAAGATACACGTCTTACCAACTAGGCCACGGAGGTCGTCATATGTTTACACGGCTCTGAGATAGTTGGGGCATGTAGAACGAATTCATGAAATTGTTTGGGATGAATGCACAATGGTACACAAAAAATCGCTCGAGGCTTTTGATCGATCATTGCAAGATTTACGTGGAAACATCAGACCATTTGGGAACGCATTAATATTGCTTGCAGGAGATTTCAGGCAAACCTTACCTGTAATTTCTCGATCAACACCGGCGGACGAAATAAATGCTTGCGTGAAACACTCTACTTTGTGGCGACACTTTATTTTTTTTTGTTTTTTCTTTGTTTTTTAGTTCGTGTTTTTTCCTTTTTTAATGTTTCACAATTTTATATGTTTTTGTTATAACTTTCTTTCTTCTTTTTCAGTGCAATCAATTTGCTTTAGCTCATCACAATAATGCCTCGCAGAAGATCAAACTTAGGTCGTCGTGCTCGCGGAGCGGAAGCAGTGCGACGAGTAATTGCAAATCAAACTGAAGAGGAACGGGCATCAGCGAACGACAGAAACAGACAAAGAATGGCTCAATACGTGCCGAGGAAGCAGCAGAGCGACGTGCAGCCAGACTTGAGGATGCACGGTTGCGAGCACGGTGATCGCGTTCTGCAGCTTCGAATCTGCTTCGTTCTCAACATAATGAACGCGACAGGCTGAGAGTGGCTGAAAGACGTCAAAAATATTGTACACCTACAAGCATTGTGAAATTAAACATATTAGAAACGTGTGCTTTCTCTTTTCTTTCTTTTCCATTTAACCAGTCTGAGCCACAGCAACGCGTGACCGGGTACAGCTAGTAAATAAATAAAAATACGTAAATGAGGTCTAAAATTATAATCTGATTGGAAGCTGTTTAAAAAAAGTCTGGGTTTCAATGGGAATCGAGCCCGCAACCTCTGGTTTGGGAGACAAGCGTCTTACCAACTAGGCCACGAAGGAATGTTACACTTAAATAAGATGCTGTTAACTTCTTTATTAGATAAGCCCATCTCACAAAACACCTCACTATTTATTGCTCGTATTTACTTATCTGTTCCCGTGATAACCAGTCTCTCTAAGCTCGCATTTTTTTTCTAGCAATATGCCTATTTTATTTACTTGTTTTTTTTTTATATTTTTGTAAATTTTTAAGTACAAATATTTTTCAAAGATTTTCATGGAAACATTCTTAGAAAGTTATTTTAGGGAATTTGGCCTGCCCCAGGCAGTGGAGTGGAGCGAGCAAGTGAAAACATGATTTTATTTACATTAAATTCGATAAAATATTACAGTTCTTATCAAAACAACTATTCTACATGTTTTGCTACCTAAAAAATGTTTTGTTTAGAATTTATAAATGGTAATTTATGAGAGTCAGCAAATAAATTCTGATTGAATGATGTTTGAAAGTAAGTTTCACATAGGGATATCAACAATAATTAATAAGTTTACTATTCATTAGACCATTGCTCTAAGAGATATTTAATTAAATGCTTCTTCTTTAGCTATTTATTTACTAGCAAAATAAACGTACTCAAGTGTCGTAAACTTAATAAAACAAAACTTTAAAATCAAAAGATGAGGTATCAATATCCTCAAAATAAAATAAAACAATCTGTGGTATAGATATTTTTTAAATATATGTACAAACAGTACAAACAATGCACAATAACAATGTAAAGTGCAAACAGTACAAACAATGCACAATAACAATGTAAAGTGCAAACAGTACAAACAATGTACAATAACAATGTACTAAATAATGCACAATAAAGGCTTACAAAATACATCTTAAAAAAAAAAAGAAACTCTCAAGTTGGATATTATAGTACCAATTACAAATAACAAAAATACTAAGTTTAAATAGATAACAAAACAACAGTTCCCAGTCAAGGCCTTATATAGAGAAAGATCCTCCTGAACTTAATACATCTACATTAGAAATATCCACCAAACCAGACATTGCGTCATCCAATTGTAATATTCTCACGATTGAAGAATTAGACCGTGCAATTGTAGTTAACAAATTCCCACTGGCACAATGATTTCGTGTGTTTCTAGCAGAAATGTGAAAACCAATTTCAATCAGTATATCGGAACTTGCAACGATGTTGTGAATAATCTTATATAGAAAACATCAAATCAAATATAATCTTCATTTCAGAGAATTAAAGAGGGCGGTTGTAATTCTATAAGGCATCGTATTTAAGCATGTTACGTGGGATGCTGAGATGAAAATTAATATCTCAAAAATTTATTCTGAATCCTTTCAATTATGTTGTAATGGATAAAATAGTTTTGGCAGATATCAAGATTATAACGATGACGACGATGAGAGGAAATACTTCAATCTCTAGAATTTGCATTTGTCTGTTCTTTGAATGTATGCCGTTTGGGTCCAATGTTATCCTGCCGCAATCTATAATATTTTAACATGCACCACTTTTGTATAACATGCATTACTCATCAGTTTTAAGTTTATGCTGAACTGATGCTTTTCCCCCTATTGTATAAACTTTATTTGATTTTTAACATTTTTTTGGATATCTGTGTGCGTTTTGGAATGTGTGAGTGAGTGTGTAATTTGAAATCATAAATGAATATCTATTTTTTGTGCTCACGCCCGTTGTAACATTGAGTATTATTATCGTTACTGTTTAATAATAGGAGAGGTGTTGGCAGGAGGCAAATTTCCTGGCTCCGTAATATACGTGATTGGACTGGCATAAGGGGCGTTGGAGATGTTTTTCGGGCTGCCGGGGACAAAGATGTCTACTCTCAGGTGATATTCAACGTTGGGGGGACCTGACATGATACTGGGAATAGAATTTTTTTTATTATTTTTATTAAACAAAGTAAATTATTGTACAAACATTTGTCAAGGCTATACCTATATACAAATTTAGTACTTAACTAATCTTAATTATATGTTATAATTTATGAACTTACTTAATCTTATTTTCCTACATATCATTTTATTTTATTTATTCAATCTTAATATATGAGATCTTAGAAATAATTAACACCTACATACTACTTATAACTAGATAACAATTCTTACACTAATTATTTAGCAAAAACAAGTCCACTCGTTCAGGCTACTTGTATTCCATCACATTCACTCAGACCTTGGTCGTCCCAGCTAAAACTGTAGGTGGATGGAAGGGTAGGTCGGATTTACTCTCGTAAGTCCCCAGGGCAGTGACTAAGGGATTGCTGTGATTTTGTTGGCTTTTATAGAACTCGGGTAAGGTTTGTTCTGGGATGGGTGTTAAAAGATATCTTGAATGCCTTGTTCTGCACTCTCTGGAGTTTCAGGTGAAGAAAAAGTTTAAGGAAAAATAAGTTTAATAATTATTACGTAATTAATTCATGTCATAGTGAGAACATTTTTTTTAATATTTAAAATATGTCACTTGCTGATATTATTATGAGATATTAAAAAAACCATGGAAAATACTGCATTTATAAATAATCAATAACTTGAGTGTTGGAAAGAAAATATAAACACTAAACCGCGAAAGTATTTAGTTAATGATTGAGAATTCTTGACCTTACTAACATTTAAAATACCAACACTCAATTATTAGATTCACGTATCACTTTCACTTACTTTATCTCACTGAATATATCAGCATTATGTTCACATGTATCCTGTATCACTGCTTTCTGTATTCAGCAATACATTATCGTACTATTTATTTTTGTAAGTGCCCGCATTTTTTAAGCATTTTTTCGGCTCTTTTCAATTATTTTTACGTTCACGTCACTTCCATACATCAAAGTAGGTTTTTAAGCGATGTTGTGAAAATACGGTAGAAACCCAATCTAATGAAACTTTTATGATAAAAAAATATAGTAAAAAGCGCACATGTGATGACCTTTTTCTTTTCCTGCAACACTCCACAATATAGTAAACAGCGCACATGTGACTATTCTCTGTTCCTGCAACACTCCACAATATAGCAAACAGCGCACATGTGACCATTCTCTGTTCCTGCAACACTCCACAATATAGTAAACAGCACACATGTGACCATTCTCTGTTCCTGCAACACTCCACAATATAGTAAACAGCACACATGTGACCATTCTCTGTTCCTGCAACACTCCACAATATAGTAAACAGCGCACATGTGACCATTCTCTGTTCCTGCAACACTCCACAATATAGTAAACAGCGCACATGTGACCATTCTCTGGTCCTGCAACACTCCACAATATAGTAAACAGCACACATGTGACCATTCTCTGTTCCTGCAATACTCCACAATATAGTAAACAGCGCACATGTGACCATTCTCTGTTCCTGCAACACTCCACAATATAGTAAACAGCGCACATGTGACCATTCTCTGTTCCTGCAATACTCCAAAATATAGTAAACAGCACACATGTAACCCTTCTCTGTTCAGTGACACACATTATCAGTGACCAGGAGTTTTTCCTTGTCCTCTGCGCGAAATGTGACCGAAGAATAGAAGAAAGCGTCGAGTACATAATGTTCATACTATCTATAAGATAACATATTAATGGTGCTATATCGATTATATAACACAATTTAAATATCAATTGTGAATTTTATTTGTTGTTTTTTTTTGTGATTTACATATCAAAAATTTCGTTTGACCGTTGAAATAAAATAAAATAAAGGGATTTTCGGAAAGTAATTTCGCAGCTCAAATTGAAACGCACAATAACACGCAATACTTGTGGACGGATGTTTTTGATATTTTTAGTATCTCATTAATCTTTTGTGTCATACAACGCTGGTTATTCTTTATATCAGTGATAACTGGCCTTCTAGAGCGAAAAAACCTTGATTTAGTAGATATCAGTATAACTGGCGTTCTAGAGCGAATAATATCTTCAAGGGTCGTATCACCGTTACAAAAATTTTTAAACCACATTTGATACACTCGATCGCTTACTACATCATCACCATATACTGTGCACATATTGTTTGTGCTCCATTTTTTCCTTTAAAGTAGTTAAAATAAATCAAGCACCGTTGTTTTGTTTCATCTTCAAAATTACGCTTAAACCGCTTACGCAAATTGGATAAATAGTAGACGAAAAATTCGCTTAACTATAACCATTCATAATATTATGCATTCATCACAATTTAAATTAAGTTAGCAAAAATAAGTTTGTCTTATCGACATCTATCCGAGCTGTACGAAACTACTTTCCAGACAACATATTAAAATAATATTTACCGTGTTTTTCCTCGTAGCAACCACTCCTCCCCGCCCCCGTGTTTGAGTTTTGTATTTCTTGCTTTAAATATCAAACGAAACGAAATGTATTCGAAGGAGATTTTTGCTTTTTCTTTGACACTTTTGATAATTCGATATTTTTTCGTTATCATAATTTGCTTTTCAAAGAACTGAATGAGGAACTGATTAAATGTAAATAAAAACATTTCCTAATGAGAGTAATAAACATTTAAAATAATTTAATATGAAAATGTGTTCTTTTCGTTATTTTATATGCTTGGTGATACTCCCGAAACATTTTACATGCTTGATGATACTAACAAAACATTTTATACGCTTGGTGATACTCCCAAAACATTTTATATCTTGGTGATACTCCCAAAACATTTTATATCTTGGTGATACTCCCAAAACATTTTATGTGCTTTATGTTACTCCCAAAACATTTTATATGCTTGGTGATACTCCCAAAACATTTTATATGCCTGGTGATACTCCCAAAACATTTTCTTTCTATATATAAAATATGTGGAATTAGCAACGTTTTACGAAATATTCAATATAGACCCTTGATACTCTAAGCTATCCCTCGTGATCGAGCATGATTGTCAGATACGAGTATTATCTGTACTTCTGATAGTTTATTGTTTGAAAGTTGTTGCACTTCAACAAACGCATATTTTTGATAAATCAAACCCAATATTTTGATGGCAAGGAGATCAAAGTTCCACGACGATCGGTAGGTTTATTCTGCTGCAGCTTTTCGACAGGATTATGTATATCGCTATTTTGTGTTGCTGAAAAGCGTTTTAAGAATCTTTGATAAGTAGCATATAAGTAACTAAAAATATAAATAAGGTTGTAAAACGGCCTAAGAGTAAAACCAGTCGGGTAGTCAATCCACCAGGAATCAAATCTGAAAAGCACGCTTTTCTAGCGTGAATACTAACCGTTATACCACGGCTACTGACTCCGGTCCCTTGAGGGGTAGGCAGAGAGAACATATCTCATAATTTTTTTCAAGCATGTAACTTACGCCTCCTCCACGATCTTTCATTATTCTACTTGTCAGTTTACTTTCTTTAAAAAATTGGTTTACTTGGTTCAGCCATGCTCTTTTACAAATACTTGGCATTTGTGACTTGTATACTCGCCAAGTTTTTTTTTGCTCTACATGTTTAAACATTCATTTTATCGATGCATTCAATTCAGATGTCTCCATTTCGCCTTCTTTCAAACATGGACATTCCATATTTTTTTCTCAGTGTATTCATTTCCATGGCTTTTACCTTAATTTAATCCTTCTTCCACCAAGTCCATCTTTCACTGCCAAGGTGGACGCCAGCAAACCATTATATATAGTTTGAATAATAATTATATGTAAAAATCTGACCCGTATTAGAACCAGCCCCACATTGGAACCTGACCCATATTGGAATAGCAGGATCTCAGGATTCTGCTGTCCGCAGAGCTTGTGGCAAAGCGGGCAAGAGTACTTTTCACATGGTTGGTCTAGCACACAGGTAATCTACCTCTGCTTCTGCGACCCACCCCATTACAAGTAACCATGTCTGTTTGCGCGAAATATGACTGAAAAAGGCCACGGCTATATCATGTAAGCATTTCTGATATGTGAAGTTCTTATAGTTTAAAAGTACTTGTTCGTTGTTATCTTTACGAAACATCTAGAAAACCAAGAAACATCCAGGATGCATATTTCAAAGAGACGGATGTTATAAGCAAAAACCTTGATGTATGGATCAAAACCTAGAGACGGATGTTATGCGTAAAAACCTTGACGTAAAGAATAAAAGCTAGAGACGGGAATTGTAAGCAAAAACGTTGATGGAACAAAACCTAGAGACGAATGTTATAAGCAAAAACCTTGATGTATGGAATAAAAGCTAGAGACGGATGTTATAAGCAAATATATATGCGGAAATAATAAATTGCATGCGGAAATAATAAATAGCATACGGAAATAATAAATTGTGAAGTACCAACAAAACGTGTACATTTGTTGGGAGTTCATTGTTAGTATTGTATAAGCTGACAGAAGAAAGAATAGAAAGTAATAATTTGGCATGATGAAAGATAAAAATTAAAAAAAAAGAAGTAAGACGAGATTAAGACTGTCATCTTTATTTACCTTAAAACGGAAATGGCTTGACGATTGATTTTAACTTAAAATTACAAAAACAGTTAAAAAAAATTAACTTAGTTTAAAAAGGCACATAAACGATCCAATAAATGAAGAAAAAAATTATTAAAAACAAAAACCCTTAAAAAATTATTTCAATTTGATATAAATTGTTAGTAAGTCACTGAAGAGGGATGAACAAAACAAAAAAAAAACGAAACGCTTTGCCGCTAAATGTTTCATTATTTTTCCCATTTTGTAAACAATGCGTGTGATCCGGCCCAGGCACAAAGTGCTGTGTTGTCAAAAAATACAGAGCCGGACATGGGGTGGGCTTTTAGGGGATGATGTGGATTTTCCATTCAGCCCTGGCCAGCTGTCAGGGGTGCATTAACGTACCCCCAGCCTTCATCCCCCAGCCAGCAAGGTAGACGGATGCTGGGGCAAAAAGAATGCTATTAATATGGGGGATTTTCTTGTCACTCAAATGACTAGCCGTTTGAATACTTTTATGGCACGGTCAGGTAATAAATATTTATAAACAAGCAAATTCTAAAAATGGAAAGGTTATCGGTTATCTTCATAGCAATTATTTTTAGTCTTTGTCATGCAAATTTGACTGATACATTGAGAATTACCTTACATAGACTAATTTTAAAATTTTTTATTTTTTTATACGATTAATTTCGTTGGTGTATTTTATATTACTTGCATATATTTTTTGCCCTGTTTTCCGCTGTTGGAATGAATTGGAATAACATTTTATTATTGATAAATGAAAATATCAATAAGCAGAGTTTAAATACCTATGAAGTAGAAATCGTATAACATCAACACTGCTAAATATTTTAATTACCTGAAGGCAAAAAAATACCTTCGTGATTTAAATGGTAATACGTCTGTCTTCCGTTACGAGGGCTGTTCGTTTGAAACCTATTTAAAAAAAAAGAAGTACCAGTCTGATTTTTTTAAGGTTTCTCTAACATCTTTCTGGTCGGTTGGAAGAGATTTCCACATGGTAGTATGCCCACTAGATTGTACTCTATATAACAAAAGTGCAACATGTAACAAAAATTACAACGTCGCAGAATATTTGGAAAAGGGTTTTAGTCAAGTTTTCATTTAAGACCTTTAAAACATCTGTTGAATTGATTGGAAGATATTGTTACATACATGATAATATACTCACTAGGTTGAAAAAAAGCGTTATATATTACATACAGATGTAACACAACCGATTGAAAACCAGGTGCTGTATTTGGAATTAAGACAAACGGGAAAAAAATACCAGAGTTTGTATGTTACAACTCGTCTTTAATATATTGGTTTCCGGATCCATTTTATGTGGTACAACCCAAAAAAGGGTTGCATTCTATTTATCATAACAAAACATTTAAAAAGGTATTGGCTGATGGAAAAAAACCTCATGCAAATTAGTCCGCCAGTTTTAGACAGATTTCGATAGAAATACTATCTATTGCAGAAGATCTCAGATCGCAACTTCCGGAAAATTTCAATGCAATTTCTTCTATCATAATCAGGAAACTTGAAAACCACCCTCATTTCAAAAGTGTATCTGTGTGTTTATTTATTATCAGCGTATAATGACATGTTACCAATAGAACGGTGCGATTGTTTGAAGGAAATGAAAAAGTAGCTGTAGGATACCATAAAATGGAAAATATCCTTTCCCTTCCCACGTAGACGAAATCTCACTGATTTTTATAGCTAGTGTCGGAAGGCCTTTTAAATTTTTAATAACGAAAGTATAATTTAAATACAAAAGATATATCTCCACGACTGGATGACACCCCTGTTTTCCAACTTGAGGTTTTTAGCCTCGATTCACGTCCGTACCCAGGTTTTTTTTAAATTGTGAAAGTCTGATTTTCCCAAAAAAGGATTGTTTAACGCTTTTCTAGTAAGTTGGCAGAGATGACTCCATGGAAATAAAACCCACCAGGTCAGTTTATAACGAAATTTAAATATAAACACAAAATAAAGATGCGAGTATTATCAAGTCATATATTCCAAAAAAAGTCAGCACTTCTTTTAACATTTTCATTATAGATACCAGTCATAAGATGTGGGTTTAATAACATCTGATGTACTCGCGACCGAACTCGTTCTATATTTGTGGGGTGTATCTCGACCGGGGAAATGTTATGAGTCGACCCAGACTGTTTGATAGCTTCTCTCTTAAACGTATTTTTTCCTATTTATCTTGAGATATATGTATGTGCGATTTCGAAATTTATTTATATATGTACATACTATGTTGCTATCAATAAACCTATATTTATTTATTCATCATGCACCCTTCACACGAGCCTTAAGTTAATAAGATAAGGTATCAGAACCACTTATTAATTTATTTCACGACTAACAAATTTAACTTAAAAAGGGAGGTAGAAACTCGAACCGCAATAATAAAATGGTATTTACTCGGTTTTGTTAATATACATACATACCATTACGCCGTTTTTCTGTCGGAGCAGGCAGAGAGGATAGAACGCTAAACTTTGCTATAACTATAAACATATTTTGCTTCTTCTACATCCATACACTTTCTCATACAACATTTTAAATTATCATACACCTGATCCAATCATATTCTGTTTATCTTCCTCAATCACGCCTCCCACTCACATTTGCACTGTATATTTGTATTGTGAGTCTTTTTTCATTATATTGTTCAACTCCAAGTACTCTTCATGGTCTTACTTACTACATCATCCTTAAGTTCAAATTCATCCCTAAACACTTCATTCCGTATTCTATCATGCATTGTGTATTTAATAACAATTTTTTTTTCAAAAATTTGAACTATTAAAATAGTTAAATACTGGCTTTAAGAACAATTTTTTTTCTCATATTTTGATAGTAATGTGAATTGGCTTCAGAAAATAGTTAATTTAATTTCATATTTTTTAAATATTTATTATTAAAAATAATTTTTATTATCATCCTCTTTAGTATGTGTTATTGTAATTTATACCTGTGCCTTGAATCGGCAGTTTACCTTATTGTCTAACTTAAAATATATTGTTTCCTAGTGACTTAGTTCATGAACATTTGTGTTATGTTTTTATTCTCTCTCTCCCATACACACACCCACATACACAGTCATACACACACACACACATTATTTTTCTCTAACTATTTCTACCTACCCTTGTTCAATTTGGATCTGGGTCCGTTTACTGGGATGAGCGACAGCTTCACGTCACCTCTTAGAATTTGTTCTGAATCCAGTTACATAATTTATCTGCGTAGTTCCTTTTATATTTATTTCCTTATCTTAAGCTCGAATTTCTCATACATTATCTTTTCCCTCGCTCTTTTGCCACGTCAAGGCTTCACTTACATATTCTAAGGTTTTCAGCATCTAGGGGCTAAGCTTATCTTGAAAGGCTTTCTTAATCATGGTACAGTGTACAACCCCCCTTAATAGCGTTTTTACTTTCTGCGGTTTGATCTACCAGTAGTTAACCGTGGTTTGAAAGTATAAATTGAAAAATTCCAACATTACATCTTCTTCTAAATTTCTTTCTGTTTCTGTAACAACTTACCTTTTTTTCTTTCAAAATTACATGAATACAGTCTAACTATATTTTTCTCGGTTGTTGTTGTTTTCGCTACCATTCATTTCACTCATGCTCCCATATCAAATAAGTTTAGTTAGTGTTTTATTACCCATTCATTCAACATGTCCAAACCACCATAATGTGCTTTTTTCACCCATAAGCTTATAACTCTTATTAATTCTTTAAAATATTTTTTTTCTATTATTCATCGATATACCACATTTCTCATTACACGCAATTTCTACCACATTTACTCAGCTCGTTTTAATAATTTTCCATGTCTACTATTCCCTCTTATATTTAAATGTTGCTAGTAATACGCTATTTTCAACCACCATTTTGCCAGATCTTTATATCTATGGGCTGAGTATATACGTTTTTGTGCACCTTATTGCATTGTTTCTCATTAGAACGAGTCGTTCAAAATCTTTTTTAACGTTTCCATTATCTGACAATATACTTCCGATAGAGCAGAATTTTTCAACACGTTCAAATATGTGATTTTAATCTCAATATTGCATTTGTTTTTCAAACTTTGTAATAAAATTCAAAGTATGTGAAAAAAGACACATACTGCGAGAAAAGAAGGCGGAATATATCAAAAGAGAAAAAGAGGTGTTGAATATAAAAAAAGTTATATGCAAGCACAGTGTTTTCACCAATTTCAATTGCTATAGCTTTGGTTTTTACAACATTCATTTTCTGCTTTTTTTTCTTTTCATTTCACCTACAAGTTGTAAGTCATTTTAATTCTCCGTTAACAACTAATATTTGCATAATGTTTTTATTAATGTAAAATATTTTTTAAGCTATAAAGAAGATGAAAGAATTTATGTAGTCAAGTATATTTTTCATATACATCATACGGCCCTGGGTGTTTAGGACCCTGATAGAATTCGGAATAAAGCGATAAGGGATGAATATGAATTTAAGGCTGATGGGTTGAGTAATATGACGAACAGCTTCTGACATACACACATACATATTATCCCGCCATGCCCCTTGCGAGGTAGGCAGAGAAAACAGATCCCAAACTTTTCTATCACGCAAATAAATTTCACCTCCTTCACAATCACATATTTCGTCATGCATAATCTTCTATTATCACACTTCTCACTTTATTTTCTTTAAAATCTAGTCCTTTTGGTTCAGCTACGTTTTCTTCGGTCTATATCTTCCACGTTTACTTTGCAATTCTGACTTGTATACTCGTTTAGCTATTCCTTCATCATTCATTCTCTCCACACGTCTAACCATCTTAAAGGTCATTGTGAGATGGTTTGGAAAGTACAACGAATAAATTAAGAAAGTCTAACAAAACGTATAAACAGTGCAAATGAGAGGGCAAGGTATGGTAGATGAAGACCAAGGAAAGTGTGATTGGATCAAGTGAATGACATTTTGGAAAGAAATTGAAAAGGCCAGAGAAATCGTAGGAGTTGTATGACAAGGTGTATGATTGTAGAAGTTACCAAGTGTGTATATCCAGATACGGAACTTTGACGCTCTTCCCTCTTTGCCTGCATTGACAGGAAAATGGCGTATTTTGTATGCATATATATTTAGTAAATTCGTTTTCCTTCATTGTGTTTTTTTTGTTCAAAACTTTCTCGTGTCTTTTTAACAACATTTTCAATATTCCCGTTAAGTATAAAATAAATCACTATCTAGTGCGATCTATTCTAGATAGTCGATTTTTATTTTATTTATTATGAGTGTGAAGGAATTTTAAAAGATAAGAGAGCTCCTGCAAGTTATGTGAGGTGTATGTATGGATGCACAATATAAGAGGGGAAAGATGTTTGTTGTGATATGAAAGACTGGCGCTCTCTCTTCTTTGCCTGACTAGGAAATGGCGTAATTATTTACATTAATTTTGGTGTTTAGCTATTTACCTTTTTATCATTACATGTTTTATGAATTTTAATTGTATTATAAAAATCTTAAAAAAATGGTAAATTATCAAAATTGACTGTAGGTAAATAATACATAATTCATAAAACATGTAATTAATTAATCATTGTCATACTTTTCAACTCAAAATTAACATTGCTCTAATATAACACGCACATAAAGCGGAAATTCAATAATGTTTTCATACATACAAAGTCGAAAATGCATATAATCTTTTACGAATATTTAATGTGAAAAATAATTGGGCTGTAAATCAAACAATCCAAATGAGCTGATTTATCGACAGTATAAATATCATAAATTTTATTCCGTGACACATCGCAAAGTCAAAAATGAATAATTACCGGTATATGGGCTTTGAAAAAAAAAAGAGTTTCAATTTAACTTAAACATACATAAATTCATAAAAATCGATCTCAATTTAACTTAAATATGCATAAACATTAAAAAAATCGATGTCACATTGTTGAAAACTATATTATGTTCAAGTGTTCTTTTTTTAAACATTTTTAATGTTTTCAGTATTCAACATGTTTTTTAAATAACTTTCATTCGGAATTTGATATTATGGCCATAAACTGTTTTAATAAATAAATAGCTTGTAATAAATGTTTTTTTTTGTAGAAGGAACATAACCATAAATGATATTTATACATGTTGGATATTTTTTATGTTAATGTATTATATAACATTACATTGTAGTATGTACGGTACAACCTGGCGAACTTAATGCCATTTGGAAATTTCTTCCAATCAACCAGAAAAATTTAAAACAAGCTTTAAGAAAATATCACAGACCAATGGAAATCAAATACGCAACCCCGTTGAAGACAGGCGTTTTTTTAACAGGGTCACAAAAGTCGTCTGTATTGAACATCGTTTGAATTATTTGAGCAAAATGTAAAAGAACTTGGATCCTTTGTTCAATCGTCTTGGTCAATCAAAATTATTTGTCTGATAAAACTCTTTGTGTTATTATAAAGCTGTCGGAATGAAGAAAATAATACTTTTGAATTCTCCCACATTACAGTTGAACAAGTTGGTAAAGTACTAAACTTCATAAAATCAAATGCGACGAATTTGGTAGGAGATTCCAATCAGACAAGTTTGACTGTGTATGCGTTTCATTAGTAATATCTCAGCGGAAAATTTTAAAATACATTTTCAAAAGACCATATTTCCACATATTTGGAAAAACACTCGAGATTTTTAAGGCTATGGTAATAGCAGTAGAAAAATATTGCTGCTACTTCCAAGGTATAATCGGCCTCTTTACTGAGTAATTTGTTTACATGGCTAGCAAATGCTAGAATGAGCTACTTTCACTCTTAAGGAATAAGATAATACATATAATGATAATTGGCTATCACTCGTGTTGGAATATCATTCTCAGCCATCCTGTGGATGGTGGATGTACGAGTATATGCGTGTTTATATTTACTGTGTTATAATTCGGTTAATTATCCGAGACATCCCTTGTAAAAAACATTTGTCAGTAACATTGAGAGTGACATTCTGGAATAGTTTCATGAAGAGAACGCAACTACTAATGACTCCTCTGGAGAAAATGCACTATCTGAAGTGAAATGAAAATAACATCTGACTTCTGGAAAAAATATATAATCAGGAGACCAGTTGGCATTTGAATGGACTCTGAGTAGAGAACTAGATTCAAGGTGAAAAGGAAAGATGAATTTTTGAACCGAGGGTAGCACTAAATATGACTATTGTGCTATAAAGAAATCTTAATACATGCCCAAACAACATTCTTTATCCGAATATCGGAACTATGTATATATGTTACATACCCATTAAAAATTATCCCTTTTAAGGTCGGTAGTGAAAATAATTTTCTATACCTCCCTATCGGCATAAACGGCCTTTGCCTCATCAATAGTTTCATTATAAACGTTTTACTCTTTCTCAATCTTTTTTCTCCGTGTTAAAATTTGTTCAACTCTTTCTCACACGATGGGATGGATTAATTTCTCCAAAATGACTAAGTACGCCAAAAGATTCACTGACGGATTACATACTTGCAATGAGGCCCCAGAACTTTTTAAGTTGATGATTATTAATAATAAAGGTATTCAAAAATTATTTACCAATCAGTAAAAAGCATCAACATTTTGTTGTGTCCTCACTAAAATGCAGATAAAAATCAAGTTAACGAAGGATATGACAAATAAAAGGCAACAAACACAGATCTATATAAATTGAGAATGTCCAATTTAAATTACCAAATTTTTGGTACTGCTGGTTTTCATGCACTATATGTACATATAATTACTTGTTATGTAAATAAGTAAATACTTATGAAATAAATATTTGTTTTCTAAGTTTTTCAGAACTCATTCTGTCGATATGTATTATATGATTTCTGTTGCCTCCAACTGAAAACATGTGACGAAATTTACAATTGATGGTCCGGACACGGAAACTATATTATGTGCAATTGGCCCAAAGATCTGTTGGTCTGAAGGATATGAGGTTTTCGAAAATTTTTCATTCAGTAGTTCTGAGTAGCACTCTTTCCATCTTACACATATTTTATTTTCTTCAGTGATTAACTTGCCTTCATTATCCTCTATGTACTTAGGGGTTCTGATCGATTTAGCCCTCTCTTTTCTTTGTGCCGCAATTTTATATATTTTCTGAGCTCCTTGTTGTGTTTCCAGTTCTTCGTATATGTCTTTCATCGCCTCATGTTGGGCAGAGGCTACTAGTTTCTTTGCTTTTATTTTGGCTTCCCTATATAATAGAAGGAGGACTTCTTTTTCTGTTGCATTTTCACAGTTAGACCAATTCTTAAAAGCGATCTTTTTCTCCTTAATACCCCTTTGTACATCATACGTCCACCACCATGCCTAAACAATTAATATGTGATAGTAAACTTACTTTCATTTTATTTTTATGATTATTACAATTTTAGCTGACAACATTTTTAATTTACAAAACGTGTGTGTTCATTTCAATGTTTGAATATAAAATCTTATTTTTATATTTTTTTGCTTTTCACTTCATTAAAAAAATAAAGTGACAAGTTTTTGTAAACGCACTGTTACTCCCACTATTGCAAAATGACTCTTCTGGCTAAACGATCTATACTTGGAATGTCTGATAACTCGACTGATATTATTGAAGAAAATTAAAAACAATTTTGGATCGAGCTTGAAACCCTGTGGAACAACTCATTGTGTGTGTGTTTTCAGACTGTTAATGAGAGTTTTGACAACATTTTGAATTTACTGTTACAGAGGAGGTGGTGTTGAAATGTTAAACGAACGAATAAAGAAATACTAACACAACATATAGTATATACGTGTACACTGAAAATGCGCGTGGCAGACATGGTTGATAAAGACATAGGGATGTTTTGTTATATTAAGGGAATAATGGTACTCGTATTTTAAAATATAAAAAGATATAGAGATATCATAGGAGTTGTGTTGATGTAAATTAAATGATAATCTGACATTCTATGCTCTCTGTTATCATATTCTGAAAGATATATGAATCCTAGTATTTTCGTGCATTGTATTTTGAAAGGTATATGTATCCTGAATCATTAGTTTTTTTTGCAAATTGTCGATACGTTACATTTTATTTTATCAATGTGATGTACAAGATGCATTTTATGTTCCAGGCCTATTTTATTTGTTTGCCATTTTGAGTTGGCTATTATTTATCAGTTTATATTTAACAATCGTTGAGCGTGGTCAATGACCTTTCTTAATTATTTCAGCATCAACGATATTACGTATTTTATTTAATATTTACAAACAACAAAAAATAATGGTCGAAAATAAATACCGTGACGATATAACATTTTTGCTGATGTATAATCCCTCTTTTACCCCTTTAATATCTCGCAACATGTACGGGTCACTCTGTATATGTTACGTCCAATTGGGGTTAATCGTTTGGTTTTATTTCCCGCTTTAATATTCAGCAGAGGACGCGTTTGTGTTTACTGACTGACACGAACGTTTTTGAAAGGTTTGTGTTTAATTTGATGAACTTCATATTAACTTTATTTGCAATTTAAAAATGGAGTTCACTCATTCAGTTAACTTTTATCTCTTTTTTGTAAAACTACTATACATTTGTTTTATATGGTGTATAATATACTACTCGTACTAACACAGTATTTGCAACATATAGGTAAACAATTAATGACTCGAGTAGACTGTCATGTAATGTAATTAGTTACGTGTATATCATATTCATTTTGCCATCTGGAAATCATTTTGTCGAGAGATGGTACTATAGAGAAAAATATTGAAAAGCGAGTTGCAGTAGGGAACATGGTTAACTGTGTATATATTTATTTATAAAATTTAGAAATATATTTATTTATAAGTAAACGGTACAATGTACCTTATAAAAAAATAACAAAAATATTAAAATAGCTAGTAGTGAGCGCTCAACACATTAAGTGTGACATAATATACAAAAAAAAACATTAAAAATAATTTTACCTTCTTACAAAAATATTTAGAATGAAACAGGTATCAAATCGTAAAATCACATATTACCAACACAACACGGCCCATAAGCGCGCAACCCGCACTGCGCAAAAAATACACAATAGAAAATCAAAATACTCGTACAAATTGAAAACAAAATATAAAAGACAGAATCAGACAGGTACAACTTCACAAATCCTCAAAAAGCACGGACAAAATATCATAAAAATAGTGAAAAACACAATAATCATTTAAAAAGAATTTCAAAAAAGGTCTTCAAAAGTCCTCGAAAGACACGCGGAATCCCACTTCAAGGCTCGGATATTCGGAAGTGCCTTTTCAACACTTCTTAAAGATCAGCAAATGGACTCTAAATACAGCCGAGACCGCAGCGCACTCATTTTCGATTCTGTGCAGTCGAGGTATGGGAGAATTTACAAAATGATAAGTTCTATAATTTTCTATAGAAATGTGTCTTGCAGCCTGATAATTCTTGTCAGAACTCAAAAGCTAATAAATTCTAAGAGTTTCGGACAATCGACCATTCCATTCACAATTTGAAAAATACAACCAAGTCCGCTAATATTTGCCGATCAGAGAGACTTATTAATTTAACACTTGCCTTACTGTGCTAAAGAATTCAGTCAGCCACGGTGCTAGACGCTAAGCGTCCAGCGAAAAATGTATGTTTTTAATTAAAATTATGCAAAATCTGCTAGGTTATTTTTTGTAATTAGCTATAAAAATAATTTTATTATGTATTAAAACTTCAAATAATCAAATAAAATATAAGTTCTGGTCATTTGCTATCCATCACAGGGTGGCATGTGTTAAGGTTGGATGACAAATTATAATTTATGTTATTCATATTCAGACCTATTTTAAAACTGACGGGGCGCAGACATCTATGTTGGACTCTCTCCAGTGCACTGAAATATGTGAAACTACGAGTATTGCAACATTTTTTCAAAATGATAGTGCACAGTGGTTTCTTAGTGTCCACCTTGATGTACGAAAATTAATCCTGGACGTAAAAAAAGAGTAATACGAGCATAATAAATGTGTACAGAATATCTGGTGCTACAATAAAGTATATGACAGAGAGTTAGCAATGCCCGTCATATCATCCCTCCGTGTCTCTTGCTAGATGGGTTAGGTTAGGTTGTATGGAAATTAATCCTGGACGTAAAGAAAGAGGTATACTGTTTTCATTTAAGGACTTTTACACATCTATTTGGTTGGCTAGAAGAGATTACTACGTGGTCATAAATTTGTTAGGTTGCATTGTATATAACGAATGTGTTATACAATATAATTTAATACGGATGCAAAGAAAAAATACACATTTTTTAATGATATGTGATTTGTCATTGGTTTTGTCTGTACTTTCCGAAAGTCAGTAAGTTAATAATGCAGGTTTTGTTATAGGAATAGAAAAATACTTAAATACATTACATTAGCTTTTACGAGCTGGAAATGTTCCACGGTGATGCTTAAAACATGTATCCGGAATGGCGAATGACTGCTGAAGAACGTCAGATATGGAATTTTATTTTTGAGATAGCCTCGACCCATTCAGGCTTTTTAGGAATTCTTCAATATAAAATTGCTGTCATAAATTTGCTTTTTTTTTGTCTAACGGGACATAAAGGAAGAATTGTCGATGTAAGACTGGATTTTGTTTACTACTATTTTTTTAATATTGAGGATGAACTAAGAACTTCATTTGTTTGAACGGTACCTTTCAACTTATTCGAGTTTGTGATTTAGATATAATAAATAGCGTGTCTAGGAGACAACATTGTCAATGACCACAATAATCGAGCGTCGTGTTTTAAAACCACTGTAATAATAACATAACTCATTGTTTGTAATCGCAAGTTTTTGCAATACTACCACAATATAAACGGTAACAACAGTCGCACACGTCTAGCACGTGCGAGTATTTTTACTAGACGAACTCTTTTACCAAAGTGGGCCCATTTTTTAAAATTATTTTGGTATCACTGGGAATCGAATCCTCGGGTCAAAGCGAAGCGTTTCGCCAACTAGGCCAGGGGGTGTATTGATAAAGAATCTGAAACAATTGAACATCACAAAATAATAATGTTATATCTTAGAAGTAATGTTTTTGCGAACTTTTATTGCCAAGAATAAATGCATCCCATAGGAATGTCATAGATTTACACTTCTTCCATCACGTAGATCTCAAATAATTATTAGTTTTTTTTTGTTCAAAACCATAAAAATAATTGTAGATTTCTCGGTTTTTCTTGAAATAATACGTTTCCGTGGCCTCATTCGTTCAACTAAAATAGAAAATGTGATACTTATTAATTTAGTTATCCTGAAATGCTACACATTGATTAACCTGATGAGGAGCAACACACCTCTAGTTATCCTGAAAAGCTGCACATTGATTAACCTGATGAGGAGCGACGCACCCTAGTTATCCTGAAATACTATACATTGATTAACCTGATGAGAAGCGACACACCATAGTTATCCGAAAATGCTACACATTGATTAAACCTTGTGAAGAGCTACACACCCTAGTTATCCGGAAATATTTTAACATTTGTTTTTCTCATTTCTATAAATTTATTAATATTTCGATTTATAATTTTATTTTTATTGCTACACGTCTAGATGCACTTTTTTCTATGTTCTCTTCCGTGAAAACTCAACTTATCTAGATTAAGTTACATATAGTCTATAAAAAATGCTCAGGAGACTTATATTTTCTAAAAAACCATAAAAAAAAAAATTAAATTAATAATATAAGACTATGATTCTGACTTCCAACTAAGAGGAACCCAATTTAAAAAAAGGATTCCAAAACATTTTTACTTTTACATCTCGGTTGGTTGGAACAGATGGCCACATGGCAATACTCCCTCCATATTGTACTTTGTACAACGAAAGTGAAGAAAAACATTTATTTTCATTTTAATTTGTTTAGTCAAACACTCTTTATTCAACTTTATATAGCGATATAACCCTACTGGTTTCAAGGCTTTCCTCTCTGTTTTCTACCTGATGATGAGGTGAAAACTTTGAAACCGGTAGGGTTATACTGTTATATAAAGTGGAATACAAAGTGTTTGCTTAAACAAATTACAAATCTCCAGATTGTGAATGCCTTAACTATAAATAATATAATAATTTTAATTGTCGTCTGGTTGTTTGGACAATAAATTTTATAAAATTATTTTTTGGACGCCTCAAGGATCCTTTGTCATGAAATGTGTATACTTCAAATCCTAGAAATATTTAATTAAATTACATGAATTTTCATTAGCAATTGTTCACGTGGCGTTGTACTTCATTTAGTGTTATAATCCACAACAATGAAATGAAATTTTCGAATGGCCTCACTTTCATTAATTAAAATATGTGGTTTAAGTGGTAACACAAATTGCTAAATACAATTCCAAATATTCGACAAAACAAATGCACGTTAGGTTGGACATATGGAATTATACAGTGGCGAATCTAAGGGTAGCACGTAAATCAGTGATGTTTTATTTTTATCATTAATGCACTCGTGTATGGTTACATACAATACGACTGACATGTTTATTGTTAAACGAAAATTGAGTGTAAAGTTAAAAAGGAATCAACCCACAAAAAACATTTTTTTGGTACATACATACTATTATATGATAATAAAGCACTAGACATTTATTTCTGGAAACACATATTTCGCTTTTTCCACATCTATACACCTTCTAATACAATTAATAAGATTTATATTTCTTCTTATTTTTCCTTTCTTCAAAATATTAACTTGATCCAACCACACTTTCCTTGGCCTTCTTCTACTACGTCTTCCACCCATATTTGCACTATATATTTATTTTGTTAGGCTTTTTACACATTTTAGTTTCTCGTGCCATAACCATCTTAGACTCTTCTTCAACTTACTTTCATCTTACACTAGCCTTAAGTTTACATTTATTCCAAATTACTTATTTCTGTATTCTGTCAGGAACATTTTAACGTATATTTTAAATATTGAATGTATATTATACTTCAATCATGTATTCTACGATCTCGGTGGTCAGGTTGCTAAAACCATGGACCATACCGAAGGGTTTCGGGTTCAATTCCCGAAAGTGAAAAATTCTGGTTAAATATTTCGTTTCGTTACAATACTCGCATGTATTAGAGGTGTTTGAGTGTTGTTGGATCTAAGCATGCGATAATATTGCCGAGATTTTCTATGCTGAGAAGTAAATTCGTTACTAGCTCTAGTGATTCTTAAACTTGAAGGCTCGATTTATGGGTTCAAAGACAACGTTGTCTCCTGGCAACACTCTTAAGTATTTTTAACACCATTTTGGATATGTTGAAGGACACCATACGAATTGATGAATCACGTATATGCAAAAACGTTAAACCAGTTGAAAATGTCTGTCCGATAAATATGTAATACGCTGTTTCATTAATTGTTTAAGAACAGATAACATTTTAATGTTGTCTTTTATGCATTTTAACGTTTAATTGTTACAGAAGTCGTAAGTATTTTACATCGTTTTTGTTTCAGTTCTCTAGATGTTTGAATTTTAAGTGAAGGTTTGAACCTAAGATTTTATTATCGAGCGGATTATTTCAACTGTGTTATATAATACAAATGAGTAGAATGATGTATATTGTAACTATAACACTGTCATTGTATGTAATATGACCTGACGGGTTATATATGTGGCAATCTTTTCCAACTAACAAGGATGATGTTCACAAGCGTTAAGGGAAACCATACTAAAACTTTATTTGAAAATCAAAATATCAACGAATATTGAACCTGTAACCTCCAGATAGGAAGACATTCATCCTATCAACCAGACATGTACGAAGTAAGTTGTCATTTCTTTTAGTAGGCAATCCACCCTCACTAGGATGAATTATTCCACTACATCGAAGCCAAAATATTTTTACTTTAAAGCGGTTTGAATGAGAACAAAATAAAGGTATGAGAGCAAAACATATAATAGATACGCTACTGTATATAGTTGTTTGCGAAACATTACGATAATTTCAACTGTGTTATATAATACAAATGAGTAGAATGATGTATATTGTAACTATAACACTATCATTGTATGTAATATGACCTGACGGGTTATATATGTGGCAATCTTTTCCAACTAACAAGGATGATGTTCACAAGCGTTAAGGGAAACCATACTAAAACTTTATTTGAAAATCAAAATATCAACGAAAATTGAACCTGTAACCTCCAGATAGGAAGACATTCATCCTATCAACCAGACATGTACGAAGTAAGTTGTCATTTCTTTTAGTAGGCAATCCACCCTCACTAGGATGAATTATTCCACTACATCGAAGCCAAAATATTTTTACTTTAAAGCGGTTTGAATGAGAACAAAATAAAGGTATGAGAGCAAAACATATAATAGATACGCTACTGTATATAGTTGTTTGCGAAACATTACGATAAAACCAAGTGATTTTGAAAAAAGGAAAAGATCCAATTTTTTCAAGAATGATTTTTTAAAAGTTTTCGTTAGTTGAAAAAAGTTGTAATATGGAAATGACCTGTCAATAAATGTGTTTTAATATTATTCAAGACAGGTACATAAGAAAAACGCAAGAACGCGAAACATTGTGTTGATGAATAAGACAAATGTAAAATATTGTGTTGTAAATTACATGTTTTGTGTTCAGAATCATAAATAAGGGAATTTTCTGTATCTTGTTGGATATCAGTAATACAATGAAATACAATCCCGAAACAATAAAATATAAATATTAAAACTAAGTAGAAAGAACTTTTTTACATAAAGATACACATGAACAGGAAGAAAAGGAAAGACAGAAGCGTTAAACATTGGTTCGACAAATATAATGGCCACATTCTTATTTGGCTGTAGAAACTGGGTCACCTTAATCATTAAAATATATGTTTTAAATCTAAGTTCAATTATAATTTTGTGTTCCGTCACTGTTTGAACTAAAAATGTACATATATCTTGCGAAACGGTTCAATTATTTCATTTTAATATCTGCTAGATTTAAATCACGCAATTAAACAATTAATTTCCACAAGTCCTGTTTTACTGTTTCTGTCAAAAAAATACTTTAATTTTGGAAGAAATAAATGTTTTTTTTTTCTATTAATCGATTTTATTTCTATTAGTTATATTATATTTATTTAGTCCACCAGTGCCAGTGTTAAGTATTTACATTGATGTTTGGGAAGTGGAAAAAAACTGAAAGTAACTAAATAAATGCTGTAGAAAAATATATAAGGTAGCAATAATAACATTGAGATTTATGAAGGACAATTTTTATTGCGCCATTTAGGTAGCAGACTCTTCTAGGGCGCTCTAATTTGGGATTCGTACTTAATTTTTTTACAAATTAAAAACATTATAAAATAAATAAACATTAGCTGAGTAAAGAAAAGGGATGTGGTCATTAGATAAGATACTTCCCTATGTTTGCATATGTTTTAAAAATATATATTTGGTAAGAAAACAGTAGAAAATTTACCAAGGGAAGACGAACAAAGATATCTTTATACAATAGATCTTCCGATATGTATGTGTAAAGTGTGGACTTGAGCAATGTATGACTGGATACGGAAATACGTGATTAGGGATGAACGCAAACTTAAGACTTAAGTGTTAAGTACGATGAAGACTCAGAGAGACAACAGAATAAAACAAATTTTGTGTGTAAATATGAGTGGACGGCGTGCTAGACGGAGATCAAGAAAATTATGGTTAGTTTAAGTACACATTTAAAAAAAAGAAAATTTAAAAAGTAAAATAAATTTTTATGTGAAGGTGTATGGATGTAGACGAGGCAAAGGATGTGTATCGCGATAAGAATCTCTGGCGCTTATTTCTCTCAGCCTACCCAGGCAGGGAAACTGCGGGATAGAATGTATGTTTGCATTATAACTAATAATGAATTTCCATGAAAATTTAGAGCCGGACTATGAGTCGACCTAAATAGATACTATATGTTTACAATGGCAGCTCTACCATATATAGTATGTTATACCTGAAGAAATTAGGCTGATTCATCTATAGTTTTTCTGCATTTTTTTATAAAAAAGACGCTGTGAAGTTGCGGGTTCGATTCCCGTTAGAACCTAGATTTTTTAAAAAGGATTCCAGTCTGGTTTTCACTTAAGGCCTCTTTAACATATTTCTGGTTGGTTGGAAGATATTGACACACGGCAATAGGCCCACCAGGTTGTTCTGTATACATCGAAAGTTTAATACAATACAATATTAATAAAGACTAATTTTTATGTGCTTCATTTTATGGATATTTTTTACATTCCGATACAGCGTGTCATTAATTTTAGATTCCGATACAGTGTGTCATTAATTTTGCTAAAACGTGATACATTTCTTCGCCCGGTGCCTTAAGAAATATATTGTAATTGTTACACATATACAGTCATTTCCCTCAAACTTTCCATTTTTCACACTGTTTTTGGTTTCTACTTCCCTTATATGCTGGGCTCGCCCTATATTTGTGGGGTGTATCTTGGCCGGGGGGATGTTATTCGATGAGCCCAGACCTTTTGACAGTTTCTCTCTTAAATTTATTTTCTGCCATTTATGTGTTTTTGAAGTATATCTAAATATATAATGTACATACTATGTTATGCTGCTATCAATAAACCTATATTTATTTATTATTTATGTGGATTTTGTATATTCGTTCGTTTAGTTGTATATTCTAAACTCTTTGGTTTTCTATGTCTTTCTAGTTCTGAATACAATTCGTTCACTCTTTTTATGATTTCTACCCGATTCTGCGTTTTACTGTCACCTTTTTTAAGCAGTGCACCTTGTTGTCTCTTTCGATCAATTTGTATTTGGGTTACTTCTTTGTAGTTTTATTTGTGTTTAAAATTAAAAGTCTTTTGGATTAAGTTTGAGTAAAAAAAATTATGTTTTCACCTTCTTATTATTTTTAATAAAGCGATAAATCCAACCAATTGCCGAAAACTTTCATCCATTTTATCACGAGTTGTTTTGTATTATATTGAGGAAAGTGTGCTTTTTAAACGGAGCATTAATATTATATACAAATTCTTCTTTTATCATTTAAATAGTTTTTTTAAGGTTTTAAGGAATTTATCTCAAACATGAACAGTAATTTATTTTATCCTTTCATTATTGTTTTCCTCTTTGATTTTATACTTGCTTCATTTGTTTTTTGGTTACAAGAACTATATATTAACACTAGCTGTACCCGGCCACGCGTTGCTGTGGCTCAGTCTGGTTAAATGGAAAAGAAAGAAAAGAAAAAGCATACGTTTTTAATATCTTTAATTTCATAATGCTTGTGGGTATACAATATTTTTGATGTCTTTCAGCCACTCTTAGTTTGTCGCGTTTATCGCCGTGCTCGCAAATGATCGTATCCCTCCAAGAGGTCAATTCACGATATGATTTGAATTCAAATGAAAGATCGATTGCACTGAAAAAGAAGAAAGAAAGTTATAACAAAAAAATATAAAATTGAGAAACATTAAAAAAGGGAACTGAATAATATTGTTAACTTCGTAGACGTCTTTGTTCTTGGCGGCAGCAATAGCTCGTTCACTATGCCAATCGTGATTCTTATAATTGATTTAAATGTAGGGAAATACTTTTTCACCAATTCTTCTTTTGACGTCACAATCAGTGATACAGTAGTGTTTTCGCCAACGCGTCATTTTTACATAACGTGAAGAAAGCATTTAACGTTGTAGCCGGTGGATTCAGGGCTATTTGTTGCACATTTGCAGCTGTGAAATAAACGCGTTGTCCATTTTCTAGATGTACTGCTAAATGAACAACAGCTGGCGTTCATGTATGGGAAATGAAAGAATTCGCTATACAGCTTCATTGCTGCTTATGTATCTTCCAGCCTGATACTGTGCGATTTCATCGATATGTATAACCGCATTCCCATCCCACATTCTGGTTGCACGCCAAAAACTGCCATGTAGCTGCCTTTATTCACGTACTTACAAATGTATTTGATCGATTCAACGGGGTTACAGTATTCCACGTTTATGTGCGCTTTGTATGTTTTTGAATAGCAAAGGCGAATATGGAACAACCCAATGGTTGTCTACTTCGATGTCACCGTTTCACATTTGTATGGTTGCTAATTTCCCGCCATCTTCTGTTGATCTTCTTCTGTATAAAGGATATCCATCGTTTCCTGTAACTGTGTTGGATACTAATGCTCGAGGATATCGTTTAGATCATTTTCCGTCTATCATGCATGGTGAATTTGGATTCAGTGTACCGCAAGGTCCATGTATCATATTTTTCGTCACAACTTCATGCAAATCCTTATCGACGTCGGCATCGGGTATTTCAGCGCACATTACATTGTCGATTTCGTTTGAAGTGATTTTGTTATAGATCCAGATTGGTACTATATATTCGCATGAGGCCATCCTCTCTTTTGCCATTCTACTGAGTATATCCAGCAGCGCACAGACCCAAACACTTCATGTTTTACCATGAGCTGTTGTATATCGTCCCAAGCTGGATTGCATGTGAATGTAGTGAATAGGTCTGGACACCCGTAGTAATGAACATACGCAATTGCATATTGAGCGTACTCGTGCATATGACGTAGACTGCCTGTATATGAAGATGGCCAAATCGTTAGTCTTCCAACGTTAGTTGTATTACCGTCATTTACAACTGCATCTCGCAAATGAACGTATTCTTTAGAGCGAAGCTTGGTTTGATTAAAACGGATGAATATCAAACTAATTTAAAAAATCTCCATTTCTACATACGATTTGATAGATTTGAAATATAAACATAGAGATAAAATTAAACTCTTTATAAAAAAAGATACATTTGATATTCCTAATGACCTATTTCAGTCACTATCAGCCTGTCGCGTACATTCTGTTGAGAACGAACCAGTTCTGAAACTGCAGAACGCGATCGCCGTGCTCGCAACCGTGCATCCTCAAGTCTGGCTACACGTTGTTCTGCTGCTTCCTCGACATTTTGATGAACTAAAGCAGATAGATTGCAGAAAAAGAAGAAAGAAAGTTATACCAAAAACATATAAAATAGTAAACCTTTAAAAATATGAGTGAAACATTAAGTTATGAGACAATGAAATTTCCGTTCCCAATTTCCAGCAATTGATGTGAGAATATCTCAGCTGATCAATCGTTTTGCAGCTGGACACGCATTTGTCAAATATTTGTCCAATAGGAGTATTGTTAAGTAAATCCGGAGATAATTGGAACGAATTAAATGTTAAGCAAAAAAAGAGGTTATTGGAATTAATTAAATGTTAAGGAAAGACATTGCAAACATTGCAAACTACGCACGAATTTAATTTGGATGTGACATGTTTGATCGCGTCATTAATGAACAATAAATATCGATTCTAATAAATAGCAAGGTATTTAGGTAAATACATTACAAAAAACAAACAATAATGACACATTAATACATCTTTTTACAAATTAGCAAAAATTTGTCAGTTCGTTTAAAATAAATATGACGTTTGTCAAAAATGTACATACCAGCATCATGTTGTCTCTGTGAAGCAAATGATCGCGTCACTCCAAGAGATCAATTCACGATATGATTTGAATTCAAACGAAAATCAATCAATAAAATTAAATTTTACCGCTAATTGAACAGAAAAATAAAAAAATAAGTTAAAAATACTAAGTGAAAAAGATATTCTTAGAGGTAGATATGTCAACAACGCACATTACGAAATGAAAATGGCGGATAAATTAACGCAGATGGCGCTATACAAAAAAAAATATATAATAAAATAATATTTTATATAATTAAAATAGTTAAGCTATAAATAATTAAATAATTATTTAAAAATAATAAATTTAATATAAATATAAAAATATTAATATATTTAATATTAAATTTCATTTTATTAAGTGTATTATATTATTATTTATTATTATTTATTATTAAAAATAAATTTTTTTTTTTTTATTAAATTAAAAGAGACTTTCTTGAATTAAATTCCACAGAATCATTTCCTAATCCTAAAAAAATCGTTAACAAATGGAAAAAAAGCAATGCGTAAAATCAACTTTTCCTAAGAGCTAAGAAGTTTCACTTCTACCACGTGAGAGTATCACGCATCTGTTTTTTTATACATACTATATAAGTTATATTTATTTTAGCGATCCTCGATCTTTTTATACATATAAGTTATCTTTATTTTAGATCTTTTTATAAATATAAGCTATATTTGTTTTAGCGATTATATTTATTTTAACGATACTCGAAAGATTTGAAAACAGATAAAATATTAGTTGGATATTTTTTACAAATTTAGTATTAGTTCTGTCAAATATATTTCCTGCGCTTGAGCTATAAAGTCCTGATTCAGCCATATTAAGATTTTCTCAAGCTGCTATGACACAATGGAACTTATCCTTATTAACACAAATGTTAGTTTGACGTATCTTGGATTCTAACCTATTTTTCGCCTGTAATCAATTTATTATCAGTTCGTATCTCGACTCAAAAATAAAACATTTATTATATATAAAATTTATTTTTTATTTTTAAACATTAAATTATTAAATATTTTATTTATATAGACTAATAATTAAATATTTGATATAAACTCCGAAACGTCGAAAATGAAATTTGACATGTGTCACAAATCTAGTTAGTCATTGTCCCCGACAGGTTCGCATAGATATTTGTTTTTGATTTAAAAAAAAAATTATATACACTGATATATATATATAAATAAAAATAAAAAAACATTTCCGTTGACGAATATTAACTTTACTCAAAATTTCAAAGCGATCGGTAGAGAACTTCCGGAGATTAGCTAGCAATAATTAACGAACATTTACATTTTTATTTATATAGATAATAGATAATAAGAAAATGTTTTATAAAATTAACAACCAGTTTATAGGAAAACCAAAATGATGTATTAAAGTCCTATAAATTCTCTGCGAAATTGCTAAACTAATAATAAATTCCTCACAACAGTCTCAGTTGTACATTCTCCAGTCTTTGTAGATACTCCAACCTTTGTATATACTCCAGTCTTGAAAATAATTATTTTCTCTTGAATTTATCGCTAAAATGAAACTGATTATATTTTTATTTTCTTATGTTGAAAATTTGAGGAATTTCCCTGTAGCATAATTTTTGTATTACTTTTTTGTATAAAACACATTTAAAATTTTCATGCAAAGCTTTGGTAAACAGAACATTCCTATCGTATGCACCCTTGTGTATTCTATGACAAATTTAACGATAAAAAACCTTAAAAATTGAAATAAATTTGTTCACCCTTCGCAAATGTAAATGTTTTTAAAAATATCGGGAAACGCACAAACGAGATTGCAAAATACGTTAATTTAATTTGGGACTCGATTTTATTTGTCTGCCCGATTGCAATGTGTTACGTTTTCAATTCATTCGGTTTATTTTAATTTATGTTTTATTAGCTTTTTCAAAGTTTTCGATAAATTGCGCTTATTTACAGCTATTTTGAATATTTTCATAACAAATGCATATTCATTATGTTTTGTTGGAATTTGGTTGCTATAAAAATGTTTTTAAAAATATTTATTTATTAAACATTTCAATGTACAATTTGGCGGGTTTATCCAAAATACAATTTCTATCAACTAACAAGAAATATTAAAGAATGTTTTTTTTTATGTTGGGTGAAAGATGTACATATTTTAGCGTTATAAAATGAAAGTAAAATGAAAAATATATTATTATTGTTCTTTTCTTCTTTTTTTAAAGATTAAATATGACCGGAGTCATAGGAATCCTTATACCATCAAACACTAGGCGGAAACAGTGTCTGTGTCGTTCGAGGGGAGTATCACACTCAGTGCGGGGTTCGAACCGACGATCTTCCGCACGTAAGTTCAGTGCGTTACCGTGTGGCCATGCACCTCTTGAAATTGAAAAGATGACATGAATCGTTTGCTGATTTTAATATAGGAGAAGATAAAAGGAGAAAAATAATGGAGAAACCAGGAAATTTTTCACGTCACTGGTGGAAAATACACGTTCATTGAACCATAAATTGGTGTTTAATTCTGCAATTTAAGAAAGATGATAAATTTTGTATTTGCTATATTGCAATGTGCTACTTTTTCAATTCGCTCGCTGTATTTATATTTTCTTTTTATAAAGTATTCGAATAATCTTGCAACTTAACGACTTTAAAATATTCTTTAAAAAAATGTGCATTAACAACGTTTTGCTCACATTTTGTCATTTAATTTTCTGAGATTTATGAAAAATGAATATCCATATTTTTTACTTGAATATTCACGAAATTCCAATAAAATTCTTTTAAATACAATACAATTTATAAAAGAATGCTTAACAATATCATTCCCACCTCTCATTAGAACAGAAAGATCCGCTGCTATCGATGCCATTCAGAGATGCATTTCCCGATCATGAGTTGGTTCTATAATCTTAAGGCATCAGCTTAATATTATAATACTTTTTTAATTTTGTTTTCCATATACGTATTAAAACGTTTTAATAAAATGCTACAAATATTAACATGTTCTATTTTTCGAACAATTTCAAGATACGTCGATACATCGATACGTCTATACTCTCAGAAACCTCAGTATCCTCTCAACGTCATATCAAGTGGCGTTAAGCTTGTATCCAAATTCAATCATAATAAGGGGGTGAATTGATTATTGACCTAATACAACTAGTATGGAAATAAAATATAACATTTGTGATTTAATCAGGTGCGCGCGTGTGTTACAGTTCTCTTGTTTCGTTTGGCGTTTTTGTTTCATTTTGCTGTTACACTTTTTCCTTGTAAGCAATCAAATTAATTCTACCCCATTTTCGGCATCATGAATTTGATTATCTGAATTTATTTCTTCGAAGAGTTTTTCCACTTACAGATCGAATGAGAAATTTTAGAATTTAATCGGGTGAAGCTTTAAATCGTATCAAACATTAAAAAAAAGTTAAATTGTCTCTAATAACATAATAGTATTTTTTGTTTTAAAAGTTATAATTTTAATAAAAAAACATTAGATAAAACGCCGTTTGGAGAACAGACTCTCCTCAAGGGTGTTTTTAATAAAAAATCGAGTATAGTATTTATTAAAGATCAAACATAAAATATAAGATCAAACATATACATGGTAATAAAGGACCAAACATATACATGGTAATAAAGGACCAAACATATACATGGTAATAAAGGACCAAACATATAATAAAATATATAATAAGTTGAGAGTAAGGATAGAAAAGTTAGACCTGGGATACATGTTTTTCAAATATGTTGAATTAAAATGTGAATAAGCTATATTTTGTTGCTTATAATAAATAGGAATCGAAGTGAACAAAAAGAAATATCAATCCCCTTTATCAATTTATATGTAGAAACTACTATTTCATTAACAGGGGTAGTATAATTCCTAATAGATAATCAATAAAGCTTTTAAGAATATGACAATAAAAAAAATACAAATAAGAATTTAAAGGACACGTATTATAAAATTTTAATATGTCTCATATCAATGATTGTTTTCAGTATAAGTCAACACATATTATGATTAATTCAAGCATGCAATTTAAAATGTATTTCACTTTCTAATCACTTCTGACGAAGCAATGACACAAAACATCTTATTGTGAGGTGGATTTTATTACATAAATAAAACGATTTACGCTTGTTATCTGCGGAAATTTCCAAGCTCCAAAAAGTGAGAAAGAACAGATTGAGATAATTTAGATGATTTAGATATATGGCCGAATTATTTAGATGATTTAGATATATGGCCGAATTATTTCGTCGATTTAAAAAAATAAAATATACAAAAGTTTCTATATTTCCTCTAACAGACCCAAAAAGAGCCTTTTTCAAGATACCCACCAAAAGATCAAAAATAAACCTTAATTCATATTTTCCTTGAATTATAGGCGTAAAGTTTAATTTCTTCAGCATTCATAAAGGTTCGCTCCTTAGCCCGTCTATTCAGCACATTTTTATCTATGAAAAACCTTCTCTGAATAGGTTTTACCATTCCAGTTGTTTTTGGCAAACAAAAAAGATGTTCACTCAGGCCGACAAAAGATCTTTCTGAAGGTTCCAGGATGACGCGAACTGGTTGAATGAAAAATGGCGTAATTTTCAGCGACTATTAAGTGTGTATAATAAATTGTAAAAGTCTAACATTTGAAGTGGTTTCAGGGGAGCAATAAATATTTTTGAGTTATGAGTTAGGTTATAAAGCCTACAAAAGGAATATATATTTTATAAACTGTTTTGATTTCCAACAAAACAATGGATTTTACTAAATATTTCTTTATGTATAACATGTTTTAATTATGTTTGCCACGATTGAATTGTTTTCAAAATATTTCATTTAAAAATCCAATTTTTATTGAATAATGAGTGTGTGGAGAATTTGTATATTGACTGTATTTAAGTTGTTAATTGTTACTCATCAACTTATTTGAATTGGTGATTTCGAGATATTGAATAGCGGAGACGGGAGACAACATTCTCATCGGCTCATTAATCGATTAGTGGAGTAGACGCGGAACTCGTTATTTGTAACCGCATGTGTAAGCAATAGTACAAAAGGGGAAGAGGCAACTACACTCGCACACATCTGGTGCGTGTGAGTATTGTTACCAGACTAACTGTTATACCAAACGGGGATATTTTTATTATGTTTTTCTCGGATATTCTCGGTGATCGAGCCCGACTCCTACAGGTAAAGGTTCAGTATCTTAACATAACATACATACAAGAAAGGTCGTCGAATATAAATAATTATATTCATTATGATACAAATACTGGTTGGTTGATTGGTTTACATATGTGGAAGTGATTGCGCATATTCTGGACAACTGTTTAAAATTGTTATGGTTCGCAAGTTGCGTTATCTCGTGCACACACTTGGAGGCAAATATATTGTACATTATAACATAACAATCACCAAGAGAAAAAATAATGGCGAACGAGGCACAGGAAGATGTGGGAAGTGTTTAAATGTAATTCTACTGAGTTATTCATGACCGTACTAAACAAGATATAACTATGAAGGTAGCCTACCTCTGATAGGAGACGGCACCACGATAAGAAGAAGAAGAACTGATCTCTGTCTTTTTTGAATTTCGTTTTATCTTGTCTGACTTTTGTTTTATCTTGTCTGAAAGAGATGTGACGTGCGCATATTTGAATAAAACCTTTGAATTGTTATCTTTTTCATGTTCATAAAATTTTGTTTTGTACGGTTTGACTACAATTTGGTATCGTTAGGCAGCACATTTTTATTTTCGGCACATGTGTTTTACTCTGAGTCTGAAACCATGAAAATCTCACCCCTTAATGTCGCAACTCTTTGGATATCTGACTCTTATAAATTATTAATAGGGTTATATATCCATTGCTCATGTAAAAAAGAGGTCTCTGTTTCCCTACATGTCAACTTAAAGAAAATGGCACATTCATTTTTTCCTGTTTTTTTTTTTATCAAAGAAACCTTTAAAATCTTGTGGAAAATTTGTATTTTTTATGATCACTATTCTGGATCTCCGTGCACTTGTTGGTGAAACGCCTGTCTCCCAACCTAGGATCTGTGCGTTCGGTTCCCGTTATTACCCCATTTAAAAAAAAGGTTTCATTCTGGTTTTCACTGAAGGTCTCATTATCATATTTTTAGTTGCTTGGTAGAGATTGCCACATAACAATATACCCAGCACGACTGTATACAATAATACAGTATTAAAACATCTTAACGTAACAATATCATCCTTTGTTATTCCACTAATTTTACTTAATCATGGCGACATGTGTGTGTATCTATCTGAATTGTATTACAATTTTACTGTATAAAATATAACCAAGTGAATTAATTGTCACGGGGTTAATCTCTTCCAATCAACAAGAAAAATGTTAATGATACTGTAAGTCAAATCTAGATTGGAACCCTTTTTATAAAACAAAATAGAGTATTAATGGGAACCGCAACTCCCGAATAGATAGGCGTCTTACCAACTAGCGGCATTCGGAACAGGAGGAAACAAAATACTCGTACTTGGAGAAATTTAGAATCGTTTTTTGTACTCAATGATAAATGTTATATTTCTTCGTAAATATATGTTTTTTTTTATTTTGACTAGTTTTAATGCATCGTATCAATATTTACAGATATAAATTTTATATGTAAAATAAAGTAAAATTAGATATTAAATACAATATTTGTTTTAAATACACAGATGTCATAACACTATTGCCCTGTTAGAGAGGAGAGGACAAAGTTATAGAATTTCCTATCTCGACAAACATTCTTCGCCTTATCTTTATCCCTACACCTTTCCATACAATCCTTGCAATTTCTCTGATTTTTTACATTTCCTCCTTTCAAAATATTATTTACTTGATCCAACCATACGTTCTTACGTCTACCATGCTTTTCACTCACGTTTTTTAATCGTTTGTGAGAGAAATGATGTTATAAAGAGGTCTGTTTTCAGTAGTGGACGTGATCATAAGTTCAAAAACAGTTGAAATAGTGACAACATAACGTTTCACCGCCTCCGACAAGACCAAGTCAGTTTTGTGTGTAGGCAAGGTGATATCATTAGTTTTATGTAGTTTTGACTTCATTATCATGACTAACTAATGGTAAAACAATGAGCAAACAGCACTACGCTAGGCTCATTTTTAATTGAAAGAAGAAATTA
Organism: Odontocerum albicorne; assembly: GCA_949825065.1. Lineage (NCBI taxonomy): Eukaryota > Metazoa > Arthropoda > Insecta > Trichoptera > Odontoceridae > Odontocerum > Odontocerum albicorne. The sequence goes on along the minus strand of OX463854.1, from coordinate 26,247,845 downwards.
AGAAGATGGGAGTCGAAATATAATACTAACGATCTCACCTGATAGGCAGTCCCCAGTGATCGAATATGGCTATCAGCCATCCTAAACGTGTTAGTTTATTATGTATAAGCTGTTGCACTTCAGCAATCACTCAGTCTTGATATTTAAAACCAAAGTTCCGAGATTCGGCAAGGATATTAAAGACAATTGGTAGGTTTAATCTGCTGCAGCCTTTTATTAGGCAGTGTTTTACTAAACGCTATTTTAAGTGTTTTACAGTGCTATAAAAATATGATAAATTGCATATAAGCTATTGAAACACATACATTCAGATAGAAACCGGTTTTAGTGTAAAACCCGTTCGGAAGCGAGTCCGCTATAAAACAAACCTGGGACACCCGCTTGCTTGGCGTGAATATTAACCATTCGATCACTGCTTCTGACAATGATGACGACAGGCGTCATCTTTCACCAGGACAGTACGTCGGTTCATAACAACGGTAGTTGGGATGGTTGCACTGCATGTCACTGGGTTCTATTTGATGAGTCATCCACCTTATTCACCTGAAACGGCATTGACAGACTTCCACCTCTTTTTTGGCCTTAAAAAAATATTCCAATATAGTTAGAAAAGAGTATTCAGCTTCAAAGACATATTTATAATAAAAAGGTGTCTAACCATAATTTAGAATGTTTTTTCAAGGCTGTGAATTTTTCAGCCTACCCTTGTATTGGTCGTACGGCCCTGGCGGCAAACGACAAAAGGCGTCAGAATACTCAGTATCTCATTCATGCATGCTGAAAAAATAAAACGAGACATTGTAGTTCTGAAATGTAGATGGAAGTGACGCTACACATAACCGGAAGAAATGAAAGACTGCGGTGTAGTTTTTGTTAGAATTTCATAGGTCCCTAAGCTATATATAAAAGATTCTTATTTAAATCAACCTTCGTGGTTTAGTTGGTAAGGTGCTAAATATCCACATTGCAGCCAAGGGTTTGATTTTTTTATAGATACCTTAAAAAGAAAAGGGTCCCATTGTGGTTACAATACTCACGTGCTCTAGTTTTCCCAATACGTGCGATAACAAACTGCGAGTTCCGTGCCCACAACAGTGGTTTTAAAGACCGAAGGCTCCATTAATGAGATCGTAGACAATTTTGTGTCCCGGGTTTGTATTTCAATTTGTCTAACGTCAATTCGGATATGTTGGGAACCACCACACGAAATTTGACCTTTGTTTTTTTGTAAAAAATACAAAAAAATAAATGAAATCATTTGTTTTTTTGTAATTTTTTTTATAACAATTTCTTATTACTATCTTTTTTTGTTATAATATTTTTTAGTTAAATTATATTCATTCATAACCTAGAAAAAATCTCAGATATTATTATGCTAAAATTTTTTTTTTGTAACTTTATTAATAATAAGTGGAATTGATTACATCTCTTGACGATTCGGCAGCCAAAAATATTGAATACTTCAACGAATAAACAAATTCCATTTACTCTTAAAGCAGATGTTCAAAACATTTCTACAAAGAGCCCTGAATATATTTTATTCATTTATTTATTTAACGTTTTATATTTAATTTATTATTTATGTAACGTACGTAACGCTCATGTTTTGTGGTACATACATACCATCACGCTATTTCCCTGTCGAGGTAGGCAGACAGGATAAAGCGTCAGACTTAAGCCTCCTCTACATACATCTATATATCCTTCTCATACAACTTTTACGATTTCTTTGACTTTCTACTTTTCCTTCTATCATAATATAATTAACTTGATCCAACCATACTTTTTTGGAGTTCCTATTACACGCCTTCCACTCAAATTTGCAGTATATATCTGTTTTGTCTTTCTTTTTAGTCTCTCCCCATTCCTTTATTCCACATGCTCAAACTATCTCACTGTGCTCTTATTCATCTAACTCAACACATTAACCTTAATTTGACATTCATCCCTAATTACTTCATTCTGTATTCTGTGATGCATTATCACTCCACGCCCTTAAGTGGTGTGTCAAAATATAAAAAGAGTTGGGTAAAATACTTAAAATGAAAATTAATGAAAAAAAAATAATGGTAATTCTTAAACTTGTCTGACGATTATGGAATTCTAAAGCCTCCACGATGATGTCGCTCAACCTCAACTTACGTACCCTGTCTTCCCAGTTTGTTTTAAATTCAAACTCTTAAGGATTCGTTAAACTTTCCTTAGGGTATGCTCTGGTTTCTAACGCCAAAGACTGAAAATAAGTTTCAAAAAGGACCACGATGCTCATTTTTGATAGCATTTATGGTGTTAACGTTAATGACTCAATTTGAAAAAAATTAAGATCAAATTTTTAAATTGACTATACGTGTGACACTTGTTATTCGTAAGATGAATTTAGTTAAATCAATAGGAACTGATCATAATATTTTAAATTATGGAGATAAAATCTGTCGTGTCTTTACGATGTAATTAATTAAAAATAAAAATAGATCTACTATAAACCCATTTGTTTTATATATTCATGGGCCACAGCTGCTTGTTTGATACTAAACATAAATTTAACGAACACTATCATATAAAGCTAACAAAAATTGAGCTAAGCCTGTAAAGCTGACAATTTATAGATTCTGTAGATCAAAATTTTCAACTGTCTTGGAAATTTGAATCACTAGCCACGGAACCGCGCTTTTTATCATTCAAGTCTGTGAGTACACTCAAATGCAATAGCATATACACAGTAAACCAAAACACATAAATGCATAATTCATTCACACTATCTCCGTGGTCTAGTTGACAAGATGCTTAACTTCGACCTGGGAGTTTCAGTTTCGATTACGGATGGTCTCCAAATAATACATAAAAAAGTCCTAGTCCTGTAAAAGAGTTGGTTTTGTTACAAAACACACATATGCTAAATGTGCGCAAGTGCGATCGCTTCTTCACGCACGGTAGTGTTACCAAAATGTACAATAATGTCTCGCAAGTTCCATGCATTCTCCAGAGGTTTTAAATACGAAGGTTCGTTTACTAGGGCTAAATATAACATTGTTTCCCGGCCACGCTATTAAACCTTATCGAATTACGAACTCGGATATCCTGAAGGGGGTACATCAATTAGACGAAATTCATAGATTGAATGAAAATCTTCTGTCATCCCGAGGAATCATGATAATAAATTTATAAAAAAATGATATAGAATTAATAGCTCTCTAATCAAAGGTTCTGACGGTTTTATAAAAAAAAGCGTAAAGCCTTCTTGCCACCTCCTCACTTAAAAGTACAAAGCATCTGGTAGAGTCTCAGTCCATAGTGGGATTATTGAGAAGCGTTATTAAAGAAATAGCAGGAAATTGAAAAAGTCACTGGTGGAATTAAAAATTACAATGAATTTACTTCAAGGACTCTTTTACCTAGAAGCGAGATTTTTCTGGAGATTTTTCCGATAATGTATAGACATTTTATTTTATAAATTAAATAAATCTACCAAATGATTAAATTGAATGATATTGAATCTTAACTGCTAATTAATGGTATTTATAAACTAATAATTAGAGAGAATATCGATTGAATGAAAATGTGTTGCAAAAAAAAACGTATAATGAATTAATGAAGAAAGATTTACGAAAATACAAATTCGATTGAAAAAAATGTTTCAGGCTGAAAATACTTTGCATGACCAAATTAATAAATTATGATAGAGGGAAGAGTAAAAAAGAAAAGAAAATAAGAGTTTTAAGCTTTTAATTTAATCCCATTCTTTGTATTACACTTTGGTTATGTGGTAATCTCTTCAGATCATTCAAAAAGTTGTTAATGTGGTCTTAAACAAAAACCACACAAACACCATTAAAAAAAATAGGTATCAGCGAAAAACGAACCCGCAGTACCCGGGTTGGGCAGATGTTTAGCGAACAAGGTCATATAAGTCGTCATCGTTTATGTGTAGTGAAGAAATTTAATAAAAAAAAATGATATGCCAAATTAATATACAAGTACCCGGCGGTAAGTAATACACATCGTTTGTAGAGCGTCGTCTCTGTCGCACGATGCGCTAACAGTCCGGTATTGTAGTCAAAATGTGGTTAGCGCATCGTGCGACAGAGCCGGGTTACTGTACGAGTATATGTATAATATAATAAAGAAAATTTATGTTTTAAGCATTTATCTTCATTTAAATCTTGATTCCAATATGGAGTGTTGTAATTATTGCGTCATCAGCGTTTATAGTGATAGGAAAACTGTACGGAGGAGTATTGATTGCCTAAGATAACAGAAAAGAAAGTAAGGGACGCGCTAGGTGCATTTTTGGGAGGGTGAGAATATATATATATATATATGGTACATACTTCTAAGGTCGAAAAGTTAACGGCATGATCAAGTTAGAGCGTATGTTATATTACCCAATAATATGCAAGCCATGCCCATCGCATGAGCAAGCGATGTAACAGATAAAATTTGACACACCTACTTTCAGTAGTTTGTCAACTAGAGTCGATATAAGACATGTTGTTTCGGAATGTTCTAAAATGTGTAAAATTCAATATGGTGTAATTATCAAGTTTCTTTCGTAAAAATCCTAATTGAAATACTTGTGACATTGTATAGTCATAATGTAGATTCGAGTTTTTTTTTCTACGAATATTCACTGAAAAATGCTTGATATCAATATTAAAAAACCTCTTCTATGCATTCGTGAATCTTGAAAAAGCGTACGATAGAGTGAATTGGGTAAAGTTATGGGATGTTGTGAAAGTATATGGGACTGAACGGCAAACTTATTAGATCGATCACGTTCCTGTATGAGGAAAGCTCGATATATGTCAGAGTGGGTGAACAGATGACTGAATGGTTTTGTATAAAGAAAGGTGTCAAGCAAGGATGTATAATTTTTAATAGCTCGAGAATATTGTGTAAATGAATATTCATGATATTGACTCGTGTGTAAACGAGATGAAGAGTTAAACGCAGTGAAGTGCTACCGCTAACCTTAATGTTTGGAAGCAAAGTTAAGGTGTGGAAAGGGACTGATAAAAAGAGAGGAAACGGACGAAACAAATATATTTGTCTAGGATGAATGAAGAACAAGGAAAAGATAAATTGATAACTCATATTTAGAGAAATTCTAACTGAAAGGTTAAAAGTATGATAAATATGCAAACATGTATGGCGAAATGTTCAGGAGGGTGAAACAAGATCAGTTTTCATGAATAGAAAGGTGTAGAGATCAGTTCTCTCTGCAAATCTTAAAAAAATACACGACGTGATTGTATAAATTGTATATAATTTTCTTTTTTACTGATCTATTAGGGTCAGGGTTGCCATCCCGCCACGTAACTAATCTAGACGATTCTGTTTAGGGCCTTCTCTAACTATACATTCGCAAAATACATTTTATACAAGTTCTTTTTAGTATTCTCCAGGAAATCAGTATTATTGGAAATATTATACTATATTTTTTATTACTAAAGAAAAGGTTTTGACTCTGTTTTGGTAAGTGGAATAAACGTCGTGAGAAAGCTTCATTCACATATTTCAAACTATTTTAGTACATTTTTATCTATCGCAAAAAAGTTTTTGGAAATACGCCAAAATCGTAATTGAAATATGTAAACGAATCTTTACGAATAAATTTAAAAGATATGTTGCAAACAATCTGCTGTATTGAGCGCATATTTTATCGAAAGAATTAAAAATATTTTTCAAAAATGAAAGAAGTTTGTTGGAAATCTGACATTTTTAATATTATTTGGAAAATACACAATTTGGAATATTGATTGGATATTGACATTTTTCATTTTTATTCGACCGAACACAAAGTGATCCCTTTTTCAGATTTGTGGACAAATATTTTTTGAAACTTTTTTTGTTATTTTTCGTTATTTTGAAAATGTGACATTTTCAGAAATTCGCTGAATTGAGTAACACCATTTTTTTTTTCAAATTTTGTGACGTTTGAAACATTGACTTGAAATAATGCCAAGCATACTTATTATTATAAACGTGTAGGCGAAAGTATAAAATTCACATAAGAAAATGAGAAAAGCCTCAGAAAGGAATTTTGGTTCCAACATAGTTGTTTTGTATTGTATTACACTTTCGTTGTATACAATACAACCTGGCGAGAATATTGCTATATGGAAATCTCTTCCAACTAACCATAAAAGCGTTAAAGTGGGCTTTGGTGAAAACTAGATTGAAATTCTTGTTATAAAAAATCTGAGTTCCAGCGGGGTTTAAACCCTCAACCTCCAGATTGGGAGACATGCATCTGACCAACTAGGCCACGGAGGTCGTAATGTTATATTATACGAGTACAAGCAAAACTTGGGCGTAACTATAAGTGGTGATATAAAGATGAATTGCGGTAGAAATAAGAGCAATACCAAGAATGTTTGGAAAACTAATATATGGCAGAGTAATGAATGAGGACATCTAATGTAAAATGCACATTGAAGGAGCCAGTGCTTGATGCAAGATGAAGAAAAGAACAATGATATTGAAAAGTTAATAGAATGAACAGAGAAAGAAAAGAATACCTTAAAAACATGGCAAAACCAAATAAATTAAAGTCTGGAAAAAGAAAGAGGGAAATTCTTTTGTAAAAGGAGACAATGCATGATGAGGTATACGAATGTGGCAGAAACGAAATATATGCCACAGAATAGAATAACGTGTAAATCTGTTATTTCTGCCTACTCCAATAGGGACATGGCGTGATGGTGATGATGACGACTTATTTCTTTTCAAAGCCATATTATTAAAGTATGGAAGGATATACGAGTACATACTATATTCCTTATTGCAATACAATACACATTGTTATAAATAAAAAAAAACATTTGTTACTTATATAATAACAATATGTATTTTATTGCAGTTCCATTGTATACAGTCCAGCATAGCGAGTTTGTTATATTCGAAAATTTCTTCCAACTAACTAAAAGATACGTAAAACGCAATAAGTTACAAATAAATTATGACTTATTTCTGGATTTCATCAAGTATCGATACACACAGGCTAGAATTAAGCTCAACGAAGTCACAGAGGATGTCCGAGAATAGCGTAAGAAAAAATATATCTATTAGATTTTCTTGTTCGCAGTCTAAAAAAATTGTACAAATTAAACTAACAATGCATTCAAATATAAGTTAATGCGAGTCTCCTTGTATTGGTTGCTCATTTTTTTTAATTTAAATAATTATAGTTCTTCCCATTTTTGGAACGAATTAATTATTTTTATTAAGTGTTCTCAATACATTAAAGAGCAAAATTATCAAAATAATACATGGCCCCTTTTTTTAAATGGTGAGTGGATATATAGGTATAACAAAGAGCTCTTACACCCAGTCTGGAGAAGATAGCGCAGCAAAAGTTATAAAAACTCCTAGACTGCGCTGGCTTAGATCCTTTTGCTGCAAGGAAGGCTTTGTTCGGAGATTCTATGGGTGAGGAAAACGGAGGAGACCAAAGCTGAGTTAGCTGGATGGTGTGAGAGAAATTTGCAACGCATGGGGTAGAACTTATTGGAGGAGGGATAGTGCTGAGAGATAAGTGGCAGAGAATCTTGCAGGCCATCAGGACCTATCCTGAAAAGTAGGGCTGGTCGTGATGATGATGATGTGATTGTTCATCTAGAGCTTTTGAAAAATAATTTTATTTTGCTCCATTTTGTTTACATATGCAACACTACATGCACACCGATTCACTTAAGAAAAAGAAAAATCTTTGCATGATTTCCTCCGTAAAAAGGGATTTTTGAATGAGGAAGTGATATTAAAAGAAAAAAGAAGAATAACTATCTTTATTTATGGTTCAAAACATTTTAACTGATTGGAAAAGTTATTTCGATAAAATGATTCAAGTTTACAGAGTTCTTTTACTAGCTTTTATTGAATAAATAAAATGGAGGTTTTTTATAGATAAAAAAAAAGGTTGAGAAGTCATTTAAGCAATGAAACTTCTTTTGATAGTTGAGTTAAAAAATGAAATTTTATTTATAAAATATTTATTTACCTTAGTAATTAAAAAATACATATTTATCTCAACTTTTACAAACATAAATTATTGGAAAGGAAATTACTCAAAGTGCGAGTATTATTGAGTCTAAAGTATCGCGACCGTTTAAACATTACAGTCTAAAGTATCGCGACCGTTTAAACATTACAGTCTAAAGTATCGCGACCGTTTAAACATTACAGTCTAAAGTATCGCGACCGTTTAAACATTACAGTCTAAAGTATCGCGACCGTTTAAACATTACAGTCTAAAGTATCGCGACCGTTTAAACATTACAGTCTAAAGTATCGCGACCGTTTAAACATTACACTAATTGTAGAAAACAAATCATATTGTCACGAGATCTCGGAGTCATTCACCTTAGCTTCTAGCACTGGCAAATGTTCAACTTACTGATGTAACTCGTGAATAAACTTCCATTCAAGATGGGAAAAAGATATCGCAAATTTACCAAATGCCTATGATAACGAACATATTCTAATCACCGCCCCATCATCTCACATTCTGTTGGCCAATCCTTAGACGTATTCTGAAGACCTTCCAAAGTTACTCACTCCTCGTTCTTCCGTTGTCAAAAAGCTACCTTTTTGCAATTTTTAAATCACCTCTCTCCCTCAAGAATATGTTATAAAGTTTTCACAAACCATTGTGTTCTTCTTTCCAAATGATGTATACACGCGTGTGGTTGGAACTAAATTCATAGCGTTACCTCTTGTTCCATGACTTCGCTCTGACGAATTTATGGGAAAATACAATTTATATCTTTAATTTAAAACATCTGATGATGATTAAAAATCTCAGGCCCCTTGAAAAATATTGCTTCACATAAAGAACTTCTTAATTTTACGAATGTATTATATAATGAAATGTTGAAACATGCACAATCCTTTATTTTCTGGATACTATGGAATCTGTTAAATCAATTTAATTTTTTTGCGAAAATTGAAAAGATCTTTCAAAATTATTAGAAAAAACATTGATTTGTTATTTTTTGGTACTTTCTTTTAAATAAGTTTTTCTAAGTAAAATGGTACAAGAAATTTGATTGTTCTCATAATTTCTTGTAAGAGTAAATTAATTAATTTCTTGTAAGAGTAATAAGCGAGCGTAAATTAAAAAATTATCCTCGAGTGCTCGAAATCTTAAGTCTACGGTTGCTCCTTATTATAGAATTACTACGCATTGCACCCACATAATCATATTCATTTCCTAAATACTAAACTTGATTGTTTATCAACGATATATCGATAGCTGATTAAATTATAAGTCGATACTTTTGCCACTTTCATGGGTTAATGAAAATCCAACGAGTTTATTAATTTCAAATAGATTCACCTAATATTACAAATATAAAAAAATATAAATAGTTTTTGGTCTGAAAGTTTTAACAAATTTTGGGTAGTTAGGAATGTAATATAAATAGTTTCGTATAAATCTTAGAAATAGTTTCGTATATAACAATATATTATAAGGATATGGTCTAGACTAAACAGCTTTAATTGAGATTTGTATATGGATTGAGATGACTCCATAAATTAAAAAAAATAATGACGTGTTCTTAGATGATCAACAAGAACGCGTAATTGGCAGATGAAAGAACACTGCTAGTACATAATTTAGTTTAACTGGGAAGATCCTTCCCGAGAGGGCCTAAGACAGACTAACTAGGTGAATTAAGATCCAAGCGCCTACCCTATGAGATAACAGGTAAAGATGACGAAGAGATAAAACGTTTAGTCCTTTCTATTTGTCCGTAATCTTTTCTGAGATAAATGCAATTACAATGGAATCTAGATTTAAACATTAGAATAAAACAGTGAAATTTGCACGAGACAAATAAAATTAAATTGAGATATATGGGAAAGAAATGAGAAACTTGCGTAGGATGAATGGAAAACTTTGTATGCCAGAATAAAGAACGAGCGCACGAAAAAATAATAAGGATTGAAATATGATGCAGTGCTTAATTTGAATGCATGGATATGGTTTGGCCACGTAAATATAATAAAAAATGAAATCGTTTAAAAATAATCTATACTAACAGCTTTGAAGGTACGAAAAGTTTGGTAAGACCTAAATGAACGTAGCACAACCAAATTAATCAAATTCTGAAAATAGAATAGCCGCATAGCGAGGTACATGGACTTATGTCAGGATAGAAAGAAATGTAGATTTATGTTTTCTGTCTGCCTCAATAGAGATGTAACCCAATGGTGATAATGATGATATATATAAGGAGCTACTCTAAAGGATTTTAGATTTTAATTTAAAACAAAAAGTCTGCTCAGATTTTACTCAGCTTCAAAGTGATCTAAATTAAATCTTAAAAAAAAAAACACGGAGATAATAAATAATTTGCGCTTCACACAAATAAAACATTTTATTTGAAACATAAATTTATTACAAAGGAAATGTGGGAATTTTTCACCTTAAAATGTCAAAGTGAAATATTTTTCCCGGAACGATATTTGCCGTTAGTTATGCATGAAAAACGAATGTGAAATAGCCGGGAAAATTCCCTAACATCGTTCAATATGTCTTTTCATCTTATGGTTTTAGTTTAGATCACAAACGTTGTGGTTACTGACGTTGGTTATCGATTTAATTTCATAAAAAATGTCTGGTCTTTAAAAAAAAAAGTGAAACAGTGTTGAATAACACTTTGCAAGCAGGAGACTTGAATACTAGTCGAGGATGCGTCATTTATACAAAGCAGGAGACTGTAATTTTAATTTAGCGACGTCTGTTTGGGAACAGCGGGAGTTGGAGATTAAAGGAATTTTATTGAACTTTCAGATGTTTTTTTGTTTGTGCTTCATATAAATGTTTAATATTTTTGTGACAAGTTGTATTTATATTCATGCACACTTGTAATTATACAATAATTTGAGTATTATTTTTGTTACATTTGTAATGGTCGATATTAAACTATACATTGTACAAAAATAAAATAAAAAAAATATAAATATCTATATTTTTGAACACATAAATATAGTATTATATTATAATTTAAGAATTTATAAAGTGTTGGATGATTAGTTTATTTTCTCTAATGTATTAATAAACGGCTATACATTGTCTTGATGAGTCCGCTGCGTGTGTGATCAATCTTCGCCCGCATTGAAAGTGTTTAAATATAAAAACATTTCAGAAAACAAACTAGCAATAATTTAACTGAACTATATAAATGATTATATCTACATATGGAATCTGCAGATTAACGGAAATTATCTCATTAATGTTAATATATACCCGATAAAGTTCCAAACTTTTCGGCCTGAAATAGTTAGAGCACGTATGTACAAATACCAACGCTTAAAGCCATGTCACAGTTAAAATTTGATACATATAGACTTAAATAAATATTATATTCAACTAAAGCCGCTAGACGACAAGTTGCTTCGTTAGGTTTTGAAATGTTAAGTTTATTTTTTAAATAAAAAAAAAACGTCAGAAATAAAAAGAAGTTTTATTGCTGCGTATGAAGAATTTTCTCCATCATATTTCATAGTAAAATATTAGGTTTTACAATTTTAGTTCAGCAGATTTAAGCTTGATTTAATATGACTCTCGTCAAGGCAACATAACAGAAGCACTCATTCGAGAAACAACATAGTACAACAGAAAGAGAAGACTAAAACTACATGAAATAGCACGAAGGTGTGGGCTTGACAAAACCACAGTGGTTCAAACTCTGCACGATTTTTGTAAAATCAAATACTCGTACATCTTTAATTTATGTATTATATATTTGTTCCTTAATTTTAACGTGTATAAAATATCATGCTTGTCCTGCCAATAAGTTAATTGGTGTCAAGAAATTAAGTTTCCTTCCAGAATGCCGAACTTTATCGAGAGAAAAACTTCAAAATGTCAACTTGTTAAATAAGTAAAACTTATTGAAGTTGGCCGGGACGTGAAAATGTGGGGAAAATAAAAGACAAGCAATCTGTCTCGTGTGAATAATATTCCTGGAAATCAAATAAAAGTCACAGAGTTCCTACAATTTTGACAAATCCAAGGTTTCTCTCGTTTGTAATGATTGTCACATCGGCGACAAATATTCTCTCAGATATTTTTTTAGGAAAGGTTGGATATTTCAATTTGATTTTTGACAGTCTTTAATATTTCATGTAGTTAATTTTTTTATAAGAAGCTTCTAAGCACAATTATTTGCGAGACTTAGCTTTAAAACTATTGTAGTTCTTTAATAACTTCTTTTTAAAAATTGAGAAACTTTTGATTGAAACATTGTTTTTCATTTTGATTATTTTTTTAACTTTCCATTGATATGTCCGACAACCTCTGTTGCCTAGTTGGTAAGACACATGTCTTACAATCCGTGGGCTGAAGGTTCGATTCTTGTTGGAATATTAAAAAGATAATTGATTCATTTTTGGTTTTCAGTAAAGGGTTGTTTAACATCTTTCTTAATTGTTGGAAGATAATGCAATATGGCAATGCATCCGTTAGGTCGTACATTATACTTGTAGAACGAAAATTATATACAATACAATACACGTGTTCAAAATGTGTTTCTCGAGCAATGCCAATAGTAAAAGAACAATTTATATAGCGCCGTTTATAGAGCAGACTCTCCTCAAGAGTGCTCTTACTTGAGATTCAAATTCACTCTTAAAAATATAAGAAAATAAATATAAGAATAGAGTAGGAATAGGAAGGTGGGGGCGGCGGCTATTTAATTAAGAAATTCCTCGCATATGCATACTATATCTTTAGAAAAACGTATTTGGTATGAAAATCGCAGAAAATTTACCATGGAAGAATGAACTACAAAGAAACTTTTGTAGATCTTTCGATATGTGATAGTAACACTTTCTGCTTTAGGTGGAGTACAGTGTATATGTGTAGTGTTTATAAATTATTATAAATTTTGATAAGACCTCACAAAAAGAGTTGTCTTAAACTGTGTCCTAAAGCTGCACACTACACCCCTATCTCTTACAGTAACTTTATTGTTCTATTTTACATATACTCGTACTTGATTTTGAAGTTTGACCTCTTAGGTCGAGTAATATTTATTCTAGTTATTTTCTCGAAATGTGTACTTATATTAAATAATTGTATTATTAACACCCAATACGTTTCATAAACAATACAGGTGGTCAAAAAACGCTTCTATCCAAGTCGATCCACAATCTGGCGCTTCGCGAACTTTTCAATATGTGTACCACAAATAAAAATAACGTATGTGATATAAAAAGTTAAAATACAATAATAATTTGAATAACAATGATTACATATACTTCCTGTAAAATACAATAACAATGATTACACACACTTCCTGTTAAATCCGCTCAGTTATATCTACAAAGATTATAAAGGATCTTAATCCACGTTTATCTATTGAGATGTGGAACAACAAGGTCATTCCGTGTACGAGTGGGTCAGTTAATATAAAATGCGTTCAAGTGTCTTGACTTCTATGTTAATCTGAATGTTTTCGTTATTAACTGATTGCATATCTGGGTCTTGTCAGAAATTAAGGTGATCCAAGAGAAATATATATGTTCAATGTGACTGATTTTTAATCGGCATTTCTTTTATTCAAAACGCTAGATGAGTATTTATGTGCCATAAAACAGTGATTCTTAACCAGTGCTCTGCGGAGCACTGGTGCTTCGCGAAGATGTTACAAGTGCTCAGTCAAATATAAAATATTTGATCGAAGTTTGGCGAATTGCTGTTGAATGCGAATTGCTGTTGGCAACGCAGCCGAGGCGCGGCGCAATCTCCTACATTCCCATTTTTATGTAATCTGTAATTTTTATTTATAAATAAAAGTAATGTTCATGCATTTTTTATTGTCAGTTTTATGACCTTGATGATTTTGATGCTCCGCAAATTTTTCTTATAATCAAAAGTGCTCTGTGACTTCGAAAAGGTTAAAAACCACTGCCCTAAAGGATTAAATATAAGCACTAAAGGAGTGTATGTCAGCCATACACGAACATACTTGCAGATTAAATATATCACTTCATTAAAACAATCCAGAATCAAAATTTGTTGAAAATAGCATCAAAGATGGTAAATTTAAAAATAAGTAGGTAATATTAGACTACGATTTTAAATTATTATTTTAAACTATTGTAATATATCGCATTAAAATGGAATGTTGGTTTGTGTTTATATCTGAAAAATAACAGTAATCTATAGCGCCTCAGAAATGTTCAAGTATCGACTGATCCAGTCAGGTCCTGGTGCTACTGAGGTGGCTTGATGGATACATAAATCTGGAGGTGTAATAACCGCCGTGGCTCCTGACATTGAAGGATGTTTATGATTAATACGGAGAATGTTCGTAGTTGCTGCTCTCCCGTGCGTGTAATCAAATCGCTTTATGGAAATGGAAATGTATGAAATAAAAGTGAATCATTTCTGACAGGTCTCTGCTTTACAAGAGTGGATTAGTTGACTTCATATAAAGAGTTTAATATGTAGAAAATCTCATTTTCTTTAACAATACGCGTGTTGGAATTCATTTTATTTTTCTTCTATTTCTTTTCTTAAATAAAAATCTATGATGTGCTCATTTATTTATATTTCATTGTATTATATCTAGTATTTTTTTGCTAAATGGTTATCTTTTCTTACCAACCAGGTAAAAGTAAATAGGGGATATCAAATAACACACTTTTGATGACTACACATTTCTTATTAATCAAGTGACTGTTTTGCAAGACCGTTGCATGGTAAAAAAAATGTCACTAATTTAGCAAGAAAGATAACTATCATAATCATCAACAGCTCTATAACGCCGGATGAGTTTTGGCTATCTGCAGGGTTTTGCAAGGAATTGTGATTGTGATGAATAACGATATAAGTGTGTTTAAGGACGTGAATGTTTAAGCTGAGTATTTTTGTATTCAAGAAAAGCATGAGCAATTGTTTATTGAGAAATCAGACCACATTGATAAAAGACTTGCCTAGTGAAGTGGTTTTATATACCCACAAAATGAAGAAATTTTATTTTGTTATGTTTGTATTCTATACTTCTCCTTTCCGTTAAAATGATATGAATTGTAAATGTGGATAATACAAAAAAAATAAATATAGTCTTCTCTTAACTGCATCCTCTTACCACAGAGTCTTAAGTCTACAAATGTCACTCTGAGTATTTACAAAGTGCAACAAATTTCAGTACATATACCAATAAACCAATACCAATACCTGTCTTTATTATAATGGTCGTTTTCGTATACCAACAAATCCTTGTCAGTAGCAAATTAAACCAAATATATGTCTTGTAACTTCCTTTGTTCGACTCAAACAATAAATATGCGGTACGGTATAATAAATCACCCCATTTCGTTTTCCTTTTTCCGTTAACTTTTTGAAATTATATGTAGATATTTTTCTTTGAGATGATAATTTAATATTTTTAACCTAAAGAGTATTTCGATTGCAATATGCTTACCACATTCCACCAACTATTCAAAAATTCAGTGTCTATCTTAATCCATGCATTGATTTCATGTGGATATTTCAATAATTTTGTTTGCCATATAACATATGTGTATACAAAATCAGTCAGTTTAAAATGAGCTTTATCCGTCATCATCGGTTTTGAAGAGATAAACTGTACGATTTCAATAAGATTTTATATCGAGTGGTAGTACATAAAGTATATTTCATTATTTTGCACGAATAAACATGTAGTTGCCATGTAATATGCAAACTAGCAATGGAATAGATATACCTAATTGAGAGACACGTTTCCTTCAAGATGATCGTGAAGATTCTTGCACTATTTTCTGTAGGCTACCAACATTTTTCTCTGACAATATCGTTCGGGTTCTCCCTGTATGTATCCTATCTCTGATTGATCTGGACTCCTCAAAACTAGCAGTCAGGTGCAGAATTGTTTGTTCAGCTAGAAGAATGTGGTTAGTATATTCCAATCGAAACGTTATTCATGTAGCAATTCTTGAATTACTATTTCTGGTTTAAAGATAAATTATTTGGGCTTGTTATTGTGATGTGTACAATTCCATTATTAAGCTATTTTAATAAACCTTTTTTTTTTTCAGAGATAAAAAAACTAATTTTAACTGAAAATGTTATAGGAATATCAAACGAGGTGACTTATTATATCACACCCTATATCTATTCTGTGATTTAAATCCAGATGTATAAGACATTGGTTCTCATATGGACCCCCGTGCCCTAGTTTGTAAGACACCTGTCTCCTAACTTCCGGGTTAAATTTGACTCACCAACATTAAATTTATCATCCCAGGTCCGACTTCTATGCCCTAGTTGGTAAGACGCCTGTCTTCTAGCCCGAAGGTTGCGGGTTCAAATCCCGCTGGAACCCAGATTTTTTCAAAAAGCATTTCAGTCTGATTTTCACTTAAGACCACTTCAACATCTTTCTGGTTAGAAGGAAGAGATTGCCACTTTTGAAGGAAGAGATTGTAGAAATACGTGTAGTGGGGATTAATGTAAGTAGGGAAATGATAAAGTAATTTATTGTTGAATATTCTTATTTGAGTTCTAAAAAGTCAAAATCTCCTATAATAAATAAGTGTTTTTTTATGTGATTTCATTCTAAAACGAATTAGTTTAAAAAAAATGTCTACGAGTAGTATACATTTGTATATTCAAGTATACGTTGGGATATATTTTTATCGTTTTTCCCTCGAGAAGGGATAGAAATCCAAAGATCATATAAATTATTAATGGCCCTTATAGATCTGTCAGAAGGTGCTGTATATTATCGTAAATATCAGAGAAAGGTCAGACTAAGTATATCTGTCACTCTAAGTTATGAGAAGTTAACGTATTCACTCAATCATTCAATTATTTATTTTAAACATTATTTTTGATTTAAGGTTTTTCTTTTTTATTTTCTAGCAATTTATAAGGAGCATTAAACAAATTCGGCGATCTCCGTGGTTCAGTTGATAAAAAACTTGATTTTCACCTGAAGGCTCGGTTTCGATTCCGGATGGTATTTTAAAAAAATCAACAGGTACTAGCCTGGTGACAATATTCCCAAGCGGTAGTCGTATGCGAGGGTTATTGCCTTTCCATTTGCTGGGTAGTATTGCCAACACAAGTAGGTATTTTGATAATTTTTGGTTTCGAAAACTGGGTTGTTATATAAGTCTCTGTTGAGGTTTTAGACAACATATTGATATTTTTTGGATAGTTTTGTACTTTCGTGACCATTCGAAACTGTATTTGAGAACACAATTTGGCATTTTCAATACATCGGAGATTCTAAATTCACAATGCGCTATGAAATCAACAATACATTTTTTTGGTCATGATTCACATTCCGCTTATTTCGCTTAAATCCACAAATATATGAAATATTTGTAATCTTTAAGTCAGAAACGTATAACATAAGTTATTGGTGATAATAATTAAAAATAATATAATATTTAATTTTAGGCAGACAACTTTCCAATTTTTAGAAAAAATAAAATTCAAGCTGGAATTTTCGATAATTCTCCCTTCCTCTTTAGAATCTGATATTTTAAAACTTTTAGTACATTTTAGACCTAAGAACATAATTTTGGTCAGTTAGAATCTGTTAAATAAAGGATTGCATTATTATGTTTCAATATGTGCATTACATACAATTAAATTACATTTTTAAAAGCTGTGTCTTAAAGACATTTTTTACTTTTATTAGAGAACTTATCAGTCTAATATAATTTACAAGTATAATTTTTTTCAGTAAAACAATAATAAGAAATATAAACAATATCATGTGACACATCGGTTGAGTAAGTTGATGAGGAGGGAAAAGGAAAAGAAATACTAGTACTATAAATACTCGTATATACTCTTCTCTGTTTGTTTCATATCAGCCCAATTATTTGCTGAGGGCGGAGATATACTCGTATGAAAATGAAAAAAAATAATTAATAAAAAATTAGAGCCACAACATTTTTTTTAAATTATTAAATACAATTTGGTATCTTAATTTGGGTCCAAAGGAAATTCCCGGCATGTTGTATTATTTTGTGTGAAAAACATTGATGTGGCTAAATCATTCATTGTAATATATGCAGGCTATATATTTTATTAGAGAGTTCAGGACATACGAGGTTCTAGATGTCGTGAAATAAAAAAAAATTGTCTCATTGTTCTTATTGGAATATGAAAGATGATATTTTCCAAAATATATGAATATAACGATAAACATTTATTTTTGACACATCTGTGTTTTAAAGATCGAAATAAGGCTTTCTTAGCTATTTTTTTCCCTTTTAACCCAACGAAAACCTACAATGTTGTATTTTTCAACATTTTTTTGCCAGGGGCAAAACGGGATACTAGTATGTTGCGTAAAAGACATAAAACGGGCATGTTTGTCAAATTTGTGCCTTTTATATCACAACGGTATAATTTTAGGGGCGTTTGTATTATTTATTCAACACTACACAATGCCATTTATGAAACCTTTTTCGCTTTTTGTGCACAAACTAGAATTTTTCACTCTTATTTATATGTAGGAACATTAATGACATTTATTGTTTAGTTCCACTAGGCCACTCAAGTGTCTTCAACATAAAGAAATATTCTTTTAAAAAAATTGCAGTGGTGATAAAAAGTTACATTTTCGACACATTTGTGATCCAATAGACTTTATATCTATACATTAAAATATAGAGAGAATTTAAGCCATTATGTGTATCATAACACATTGACTGCTGAATAATTTCTTCTTTAATTACCTACTGTGCTGTTAAATTTTTTTAAAAAAGCAAGCATAATTAATTGCCATATAACTATCACAAATTCAGTAGCGTAAGGTCACCCGGTTCATTAGTTTTTTTTATTTACCCAAAGAAATTGGGAATATGTTAGAACGACGATAGGTATTTTGAGCAGCCAGCAATAGTTTGTTTGAGCGCTCATAGGTATTTTTAGCACTGAACAATGAAATGGCATTTTCGAAATATGTGTCTTAAAGAAAATCCCATACATTTTTCACACCTTTGTTTTTTCCCGATCAAAAATAGGTATTTCAAACTTTTGCTTAAATTTCTAAAATTTGACAATGATGTGTCTTTAACCTCGCCATTTAGCATTTTTATTGTCTTAAGGAACAAAACGTGTTTTTTTCACATTTTGCAATTTACACGAAAAATGATTATTATTGACAGCTAAGTGATAAAAAAGTAACTTTTTAGCCTTTGGACTTTTAAAAGTATCAAGTGTTTCTTACGCTTTTGAGCTTGAATGTTTTAAGACCGTTTTATGTGTCATTTTGATATGTTCGTCATGATAGAGCAAAAAGTGTCATTTTGCATTTTTATGCTATAAAGACAAAAACGGTGTACTATTGACAACTTCTGCCTAATCTTTAAGATTTCTGTACTTTTACGCTTTTAAGACAAATAAGTTATATATTTTACACTTTTAGTTTACAATGTTATTTTTTTATTTATTTATTATTACACATGACAAGAAATATACACAATTTGCGAAAAAACAACAGGTTATTTGATTTGGACATACAATTTTAATGGATCTGGGTTTGTTGCCTTTCATTTGTCGTATCCCCAGTAATCTAGGCTTTTGCCTGTATCTCACTGAGGATATTTAGCATGAAAAAATAAATCGATACTTCTTTCCGATTTTTTATTATAAATATATATATTGAATACTTGTGGGCATTTCGAACCAAAATGTACATTTTTTTATACTTTTGTGTCATAAACTCTACCAAGGGGTAATTCAAATATTAACATATGTGCACGACCAAAGTGACATTTTCAAACTTATTAAAAGTAACATTAGCGCCAAATCTCAGCGTGTGATAATCTCACCAATAGGCACGACGATGAACTATGAGTTATGTGTCTACTTTTGAGACTATAAATTAGACATTAAAATAGTCTCAGCTATGTTCCTCGAATAGTTGGATGAATATAGATTCAGAATTACCATACGAATTATTCAAAACTTCAAGATTTTCAATACAACTTAGCACTTCTATTAATTTCTATCATGTTGAATGCACAGATTCTATTTCTAGTAGCTATTTAAGTTTCTGCAAAATGAGGCCAGGGAGGTTGTGTCAAGAACAGTTGGAAATAATTCAGTCTCCAGAGAGCTGATTGCTTGCTTAATGCCAAATATGATTGAAAGTTGGGTCTTGGCGTTCAAGAAGGAATTAATTTGCCTTGAGATAGAACTTTGCCTAGGTCCAAATGAGCATTGAGACTGAAAAGCTTTCAAATTTACTTTTTGTCTTTTATTTATTTC
Source organism: Odontocerum albicorne (assembly GCA_949825065.1). NCBI lineage: Eukaryota > Metazoa > Arthropoda > Insecta > Trichoptera > Odontoceridae > Odontocerum > Odontocerum albicorne. The sequence goes on along the minus strand of OX463854.1, from coordinate 26,227,597 downwards.
AATCAGATTTTGTTGATTTTAACAGTGACGACCTCGTTGGTCTTGTTAGTAAGACGATTGTATTCTGTTCAATCTATTTCAGTTTGAATTGATCACTCAGTTATTCGAATAATTGAATGGTTGAATTAAAATAGGCACTAAGTACCAAAAAAAAACAACAAAAAAAAACTAAGTATGCAGTTTCATTATATATGACATATAGAACGAAACTGCATATTTAGGTTTTTTTGTTTTTTTTTTGGTACTTACTGTCTATTTTAATTCAACCATTCAATTGTCAAGTCCTAAATGGAAAATAATATACCCGTAAATAAAGACATACATACATGACGACCTTCGTGATTTAGTAAGTATACTGCCTGTGTTTCAGTTTGGGGGTTGCGGGTTCGATTCCTGTTGAAACCTAGATTTATAAAAAATGTTCCGTCATGTTTGCACTCCTGGCTTGTATAATATATTTTTGGCTGGTAAGAAGAAATTTCTTCAAGGCAAAAAGCCCATGTCAGGTTTTGCTCAATACAGCGAAAGTGTAATACAGTACAACACCTATACAATGGAGACAAAAAATATTATACAAGGTAAATTTGAGAATAATTGACGGCTATTAATTTTTTTTAATATATTGTTCAATCAGGCGAGTTTCTTGTTCAATCTACGTTAAGAATAAGGCAGTTTTATACCCTCCCAAAATTTAATTTTTATTAAATTAAGATGCTATCTGTATGGTGTCCAACAGTTTATAAATCACTATTGTGATAATATAGCATCAACTGAATTTTATATGGAAAGAGGTGCCAATCCCTTTGTAAGATTCGTTGCAGTCGTTCAAGACATTTCGATTTGTGTTAAGGGCTCATGGCTAGTCTATTACTGATCCCAGTTGTCAAAAACGTACAATTAATTTTCATATCGTCAATCTTGCTTGACACTCCATTAGTAAAATAACGTCGATATGTGCGTTGTTCTCGAATAATTGCACCCTATATGATATTGTTAATTAATGAAATAAACATTGACAAAAAATCTCATACCGACGTTTTCTCGACGTCTTCCGAACGAAATATGCTACAATAAAATATATCGAGTAAATAACACAAATAATAAAACAAAATTTATTCTTGGTAAATGAACGAAATATACCATTTTAGTTAAATAATATGAGAACGTTTTTCTTTTTTTGGGTTAAAAACTGTTACAAAAAAAACTTACCAGACATTCCTTCCTTTTCCCTTACACACTTTTTCATATCGAGCGGCTAGAATCAATAGCAGCTATCTGCACTGACTTCACTCTTTATTGAAATTATTCATGCAATGCCCTCGGTTCGAGAAGGAAATGAATCGAAATTTCGCACTTCCTCTGCTAAACCAATATTTGCATTAAACATTTGTGAAGACTAAATATTTTGGCTCTCCAATTGCGTTTTATATACGATTTGAATTTCCATTTATTCTAAACGATTTATTGGAGAGTTTGTCTTCATGTTATATCGTTTTTGTCGCTTTTGGTGGGGGGGGGGGCGTTCAGTTGGGAAAATTAAATCATTTGGATATGTTCATATTTTTCACTCTGGTTAACATTTAGTTTATTTTCGTATATTGCAATTTTAATCAATAACTTTAAATAACTACTTTCTTCTCTGTCATTTAACTTTTCAGTTCAGGGTTAACCATTGTTCTCTCCCCCCCTCCCACTCTTCACTACCATCTACCTCTTTCCCCCTCCCCATTTCTCCCATTCCCTACCTTTCTCCCCACTGTCCACTCCCTTACCTCTATCGCTCTTCTTCCCTCTGCCCACCCTCTCACCTATGTCCACCCTCTATTCACCCTCTCCCCTTTGTCTACCCTCTCCTCTCTGTACGTCATCTCCCCTCTGTACATCCTCTCCCATATTTCCACCCTCTCTTCTCTGTCCACCCTATCCCATCTGTCCACCCTTTCCTACTCCCTTTCTATAATCCTCTCTCTCTATCTTTCTTCCGGTACCTCTCATGCTCAGTCTCTCGCTCCATCTCCCAGTACGTCTCCTTCTCAGTTTTTCGCTCCCTTTTTCTTCCAGCCCCTCTCCCAATCCCTTTCACTATCTTTCTCCCCCTCTCCCTATCTTACTTGAATAATGACCTTGAACTCTACCGTTAGTATATGAAAGTGTCCTAGTGTTAGGTGATGTCCAATTCATAGGTTCTCGTTGGGGCCAGTTCACATGGGCGTGTACTCGTATCTGCACACTAATACCGCATCCGTAGTTAGTACATGCGAGTATTCATCTAGGCCCGAAATTACTCGTATCTAATAAGATACAATGAAGTAAAACTCTTGCATTTTACAAATAAATTATGCATGATTTTGAATTAAACGGATATCAACAAAATGTTGCAAATTAAATATGTTGTACCGAGTAAACTATTTCAATTTTAAATTGTGGTCTTCGGTGTGGTATACTCTATCTCTATCTCTACTTGGACCATCCTATTGATCTTGTTTCACTTAAGTCAAGCGTAAATATTTTTTTGACAACCTTTGATCTTGTATGCTGTCACGCCTATTTCCTATATTAGAAACAATAATAAGATATACACATTTCAATACATAAATCAGTTATAACACATTACCATCATATGAGGTGTGACACGCCCGTTCAGCTCCGCCGGCTTCTTAAAGAGGCAAGTACTTTTTAGATCTCAGGGGTTTGTTGGGTTCCCTTAACTCTGAATAACTTCTTCTCAACTCTCAGCGGGACAAGGCGACACAATTAAACAAAGTATAATTTTAAATGAAACAGTTTATTATATTATGGATAAAAAAAGAAAAAAAATATAAAAAAAACTTGAACGAATATCAAGAAAAACAGTTTAAAGTTGGCTACAAAGAATCTGTTGTAAAAACGATTAGCAAGGGGGATTTCAATAACAATTTGAATTTGAGTTGAGCGATGGTTATACGTCCGGACGAAATCCAGCATTAAAAAAAAAGGAATGATATTCACCGATAATTGAAAATGGAGTCCTGAAGTTCTGCGACATACGAGAAAAACGAGTCTGGCAGTCTTCCGTACAAACACCGTTTCTGGAGAGACGTCCTAACAGTGTCGTGTCTGGTCGCAAAAGAGGGCTCCTCGTGAAATTTCTGTCCTTTTATAGCCAGATCGGGAGAAAGAGAAGCTACATGTATTCCTTCTCACTTAAAATACTAGTTTCACATAGTAACCGTCGTAGACATGAGACTTTATTTTTAAAAGACAATTGAGATCGGTATTTTTTAGAATTCAGCAAAAAGGGTATGTAGTCTAGACGGTTTTTATTGCTTTATCTTGAGCAATGGATTTTTATGATACCTTGCTTTTGTCTTCTCATAAGAAGGACCGTAGGTCTTGTTCCTTAGCCGTTTACCGCTGGCCTTACAATATTCCATACTTTACAATAGAAAATAACTACGAAGTAGATTTTATTATAGACCCTTTTTATTTTTAAACAAACAATGACCATGGAATTCTTTACAATTAGGGATATGGTTTTGTACTCCAAGGCGGTGACTACCTAAGAGACCCTTTTTTTTTTATTGACTTAATCTTAGCGACAGTATTAAAAATATACTGAAATATTTTGTTTCCAGTTACTAGCCGAGACACGTGTTTCATGAAGCATGATATGTCGGGAATTTAATATCGGGGATGTGAACTATGCAATTTATCAAATACAGTCCTGACAATGCATACGATGTGCCCAAGCTACCGCAACTGAGCTTTCTTTATCCTTGGTGGTAAAGATCCCAGAGGGAGATAATAAAATATTTACCGTACATCTTTCTTCTCTTTTTATTTTCCCATTTATTTGTTTTCAAATATCCTTGTACCACAAGCGTCAGGTCATGCTATCCTGACAATCTTCCGGCTAATATATGTTTTCCTTAGGTTTTTGTCAATGTTTGATCACCAGGTTCTTACTTTTCTGAAAGTTGCTATAAATCATGTTTCCTCAAAATTTGTTCAATGTAACGCAGTATTATTTATCCCATTTAGGTAGTTTTTGTAGCTACTTACGGACTGGTTGAAAGAAAATACCACGTGGTAATAGTCTCGCCAGGTTGTACTGTTTACAACGAAAGTGTAACACAGTACAATGTTAATTTAATTTCTGTATCGTATTGTATTACACTTTCGTTGTATACTGTACAACCTGTCGTGTTTGTTGCCATATGAAAATTTCTTTCGACCAATCAGAAAAAAATTAAACAATCATTAAGGAAAAAACAGACTTGAACTATTATTTAATAAAATCTAGGTACCAACGTGAACCGAAACTGCATTCACAGTGTTAAAAGACATGCTTTTTACTAACCTGGCTACGGAGTGGATTTTTCGCTTGCTATAAAATAAATGAGTTTTTATAAGACGTGGTATTGTATCAAATAATAATGATATGAAATAGATTATTCAAAAACTTAACAAATAATGATACTTAGGTGTAAAATGAGTTAAAATATTATGATTCGCAGTAAATATTTTAGTTAGAAGCTCACAGTAATATGTTTAAGCCGAAGCTAAGGTTATAAACATAATAAAGTGCTAAAATAAACAACGAAACTCCAAACAAAAAAGATAATCTGTAAGTAAGCTAAGGTAGTCTGTAATACTATTTTTTGTAAGTGGTAGGTTTTGATGAACATCCCTGGGAAGGATTTTCCTCTGAAATACGGAGAATTTTACGCGCTCGGCAGTGTCGTGGTGATTCAATTATTTTTATCGGAAGAAAAATAGATGAGACCAAGGAAGAAAAATAGTTACTGTCAAGGACTGTCGTGCTTCGATTCGATTCCCTTTGATACCGATTTTCTTTTTCATATCATTGTCAGAGCAATTTGAGCTTCTTGGAAACTTTCACATAATTGAAGATCGTGACTTGGAGCGGACTTCCTCACTTGTTGCAATCCCGAACTTAAATTGCAATGAATTAATCATTCACACTATAATTTAGCAGAAAATCGAAGGTCTCCAATTACAAGTACAAGGTTTTCGTTTAGTTTCTATACATAATATATGCAAACCGGCACGTTAGAGAGAACCGATTTCTTTAGATAAGTTGTTAAAGCGCTATTTATAATTAAAATAATATAAGAACAATTTATACAGCGCCATTTAGAGAGCAAACTATCCTCAAGAGTGCTTTAACTCAGGGTCCGAACCCTCTATTGTTGGCAGAATAAAAATATTACAAATATACATATAAGTTGAGTGTAAGGATAGGAATCTAGTGGCTGCGGTCATTAGATAGGTACTTATCCTTCTTCTCCCTGGCTCCATCCCAACTCACTGTCTGCGAAGACTGTTGGGGTCAGCTCTCCTCGTCCTCAGGTTGTATGCTCTTCTGTCCCGAACTACGTCCCCAGGCCGTGCCTCTATATCAGGTTATCTTTTTGCACCACCCATGAATTCTTTGGTCTTCCTATGGTTGTTATTCGAGGAAGATCACAATGTGATAGGGTGCTCTGCGTCCAACGTGCCCACACCATCTCAATCGCCTCTCCTCCATCTTACTGTTGATGTCTGTAACACCTAGGCTTCCACAAATGCGTAAACTTTTTATGTTGTCTCTTAGAGACACACCAGCTGATCATCTTAGCATGCGCATTTCAGCAGTTTCTAGTTGCCTGGAGTAAGAGTTATACATCGCCCAGCATTCGGAGCCATAGAGGAGTCTGAGTCTGACAATCGTTTGGTATACTTTTCCTTTTAACTTTACTGGCATTTTCGGATCACATAGAACTCCTCTTGACGACGACCTCCGTGGCCTGGTGGTAAGACGCTTGTCTGCCGATCCGGAGGTTGCCGGTTCGATTTCCGCTGGAAACCAGATTTTTTAAAATGGAATTCTAGTCTGGTTTTCACTTAGGGCCCATTACAAACATCTTTCTGGTTGGTTGGGAGAGATTGCCACATGGAAATAAACTCGCCAGAGGAAATAATAAAAAAAAACTCCCGTCATTGATCTAAATTTCATCTATCCCCACTAATTCTATGTGTTACATCTGCTGCACATCCTCCATTGCTATGGCTGAGTGACTCAAGATACTTAAAGGAGTCACAATTTGGTAAGGTTTCTCCATTCATTTGCATTACGGGAGTGTCAGCATTTGTGTTCTCGAATGGTAAGTACATATACTCTGTTTTCTTTCTGCACAGTCTCAATCTATTGTCCTCCAAGATTCCTCTCCCCCTTTCCAGACTATTTTGCAGGTCTTCATGTTTTTCACTTATTAATACGATATCGTCTGCAAATAATAGGATCTTTAGGAGACTGTTCATTTCCTGGTTAGTTAAATAGTCCATGACTAAGATGAACGGTAGCAGACTGAGTACCGATCTTTGATGTATCCACACCTTTATAGGAAATTCTGGTGAAGTTCCAGAAGTGCACCTCACTTGCGTTTTCACATTATCATACATATCCTGGGTGGCAAGTACACACTTTTCTGGTACACTATGTGCTAGTTCTGAATAGTACTCTTTCCATCTTTCACATACTTTACTTTCCTCAGTGATTAACTTGCATTCATTATCCTCTATGTACTTAGGGGTTCTGATCGATTTAGCCATCTCTTTTCTTTGTGCCGCAATTTTATATATTTTCTGAGCTCCTTGTTATGTTTCCAGTTCTTCGTATATGTCTTTCGTCGCCTCATGTTGGGTAGATACTACTAGTTTCTTTGCTTATCTTTTGGCTTCCCTATATAATATAAGGAGGCCTTCTTTCTCTGTTTCATTTTCACAGCTAGACCAATTCTTAAAAGCGATCTTTTTCTCCTTAATACCCCTCTGTACATCATCCGTCCACCAACAGGACTCTTTCTTAGTTTTTAGTTTACCTTTTGAAACTCCAAGATGTTGCTTAGCATATTGTATGCATATCTGTGACAATGCCTCCCACATTTCATTTGGGTTAAGTACGTCGGAATTTTGCAGATTTTCAATCATCCAACTTTTCACTTTAGATGTTAGTTGTTTGCCTTTTTCATTTGAGATGTTGAACCATTTAATTTTTGTTATCGGTTTTAGTTGGTCTTTGGGCAACGTACGCTTTAGCACAAGTAGTTCAAGCAACACTAAACGATGCTGGGTTGCCAGGGGCTCTCCAGGAATGACTTTGCAGTCTCTACACATTTTCCTTATTTCCTTGCTACACAGCCAATAGTCTATTTGTGTTGCTGCATTTCCGCTTTTGTAAATTATAAGGTGTTCTATCTTTTTATGGAAATATGTGTTAGCAATCGTTAAGCCATATGCCTCTGCGAAGTTCAGCAGCTCGTCCCCCTGTTGGTTACGCGTCCCATATCTAAACCCACCATGGATTGCTTCGTGACCGGTATTTGATATTCCTACGTGCCCATTCATGTCCGCGCCCATAAGAATAGTTCAATTTTCGGGTATGTTTTGAATCAATTGTTCCAGCGTTTCCCAGAATGAATTTCTTTCTTCCGCATCGCATCCCATTTGTGGAGCATAAGCACAAATGATATTGTATTGTATATGGCGTTACAAACTACGAGTTTTATCATAATGATCCTATCATTCACTGCTACGATCTTTATCACATTATCATGGAACCTTTGGTGTAATACTATAGATAGGTACTTATCCGCATCAGTGTATGTTTAGAATATCATATTTGGTAAGAACACCAAGGAAAGACGAACCATAAAAAAATCTTTTGTAGATCTTCTGATATATGAGAGTGACACATTTTTTTTGGCTTTAGGTTTAGTGTTGTGTTTATATTACATCATACATTTTAATAACATTTCACAAAAAGGGTTGTATTTAAGTGTTTCCGAAAGCTGCACAAGCCACTCATATACCAAACACTAAGAGGTAGATTATTCCATGCTATAGGACCAGGAATTACAAAAGCTCTATCATAATACCTCGCCCTGTTGAATTGATTTGAAACAACCCATTTTCGAAGAAATAGAAATCCTCTTTAAAGTTCTTCCGCTTTCCGAAAGAACATCTCTCAGACACAGAATTGAAAGATTTAATGGAAACATTCCATTAAGGGACTTGTTTACAAATATACTAAGTTTGAAATATATACGTTTATAACACAGCCTTGTAGCTAAATTGGACAGACTGTAGGCTAGAAATTTGTAAATCATTTAGATAAGAAAAAAAAATGTTTTACGATAATTTCAATCGCCTCCCGTGAGTTTTTCAATAAGCTCAACAGAAAAAAAGTGAGATTGAGGGACACCAATTTTACAAATAAGATTGCATTCTGGTTATATAACATGTGAGCTACATAAATATAGATGTAAAATGGTCTAAAATTAAAACCAGCCCGGAAGTGAATCCGCCCGAAATCAAACCTGGAGCATCTGCTTGCTTAGTATTAATGCTAACGGTTACACAACTATCGCAGACTTCCTGTCGAGCTAGATAGAAAGGATGAAGTATTCGAGTTTTCCATTCTATCTAGCACATCTCGTCAAAATCATATATTCTCATACAACTTCTTAGGTTTCTTACAATTCCTTCTTTCAAAGCTTCATTCACTTGGTTCAACTATTATTTCGTCTCCCTCTCACACTATTCACGTTCTTGCTTTAGATTTGTTTTCTTAATCTTGCATAACATAATCTTTTTACATGCCTAAATGATTTCAAAGTGTTCATCTTCATTATATTTCTTACATTATTCTTTAGCTCATTTGCTTCTTAGTCGTCTTGTGCATGATCGAGCATTTATTTAAAAAAAATATTATAATTTCAACATGATTTGTTAATCGATACAGATTTATTTTAATTATTTTTTATACCCAGTTTTTCCTATTCAAAAATTTTTAGTGTACAAAGAAATTAAAATATCAGGAAGATTTTATTTCAAGTAGTCAAATTTGTTTAAAAATTTTTTTACGAATGAAATGTTCGAAATAAATGAGAAAATCTTGATTTAATCGGAAAATAAAAGGAGAATTGACGATATCTTCATTGATAATATCGACAAAAGTGGAAGTTTTCCCAAGAAAACAAATATATAAAAAAATGGGTCCCGGGCAGGAATATCGAAATCAATTTAGCGTCCGACAAGAATTTCTTTGGGACGAGATGCTGGCCGGTGAGAGAAGAGATGGGGGAATTGAGTGCTAGGAAAATAAGAGATTGAAGTTAAGATGAACTTAGGAGGGATAATATCGTCGTTCAAAACGCTAACTATGATAACTCATTTTAAGCAACATCTCATCACACTAAGTATTTGAGGTGTAATGAAATAAAACATAGTAATTTATTTTTTATCAAACACTGTTTATTCCACTTTTTTGTGACGGTATAACCCTACCGGTTTCAAGGCTTTCACCTCATCTTCAGGGGAGCGCAAACAAGACTAAATGCTGTTCGAACTGGTACCGATATACACGCTTCAACGGTTGGAGGCTGGGGGGTGAGGAAGGCATGGGACAATTTCCTTACAGCACTGGTTAAAATGTATTTTAAGAGACAACATTCTATCTTTAAGCTTGAACTTTTTATATATTTTCGCCTTTTTTGCCGTACTGGCATTTAGTATGTTGTTTATTAGTTAAGGCATTGCCTCCAACCGTTGAAGCGTGTATATCGGTACCAGTTCGAACAGCATTTAGTCTTGTTTGCGCTCCCCTGAAGATGAGGTGAAAGCCTTGAAACCGGTAGGGTTATACCGTCACAAAAAAGTGGAATAAACAGTGTTTGATAAAAATAAATTACAATGTCTTTAAACCTCCACAACGTTAATGCCTTAACTATAAACAACAAACAAACAACAAAATAAAACATAGAAAAATAAACCAGGAAAAAAATTTTTGTTACGTTTTTGGGAAATAAACAACCATAGAGAAAATAGAGCTCTTAAAGGAGTGTTTTGAGATATATTAAAACGAATCAAATGTTACCCTTAGATGGACTTAGGCCACTTAAAGGCACAGTAGAAATTATTTGATTGATTGATCCAGATTTGATACAAATTATTGTTCAGTATTGAAAAAAAAAAAAAAATTTTACCACTCATGGGTTATTTTAATGTTTGAACCAAACGTTTTTTAAATGTACCGTTTAGTTGTAATACAATTTTCTTTATTGATGATCCCTGTAGTATGATGATAAACACATCTATCTTCCACTCGAAGATTTTAGGTTCAAATGTCGATGATACCTAAAATATGGGTTCATACCTCGTTGGGAGAATTTTACACCTCACTTTCAGAAAAACCGCATGTGACTTGTTCATTCAGTGGCTCTGAACCCGAAGATTCGCTTAAAGAGGCTCGAGACAACGATGGTTCATTACTGTTCCGGAAGCATAAATCACAAAATCGAAAGAGGAACAGAAAATAAGAGAGAAAAAGATGGTGGTCACATATGTTATTCAATTGGTAAAATTATGTGATATTAAGTTTTGTTGCAATATAAAGAACACTGATTTTAAAATAATTAAACTCATATTCGTTTAAAAATAACTTATCATATTTTGCGTTCTGCATGCCAATATTTTGGAGTGGATTAACGCGGTAAGGGCGGAGAAAAATTCTGTAAATGGATTATTTGATAGTGGTCTTATATATTTAATCAATGGACTATTTTCTTGTAAAATACTTTCATAAAAAAACCACCGTTAAACTGAAATAAATATATCAAGGAATTTCTGAATTTATTTGGTAAGTCATCATTATATATATTAAGATAAAGCAAGGCACAATAATAAAAATAAAAACTAGAATACTTAAATAATATTAATAATTTCTCTAAGAATTAAAATAATTATGACTTTAATATCATGATAATAATAATCATCATCCTATCGTGTAGCTCATGGCTTAGCATCGTGACTCCCATGATAACCGTTCACGATTCCTTTTCTTCCGTCTCTGCGCTACACAGTTCGAAGGCCAATTGTTAAGGATTGTCCTGTGTCAATTGCTCAGTCCAAGCATTGGGGCTCTTCCTTTTGTGCGTCGCTTTTCCATGATTCCAGTTACTACAAGCCTCTCCGAACTGTCTCCATGACAACACGCAATGGATCATTGCCACCGTCAAATGAATTAGATGACTCATTGTAGGCACATTGTTGACAGTCTGTCGTTGATTCTTAGTTCATATTGTCATTTATGAAATTCGTAATGAACATTTTCAGCATCACATTTCAAATGTATTTATTTTACGTCTGTCTTGATTTTTAAAATCTCTGAACGTTTAATTCTCCCAATGCAAGGATCTATTTGAGTGAATATACTCTGAACAATCAATGTCATATACAATAGCTAAGACATGTGGAGAGACTGAATGATGCCAGAATGACTAAGCGAGAATAAAAGTCAGTAGTACAAGGTACGCGTGGAAGAGGCAGACCAAGGAAAATAAAACTGAATGAAGTAGACTAGATTTCGAAAGAAGGTAAAATGAGAAGTATTATATGAATAATGAAAGACTCTACATTACAACATGTATGAATGAGGAGGAGGCGAAAATTGTGTGCATGGATTGAAAAGTTTGGAGTATGAGAAGTTGGAGAAGAAGTGTGGATGAACGCCGCTATGCCCTCTCTGCCTGCCACAACAAGGAAATGTCATGATGGTATGTATGTATAATATATAACTTGAATCTATGTTAGTGTTTTGTTCACAAAAAAACCTTTTCAAACATTTATCGTATAGAGAGTCAATTTACGTCGCCCATCAGATTTAACGTTTGTCAGACACAACTATGAAATTCTATTATGTTCTTTGTTTACACAAATTAATCAATTTTCTAGCGATACTCAAATCAAAAGCAAATTCGTTACATGTGAAGTTGTTCGATAACTCAAATGATCCCCTGAAATATAAAAAAAACAACCAGATCAAAAAAGGAAAATTTTAAGAGCTTATGAATTTATAATATTTTCTGTTGAAACCCCATCGCGATAATGGCCGACCAAGCAATCGAATGACTATCGGAGTTCACTGTTTATTATCTTAATTAATCGGGAATATTAAAATATTACGCTTAAGCTCGAATTCGTTGTCCGGCCAAAATAATAATTTTTAACATTAAAATTTCGTGATTTGTATTCAGAGTCGGACTTCATACGCTCCAAACTTTCAAGAAAGGTAATGAAACCACGTGAATCCCTTATTTAATGGAGACAAGACAAATTTATACGGAATTTAACTTTAAATACTAATTTCATCACTGAAACAAAAATTAAAGATTTGGTATTAGGTGGTAACATTAGACTCATCTCGATATTATTGACTTTAGGGTGGTAATTATATTTGCCAGAGTATTTCAAATATTTGGATTCTACGTTTGTACAGATATACCATACTGTTCAATAGAACACATCGGTTAACGAAGCAGAAGATTCTATACTACGCAGTGGATCATTAATGTGTCTGTCAGAGTCAAGTAAAAAAATTCCCAATATACTCGTATATTAGAAATTCTTTCAGAAATGCGTGAATAATTAAAAAAACGTTTTCAAATATACGTGATTCGTGACTAAAAAAATACTACTGCTTAATACTTTGTATCCCGATCCCGTGTTTTAACGTGAATAATATAACTGGCTATATATTTGTAAACAATTTATCCTTTAAACGATGGTCTCCTATCAGCTAGATCAGTGATTCTTAACCTTTTCGAAGTCACGGAGCACTTTTAATTATAAGAAAAAAATTCGAAGCACCAAAATCATCAAGGTTATAAAACTAAAAATGCATGAACATTACTATTATTTGTAAACAAAAATTACTGATTACAAAAAAAGGGAATTTAGTAGATTGCACCGCGCCTCGACTGCGTTTCCAACAGCAATTCGCATTCAACAGCAATTCATCAAACTTCAATCAAATGTTTCATATTTGACGGAGCACTTGTAACATCCTCGCGGAGCACCGGTTAAGAACAACTGTCCTAGATAATGAACATATGCATTTATTGATTTATAATAGAGATTCTGAAGTTGCATAATTTTTTTTAAAGAATATATATATATGATCAAAGTCATAGGTATCATTAATACCCTCGAACACTAGACGGAAAAAGTGCCTATGTCGTTCGAGGGAAGTAGCACAGCGCGGGGTTCGAACCAACGATCATCCGCACAGCAGGCCAGTGCGTTACCGCGCGGCCATGCACCTCATTAATGCGCAATGGAGTGTCAGATCTTGAAGATATCGACATATGAATCTGGAGACTAACTACAGTTTTCGGATCCAAATACAGTAAAGAATTTGCAATAGTTTCCAAAAAGGTTGTCCAAGGGAATGTCTAAACGTGTGTTGATATGTATTCTAACAAATGACAAGAAAGAAAAACCGTGCAAAAATTGTAAGATATGTACTAAGCACAATAAGAGAAGTGAGACCCCGTACATGTGTAAAGAGTGTCACATAGCTCTCTACAAAGGAGAATATTTGCAAAATATATAAGTTATTAAAGTATTTTAAACTATAATAATATACAAAGCCTCCTTAACACATCATTATAATTTACTTAAAACAATTTTAGTAAAACCTTCACAAAAATCAGAATTTCTTTAAATCAAGCCGGACACTGCAAAAGGCTTTCTTGATATTGACCGGGTCTTTAACAAGAAAACGAAAAACAATTATGTTTATTAAATGGAAACATCAGACGTGAATGATATAATAAAATCAAAAGAAACATGTTAAAAGGTCGTTTTGAATTATGCAAAGTGACTGTTAACTCTGTTAAAACAATTCAAATCTTTAAGTTTCATTAATTTCATGTTTCGTTATCAACTTACGTACATAGAACTCTATGGGCGGCTGCGTTTTCTTTGCGAAATTTTAATTTTGCCAATTTAAATTCAGCTAGAAGATGTAGCTGTAACACTCATTTAGCTGGATAAAACAGTGTTAATAATTAAATTCCCTTAATCTTGCTCGTCGTTTGTATTGCGTTCCGCAGATCTGGAGGAGAGATTAAATATTCCTCGGATGTATTTATTATTTCGAGAAGAGGATGAAATTTTTACGTGTTAACTACCTTGGCAGGTTTATTTATCGTCCTACGTTCATTTATCTTTGAGTTTATTTTTTTTTTCTTGTCGGTTTATGCTTTAACAAACGTTGGTTTAATGCGATAAAATATTTGTAAGGTAAATATTTTAATGTGGTTGAATGAAGACGAAGAATAACCTTCTTTACAGGAAGCTTAGACTTACTTTGTACTAACAATATTAAAAAACGTAGTAAGGATATACAAATATTGCCAAAGCATATACAAATATTGTTGAAGGAAACAAAAAGTCATATTTTTTAATATGGTCTCCAAGTAGTTTCTTTTGTTTTGCACATTGTATACATTTTTCAATACCAATGAAAAAGTAATTTGAAATTTCATTCTCAAAATAGTTAAACATTGAGGATTTTTTTGGTTTGAAAATAAAAAAAATATCACTAGGCTATTAAACGTTATGGTATTAAAGAGTGGTTTAACTCTTTAATACCATAACGTTTAAAAGCAATCTTTGCAGCAACAAGACTGTGAACTGGTAAATTTTCATAAAGTAAACTGACAATTTTCCTTAGAATTTTGTTTTAAAAGCATCTACTCCTATAAAACTCATCAGTAACCATAGTACTCCTTTCATTCCATGAAAATCTCACAAAATTGTTGCCATAATTTTTTTGAGCTTTTGTCACCCGACTGTTTTCGCCGTGGTGATCCTTGACAGCGCCACTCAGTCGAGTCCCTTTTTCATAAGAAGATCATGGTACAACATCATAGTTGCTTTCCCCTGGCAAGTGCACTAAAAACATTGTGTTTTTTCTCTTTTCTAACGCAGAGTTTTAAAAAATAATGGCAACATTCAACACATCGAGAAGAACTTAAGAAAATGATACAAGAGCCTAACTTAGCCAGCAATCGAGTCGGCCTAAAAATGAACCTCGCTAAAACCAAAGTAATGTACAACCAATATACACGTGCATCAATGAGACAAATTAAGTTTGGTGACGTAGGGAACCAGGCACCAACTTATAAAATATGTAAGTTTGTCACAGAACAATTTTATAATCTTACTAATATTAAAGCTGAATACTCAATCAAAAACTCCTTGGAATTGATTGAAAAACTAAAAAAACATAAAATTACTTCATAATGCTAAACTAATATCTTTTGATGTCGCCAATCTCCATTCGAGTATACCAAGATGGAGATCTTCAAAGCTCGCAAAAAGTATTTTAAATGACAATAATAAAAACTCTGTTAAAATTTCGGAATTAATTTCATTAATGGACTTATGCATTAAACAAAATTACTTTAATTTCAACAATACAATATATAAACAAATAAATGGTTTAGCTATGGCTCACCGTTGTTCCAGTCCTCAGTGAAATACTTATGAAGTATTTTGAAAAATGTATTTTCAGAAGTAAGTTTAAGTTAGGCTAAGTTCAGACGTTACACAAATCGCTGGAATACGCGCGTAAAAAGATTCATAATGCTCATACGAGTATACAATTGTTTACATGGTCGCGCGACCATATAAACAATTGTATATGAGCATTATGAATCTTTTTACGCGCGTATTCCAGTGATTCGGTTAACGCGCGTTCACGCGCGACCATCTGAACTTAGCCTAATTTAAACATGTTTTGTGCGGGTTTAGGTATGCAGATTGCATTCTTTGTGTTTGGACGAGTACCGATAGACAATTACGCCAATTTCTAAAATATTTAAATTCTATAGAGAGTTTTATATACTAGAAACAGAACTGGATGGAAAATAAAATTTCTTGAACCTAACATTATCTCGCAAAAATAGTACATTTGACTTTGACATATATATAAAATACATTTATTCAGACTCTAGTCGTATAATTCCAGCAACTTCCAGCTATCCTAATAACCATAAATTCGCCGCCATTAACTGTATGCTTCATAGATTGCTGTGTCCCCTTAATCGAAGATAATTTAAAAAAAGGAATTAATAACCATAAAAAATTGCTACAAATAATGGTAACCCTGGAAGCCTCATTGATTCACTTTTAAAAATAAAACAATAAAGAAACTCATAAAATATCATATATTTAACGATACCTATAAGCATACCTATAAATGGAGCAAAGTCCTTTTTATAAAAAAACATGTACGAAATAACAAAAAAAATTCCAAGTCACATAAAGTCAGCTTTTTACACTCATTTTAATCTCCGGAAACTTTTATTTAACGGGAAAGGCAAAAATGGAATACTTAACAACAGTGGTGTATATAAATTCTTATGTGCTGACTGTGATAATTTCTAACATATGTTCGAAAGACAGGAAGATCTTTTGAAAAGAGATTTTGTGAACACAAATCCGCCTTAACAAATCCTTTTATTTATTTTGAAATGGCTTATCATGTCACCGTGAAAACCATACATTTTCTATGGATGATGCCAAATTTTTACATATCAGTAGAAACGGAAATAAATTAGAGGCCCTAGAAATTTCTCAGTCAGTGCATCGGGGGGAACATCTGGCAAACACATATATTCCAATACTCTCGCTGCTGCTCGCTAAGGTTGTCTTTTCCTTCCCTCCACTCACAGTCCCCAACCCGAATGTTAACCGCTAGAAGCGTATATGTCGGTACCAGTTCGAACATAATTAAGTCTTGTTTGTGCTTTCTGATGACGAGGTGAAAGCCTTGAAACCGGTAGGGTCATACTGTTACGAAAAGTGGAATAAACAGTATTTGATAAAACAAATTACAATGTCTAAACCGTCACAACGTTAATGCCTTAACTATAAATAATATTTTGATCCTGTTTCTTGATTTTTGTTTTATTACTGATTTCGTTTATCGAAAAATCACCAAAGTTGTGAGATCAAATAATGAGTATGCACCACGTGACTCAATCCTTGGCGTACTTTATCAAATGAAAAAAAAAAACAATACAGCCCATTTTGTAAACATCCTTTCAACTAACATTGCTAGATAAATTTTATTTTCCGCCACTATCATCTCTGTTTATAATTAATCATTCACAAAAAGATTTTGCATTGTATTTTGAATTTAACCAAATGTTTTTATTTGATATAAGGATAGCTAGAGCACCTTTTAGAAGAGTCTGTTCTCTAAACAGCGCTATATAAATTGTCCTTTTCTTGTTATTATTATAAGGGTATCATTATAACCATCCCAATTTATGTCGGTATTCAATATGAAGAAGTGGATTGCGGCTTCACGTGAATGCTACTAAATTCTGCCCATGATTTCCAGTTAAATTTACTATGACAACACGCCGTATCTGGCTTATGGTATCAAATATGTATTCAATATGGAATATCTTGACTGTTCCAATAAAATTATATAATACACGTTGTACATATAATATGAGTAAAACGTAATATATGTATATTGGTGTAGTCCTGTGATATTCAAAATTTTGGAAGCATATGTTTTTTACAGTTTTTAAACTTATTATTTTAATAGTTTATTACATTGCACAATGTGGCGGGTTTACTCCCAGGACTTGAATTGGTTTATTGACTTCGAAATTTTCCCGTCGTTAAACAGAGAATGTGGTGCTTGAAGAGGATCATGTTAATTCCTTTATTTGATCCGTCCATCTCATAGGACAACCCTTCTCTTGCTCGCTTTCTCTCAACTGTTGTGATCGCCATCTTTTAAAGATTTTCACTTTTTGTTTCTAGTAAAATACCAAAAATACGTTAGGTTTATATTTCTGCAAATAGTCAAAAGTCTTTTCGTTATCTATTATTATTGGTTAATATAGATGTTAGTGCTTCTCGTAGTTATAACACTACATTTCAAAGGTATCGATAATATTCGTTTTTTTCTTTCTCATCTCAATCCCTTCAGAGCCATGAAGAATATTGGACTTAACAAGACTGTTTTGGTTCTTCTGAGTTTACATCGGTTAGTCCATATCTTTATCAAACTTGTCATAGCTGATTTTGTCATTTCAACTTGTTTTCGATCTCGGTTTTTCGAAATAAGATCATCTTGGTAAATGAATTCGTTTACCTCTTCGTAATTCTTAAGCGAGTCACTTTTTATCAGGCTCGATTGAATTCATGATGAGGACTTATGTTTATTTCTATTCCTAGTTGACGGATCTCTATTTTAACCCTATGAATCAACTTGACAATCTTATATTGGAAATTTTACGACTTACTATGACAAAACCACATTTCTATCAGTCTTATATTTTTTTAATGATATTGAATTAATTGACTCTCCATAAACGTTGAATTAAGCAGGTGACAGTATGAAGAATTTCAAATATAATGTAAGCCATTAGCCCATTTCTGACTTATTTATTTTTGGTGATAATCAAATGTCTTAATCACAGAGTAAATGTTGGAGATGATATATATTTTGTAATATAGACGAACATCGATGATACAAATCCTCAACAATGAACGATCTATATTTAAGAGTAATATATGCACTCCTAAGGTAAAACGAATTATTTTTAACCTGTCTGTTCTGAATATGCCTGAACTATTGAACAATTATAATAAACCGTACTGTAATAAAAAAAGTGGCATACAATAATGTGTTCTGTCTTCTGATTAGAAAATCTCTATACTGCAGTGCTTCTGAAATGTTTGCTGAGGCTAGAGTCCACTCATGAGCGGCACTATTGCGACACCGATTTCCAGCTCTTCGAAGCAGACTTCAGATCACTCATCCGTCTGTTTCAGAAACCTGGGAAGTTTGTTGTGGATGCGCTCACCTTTTTAGATCCACTGGTTAAAGCGTCTGATCAGACCTCTGTAGAGACGCCGCATTGCAAATGCGTCTGATCAGACCTCTGTAGAGACGCCGCATTGTGAAAGCGTCTGATCAGACCTCTGTAGAGACGCCGCATTGTGAAAGCGTCTGATCAGACCTCTGTAGAGACGCCGCATTGTGAAAGCGTCTGATTAGACCTCTGTAGAGACGCCGCATTGCGAAAGCGTCTGATCAGACCTCTGTAGAGACGCCGCATTTTGAAAACGTCTGACCAGACCTCTGTAGAGACGCCGCATTGTGAAGCGTCTGATCAGACCTCTGTAGAGACGCCGCATTGTGAAAGCGTCTGATCAGACCACTGTAGAGACACCGCATTGTGAAACCGTCTGATCAGACCTTTGTAGAGACGCCGCATTGTGAAAGCGTCTGATCAGACCTCTGTAGAGACACAGCATTGTGAAAGCGTCTGATCAGACCTCTGTAGAGACGCCGCATTGTGAAAGCGTCTGATCAGACCTCTATAGAGACGCCGCATTGTGAAACCGTCTGATCAGACCTTTGTAGAGACGCCGCATTGTGAAAGCGTCTGATCAGACCTCTGTAGAGACACCGCATTGTGAAAGCGTCTGATCAGACCTCTGTAGAGACGCCGCATTGTGAAAGCGTCTGATCAGACCTCTGTAGAGACGCCGCATTGTGAAAGCGTCTGATCAGACCTCTGTAGAGACGCCGCATTGTGAAAGCGTCTGATCAGACCTCTGTAGAGACGCCGCATTTTGAAAACGTCTGACCAGACCTCTGTAGAGACGCCGCATTGTGAAAGACTTTGTAAAAAGGATTTGTCTAGTTATTTTTTTGAATTCATTTAGATTTTTATAACTATTTATTTTCTGACATCATTATTCTATGTATTTATGATTGGTTGTTAATTTTTTTTTAGTTATGAATTCTAAAATTTGTGTTGTGTAAATTATTGCAAAAAATCAAGATTAAAAGCAATAAGGGCGTGGCCGGGAGACAGAATTACCTTCTTTTCTAATAATTTAGTCTTCAACTTTAAATTTTGCAGTTCAAAGTCGTTTAAATTAATACTTCACGCGCACAGGTAAAAAAAACTCGCACACGTCTAGAGTATGATTAAACTCTCAAACCAGACCTCAACCTTTTTTAAGACATCTTACAAAAGGATAGGTTTACGATACCCATTGATTAATATTATATCGCTAAACAAAAAAGTCAAAACAGTAAATGAATAACTAGGAAAAGCAATGAGCTAACGAGTCCCCGTTTGAAGGTACGAGTACGTGAATCGCTCGCTTCGCTGAATTTCACTTGCAGAAGTGCAGTGGGAATTCAGATGATATTGGAATTCTTGCATCCTTAACTCTGGAACCTATGAACTGTCTTAATTGATTGTCGTATTCTATGTGTGAAGTATTCACATATGGGAATTCTATTTCGTTATAGGGATTATTTTTCAGCAGATTTCTGATACATGTCATTTATATAACATTATCAAAAAGCAATAAACAATACAATTAAATATAACTATCAAAAGTCGACTTTTAAAAAAGATAAATATTTCCTAAATGTTTATCATAATTTGATTTATTTTACATTTGATGCTGGTTTTAAACTTATAAAAATAAAATTAAATAGTAAAAAAAATAATAACACAAAGTATAAGGTGTTAACATAAATTACGAGTATATCCGTTTTTCCAATTTAAAAATGACTACCAAAAGTAAAACATAATGGTAAAGATTATACGTCATTCGAAAGAAAATTTTCTGCTCTATAAGATATTGTGTTTGCTTTTACGTTACATATATTATTTTATTTGAGAACAAGCCTTCAAAATGGAATGTCAAGTAGACGAATGTGAGCATTTTCGACACCTTCTAATCGCTTTCAATCGAAGGAATAAAGCTGCTCGCGATATTTGCGAAGTATACGGTGAAGATGCTTTGAATGAAAGGACAGCTCGTCGATGGTTTATGCGTTTCAAAGACGGTAAGTTCTACCTGAAAGGCATCGAGCGTTCCGGACGACCAGTGGACTTCGCTGAGGACCGTTTAAACCATATTATTCATGAAGATCCTTTTCAAACATTTTTCATCACCATTTTCAAACCATTTTTTATCATCAGTAATGATGCGGAAAATGAACCTTTGCTTGTGGCCATGCGTAGCTCGATGACGAGCGAGCAAACCAGCAGAAATTGTCGAATGCTGATCTTTGTTGTTTTCACTCAAAACATGTGGAACCCAAGCGCCGAAGTTCTGGACTTTTCCCATTGATTTAAGATGGCGGTATACAGTCATGTGACTTCAATTCACCTGCTAAGCCAATTTTACGGTGGTTTGAAGGGGATCTTCATGAATAATATAGTTTAAGCGGTTCTCATCGCAGTTCACAGGTCGTCCGGAACGCTCCATGTCTTTCAAGTCGAAATTACCGTCTTTGAAAAGCAAAAACCATCGACGAGCTGTCCTTTCATTCATAGCATCTTCGCCGTACACTTCGCAAATATCGCGAGCAGCTTTGGCAGCTTTATTCCCTCGATTGAAAGCGAACAGAAGGAGGTGTCGAAAATGCTCGCTTTCGTCTACTTGACATTCCATTTTGAAGGCTAGTTCTCAAATAAAATAATACATGTAACGTAAAAGCAAACACAATATCTTGTAGAGCAGAAAATTTTCTTTCGAATAACGTATAACCTTTACCAATTTGTTTTACTTTTGGTGCTCATTTTTAAATTGGAAAAAGACGGACACAGCTTATGTTAACACACAATAAAATGATTATTTATTGTAATTTGTTTTATCAAACACTATTTATTCTATTTTATGTAACGGCATAACCCTACTGCTTTCAAAGTTTTCCCCTCATCATCAGGGGAGCACAATCTGGTTTGTGCTCTCCTGATGATGAGTCTTGTTTGTGCTCTACTGATGATGAGGGGAAAACCTTGAAACCGATAGGATTACACCGTTACATAAAGGGGAACAAACAGTGTCTGATAAAATAAATTACAATGTCTTTCAATCTCCACAATGTTAATCCCTTAACTATAAATAAATATAATGATTACTTATACTTCAATGTGAGGCAGCTTGGTTATTATGTCTGTGAAGTACTCGTATATTGTTGTATATATTATTTATTTATTGAGATATACAAGGTATCAAAATCCAAAAATTTGTTGCATTAAGTCATTGTGTGTGCGATTGGTTACTTTTAATAGCTCAATTCGGAAATACAATAAAAAAAATATTTTTTTCACGATAACGTAAATTATTATCAGGTACATTAAAGAAATACGCCAATCAACAAGGGGTTTGCTATTTTTAATAAAATAACTCATTACTTTACAAAAACCATAAAATTCTTGAACTCGATTTAAAGTGGACAAGAAATGATTAGTTTCTGGACAATTCAGGAGTAGTTCCGTGCTCCCCCATAAAGTGATGTTTCTTGAAAAGTGATCGTCACCATCAGGGGGACTTAAAATTGCATTGAAATAATAAAAAATCTATTGAAGCTGCCAAGTTACATTTTTTGAAAAGTGACCATTAAAGTTAAGGGATTGGACTTGGTCCAATATAGAAAAGGAATCGATTCGATGTTGATAAAATTAAAAGAAAAAAGAGTGTTTGAGCAGTTTAGGAGTTGGAACGTGTTGCCCCTCAAGTGATGTTTTTTGGAAAAGTTATCGCCAATATCAGGGGAATTGGACATACCCGGACCTAGAAGTTCTACAACAATAAGAGTTGATTCGATGTGGAGCTGTTTTATGCTGCCGCTTGAAATGATGTTTTTTAAAAAGTTATTGTCAGCACTAACGGACAGGATATTGTGCCATAAAAAATTAAATCGATAAAAATTATAAATATTATATCAAAATGCTTTCTTTCATTTCTGTAATTAAAGGTTTATGAGATTTCATTCTATATGTAAGATGTCTGCCTGGACATGTGTATTGTAATACCTTTTTGTTGAACATAGTACAACCTGGAGGGTTTATTACTATTGGCAATAACTTCAAACCAAAATCAAAAAATATTTAATGGCTGTATATAAAAAAGCAGACTGGGCCCCTTTTATGGATACCATCGGAACCGGACACCAAACTCTAGGCTGGAAGTCGAGCCCTCTACTAATTTGCCCACAAAGGTAAGTATTACATTAGCTATTGACTATGATCGAGTGAGAGCATGTTAGTTGTTACCAATAAATTCTCGGAGGGTGTAATTTAAGTATTTACGTTAAGCGAGGTTCCAGACCGGTTTTAGTCTTAAATCTGAATTTATGTATTTCTGTAGCTTATATGTTACATATCATACATTTTTAAGTGTTATAAAGTAACACGAAAATAGCGCTGTATAAAAACGCTGCCTAACAAATGGCCGCAGTCGATTAAACCCCGATAGTATTGGAGGTTGGTTTCTGTCAATCGGAATTTTGGGTTTGATTTGTCGAGACTGTGTGCTTGCAACATATTCCACACAATAAAACAACATGTCTGTGTTTTTGTCTTTCGATCTCAGGATGACTGACTATTGTGCTTGATTACGAATATTGGTCCATTAAATCGTAAATAAATTAAAAATTATAACTCCCTCTGGTGAAACGCTTCTCTTATTACTCGTATATTAAAATGATTTCAATTAATCAATATTGGAAAAGCCTTGACGGAAACGTACTAATACTATGTTTCATGATGTAAAAGTACAACCCCACAAGCACATTTATGTTCTTCTCGTAATCGCCCCACGTGCATCATATACAGATTGCTATATGAACAAAAACTTATGGTGATGTGGTATTCCTACCCTATTTTATGATCACACGAAGAAATTGATAAAGGAATATAAACATTTAAGGATTTCTATTTGAAAAAGGTCAAAAACTATGTTTACATGAGAAATCTTGTAAATTTAGAAAGATAATGTGCACCATTTCTTTATCATTCGTTTGGTACCTTTCAACATATCTGAATTGGAGACTCAGACATATTAAAGAGCGTGGCCGTGAGACAGTATTTTCTTCCGTCCCATTAATCGAACCTTCAGGTTAAGTACCATTGGAGTATGAACGGAACTCATGGTTCGTCATCATACGAGTTGGCAATACAACCTTACAAATGAAGGTATTGTTAACAGGCATCATACGGGTTGGCAATACAACCTTGGCATGTGCGTATTGTTACCAGGCAGACCTTTTTTTAATAAATGTGTTCAATAACCTTAATAAACAAGTATTTAAAATTTCGTCCATTTTTGTATTCGCTTGTTTTATTCTGTATATTGTAAAACGAATAAAATCTTAAGAAATCCGATAAAGCACTTTGAATAATTTAAGAGTAGTTCTAAACTTATTACCATAAACCTATATTATTCCCGTGGTATTTGGTAGTTCAACTATACAAAAGCTTTGCATTATTTGTTTCTAAGAAAATATTTTAAATTTCTGCCAAAAAAAATTATCTAAGTGGAAAATATAGTATCAGGATATTTATCAGACATTTTTCTATATATTTTTTTATTTATTTACGAGTATTTAACATTTCATTGTATAACAATTTGGCGAGTTTACTACTCAGTGGATTTTTTTTTTCAATCATTTAGACATAAGTTATTTATGGAAGAAATACAGTTACAAAAAATATTTAAATTATTAAAAATTTAGACAAAATTTATGAACATAATAAATATCAATATTAAAAAAACAGGTGAGGAAGCAACGATATCTACTCTCAGGTGAAATTCAACGTTGGGGGACCTGACATGACACTGGGAAGAAGAGAAGAAGGTTAGGAAAGAAAAATTTGGAATGATACACATGACATTACTGACTTCAAATTAAGAGTTTTCCAATCACTTTTTAAAATGTATCAATGTCGGAGTTAATCTAACATAAGTTGGTTACTAGTTTCATAGTCTTACTGCATGTAAAGGACGACATTAGTAAATGACGACGAAAAAATAGAAGATCGGTGAACTGTCATTTCATTATTATACAAATATACACAATATGAGAAAAAAACGAATATTTACATTATGAGAAAAAACAAATACATACAATATGAGAAAAAACAAATATATACAATATGAGAAAAAACAAATATTATATTATCATATATACAATATGAAAAAAAAAACAAATATATAAAATATGAGAAAAAACAAATATATATAATATGATAAAAAAACAAATATATAAAATATGAGAAAAGACAAATATATACAATATGAGAAAAAAGAAATATATACAATATGAGACAAAACAAATATATATAATACAATATGAGAAAAAACCAATATATACAATATGAAGAAAAAAAAGTGTATGCAATATGAGAAAAACAAAGATATATAATATGAGAAAAAACAAATATATGCAATATGAGAAAAACAAAGATATACGAGTATAATATGAGAAAAAACAAAAATATGCAATATGAGAAAATACAAGACTGAAACAAACAATAAAAATTCAAACAAACAGTTTCAAATTATACGGAACTATGTTAGTTGCTTGTATTCACGTATCTTACTTGTGACATTCCTATGGTTACCTGAAAAAATATATTAAAACTTTTAATCGGTTGTTGTTTAATATTAAATTCCTCTGTCGTAATTTCTAGTTTACTTGATAACCTGTGAGACCTAGTTACGAGTATGTTCCAAGGGAGTTAACCCTGAGCGTACTGAATTAATGAAAAAAAATATCAGCCTCTTTTACAAGTGTAGTCAAGAAATTTGGAATTCTAATAAAACACTTGAATATATGTTTCTGGCAAATGCTTATATATTAATATTTAATTTTTTATTTTTCCACATGTTGTTATTTTTTAAGGCTGCTTCATTTAATGAATACAGTTTTCTTAATTTTATTCTAACATTGTTGAACCCTAAATCGGTCGTAAGAAGATAAGATTTTTCCAGCCAGCATACTGCGGGTTCTATCAGAATTCCGCCCAGAAATGCGGGCTTGCAAGGTCAGCTGTTTCAAGCCAAATCAGCTGCTTGTTTGTCATTCGAAACCCCCTTACGGGGCACCAAGTCTGTAGTTTATTACCCTTGGATTAGGGGAATCCGAAGATTTCGTGTATTCCCTGAAACTCGCTCCGTTTTAAATATTTTATAGTGTTGAATTTTATTTTAAAGCTTGTATAGCGAGAAATGGATGTGACAATAACTTTAACTATAAATATTTCAAGAACTAAGCATATCTTGAATTTGGGTCACAATTATGTAGTAACTTTTATTTTTTTGTTTGGAATTTAAAAAAATAATAAAAACACTTAGCTCTTTTTATTCTAAATTGTGATAAGAGTTCCATTTTGAGAGACATTTTTTTTCAATTTCACACCCATTTTATATTTACGTAAACACTACACATTCTTCACTACAGTTTCTTTGTAGTTCGTCTTATCTTGGTAAGTTTTCTGTAGATATCTTACCAAATAAATATATCTGAATATACACAGACGCGGGGAAGTATCTAATATATTGGCAGCAGCCACCACCTTCCTATCCTTACACTCAACTAATGAGTATGTACATATATGAGTATATCTTTATGTATATTTCTTAGGAATATTTTTAATTTGTCAATAAAAGTGGGTTTGAATCCCAAATAGAAAGCTCAATAATATTATAGTTTTTCTCAACATATACAAATGCGGGGAAGTACCTAATATGATGACCACAGCCACAACCTTTATATCCCTACACTCTACTTATGTGTGCATATATGTTTATATATTCATTTAATATTATTTTTCATTTGCCAACAATGCAAGGAAGTAATTTATCAAATGACCGCAGCAACCACCTTCATATCCTTTCAGTTTACTTATACACGTACTTATATATTTATTTTTTTATATTTTTAATCTGTCAATAAACGTGGGTTTGAACATCAAGTTATACAAATGTCCCCTTTATTATTATTATTCTTTCTTAAGAAAGTTTTCTTATTAATTTTATCAAATATTTTGATAAATTTGGTGATAAATAAAAATACAAAAAAAAACGAGGCTTCAACTCGTACATGTCGGCTTCAAAAATTAACATGACACGAGTATAATATACGTGTATTCAGGAGTACGTTATAATGCATTTATTTTGTATCAATATAGTTATTTAAGTGTTCAGTTTTATGTTTTTTTAACAAGAAATTATACCATAAAATGTATCAAAATATTTTAATGAATATTAACAAAAAATAAATAACAGAACAAATGTGTTTGTTTGTTTTGTGTTTAAACCGTTCAGAATTCTTTATTCGCTTCTTGGAGTTTAATTTAAGTTATTCCTGTCTGAAATCGAGCAATTTTCAATTTTTGTATCGTAAAAATCAGAAAAAATGGTTCGGTTCAGAGATAATTTAATTTGGAGGGTCAAAGAATATTACTTTCGGTGTAAGTAAGAAAGATCCACCATTTTCTTTTAAGTAATCAATGTTGGAGATTTGATTTTAAGTCGAGACGGAAAATAGGTTTTGTTAGTTTTGTTTTATAAATAAAAATGTTATTTCCTTTTAAATTCACTTAAATGTCTATATTATTATGATTTTTACGTTGTACGAGTACTTAAAGTTTATGTATTAAGTAAGACAAAGAAGAGTATTCTGGGATAGTTTGGGTATGTAGAACGAATGAATGAAGAAGTACTAAAGTACTAAAATGGTGTATAGTACAAATGTGAGTGAAATGAAGATGACAAAAGAAGACCAAATAACATGTAGTTGGATCAAGCGAAACATATTTTGAAAGAAAGAAATGTAAAAGTCAGAGAAATAGGAGTTTTATTCAGAAGGTGTCTCGTAAAGGAAAGTCTAACGCAACTCTCCTCTCTGTCTACCCCTATAGGAAAATGTCTTGGTGGTATATTTTTGTACATTTCATTATTTTATTGCGTAATATAGATTTTAAATATAATCAGTTTTATTTATTGTATGGTAATTATTTTAAAGAAATACGAGTAGCAACTTATTAAAAAAATATGAATTACGCATGACCTTTCGAAGAAACGGGGGATGCTGAATTCAGAATATCATTTTTATGTACTTTCTATTTGAAGTAAACCAACCTAATACACCTAGTGGTAATGTTCTTGATTCTTCTTTAATATCAGCTGGTTCAATTGTTTGGAGTAGACTTCGTATCAGTTTTGGAAGGCTCAGGTTTCAGGGATAATCAAGACAACGACCTTATAGTGACTTAAGGTCGTTGTCCTTATAACAACGCTTACAAAATAAACTTGTGGTATTGAAATAAAAAAAAATGAAATACTGTTTAAGCTTCTTGATAATATATATTTTCTAATGGATTAAACAGTGTTTCAATTTTGAATTATATTTGAATAAACATGAAGTTTCACAGTGTTAACTCAAACACTTTTGAAATCTTAAACTTATGTTATTATGTATTGGTCTGACGTGTGGGTTTTGACACTCAAAGAACAACAAAAGTAACTGAACTTCGAAAGCCACTACACCCTCGGCTAATTCCATTCGTATTCCACAGCTAAATTTCACTCCTCTAACCAATTTTTGTGACAAACGCTATTGTTATATTCACTTGTATTTCGTCTGTGTGAATGTTTTTTAGAGCTTCATTGATTTTATTTCCTACCGTTATTCGCTATTCAACAATTCATTCCATCTGAGATTACATTTGAAGTGTCTCAAATTAATATATAATTTAGAGACCACTGTAGCCTAGACGTTTCACTTTTACAATATCTGATACAAGGGTATCAGGTTCAAACCCGATGGTACTGAAAAAAGAGTTTAAGAGGGGTAAAAAATGTTCGTTTGGTAACAATACTCGCACGCGCCTAGTACGTGTGCGAATTTTGTTGCCTCTTCACGTGCGGTAGTGTTGCCAATACATGCAATGACAAACCGTGAGTCAGTGCCTATTTCAGTGATTCTAAAGTCGGAAGCTCAATAGTTAGGTAATTGACCCTTCAGTGGAAGATAGTCTTGTAGCCACACTCTTCAATGTGTTTGAATCACCAGGTCAGATACGTTGAAGTATACCATATAAAAAATAGGAAAACATATAACCTGACTTAAAATTATCATAATCACATTAGCGTAAATATTTTATTGTATTTAATATAAATTTCATCTATATCCATAGTATTTCACATTCTGTTGGTGCTTCCGCTATCTTTTCCCACTTCGGAACAAACTTCTCATCAAAGTATGACTCAATCCAAATTTCTTTACGAATGTACGATCACACTTAAAGGGAACATAATTATTTCCTAAAAACTTTGTGGGTTGAAGACTACAAGCGCATGTAAGAATTGACGATTGCTTCGGAAAGAAAAAAAACACTTGACAACTTAATGGAGTTTTTGGAAAAGATGGCATCTGGAGACCAACAGTCGTGACCTACGTAGAGGGCACTGAATTACCTTTGGGTAGAGGTGGCTTGATACAATTATAATATACAGATATGTGATTTCTTATACAAAAGTAGTGTTGAATGTGATTGTGAAGATATACAGGACTCACGACACATGCTAGTTTGTCCAAACACCAGGCCTACACGCTATGGGCAGGACCTGATTAATACAAATGAAATGAAGATCTCTACGACCTCCTATAGGAAACAGGTGCCATAGTTGGTAATTGATGGTCCGGACACGTAATGAATTAATGAACTGCATACTTCTTCAAGTGCTCAATTGACCAGATTTCTGACAGCGACTCGTCATTCAATTGCTCTTATCTAAAATAATACATTCCAAAAAGCAGAATTCTTGTTTGATAGATCAATTGTGTAAAAGTCTACAACGATTGTCCAATTGTCGATTGTCTACAGTGACGAGACTTACGTGCATACAAGCCACGTATCTTCAAGAAGATGGAACGATAGTTCCAATGAAGGACTTTGGAAGCCCATATCTAAAGGATCTCGTTTCATTATTGTCCACGCAGGGGGTGAAAGCGGATTTTTACCAAATTGTCTTCTCATTTATAAGACACACCAAACGACCGGGGATTATCCTAACGATATGAATTTCGATAATTATAGAAATTGGCTAACGGAAAAATTAATACCAAATTTAGATCCCCGGTCCGTTGTAGCTATATAATATGCATCGTATCACAACAAAGTACTTAATCCTGAGCTTAATTCAAATACTAATAATAATTAATTCAAATACTACAAATAAATACTAAAAAATTTATACATTTTTCCAACAATATGCTGAAACCCGAATTGTACAAATTAATAACGTGTCATAAAAATAATTTTAAGGAATTTGCAATCGACAGACTGCTTCAATAACATAGCCACGATGTTTTGCATCTTCCACCGTATCACCCTGATCGAGAAAATTTGGGCCTCTGTCATAGGGTATCTTAGTTCCAGAAATGTACAGTTTATATTGAATACAGTGGATCAATTAGTAAAAGAATTTTTTTTTTGATAAACTCTCAAGAGAGGAGCAGAATATGTAGCCACGTGAAAGACATAGAGTCGGAATATTGGGAAAGAGAAATCATGTTCCATAATAAGTTTAAGTGAAGCAAGTGATATTGATTCATCTGACTGCGAATTATTTTCTTTGTGAAATAAAATGAGATTTTCTTTCCTAAATTTATTTATGTATAATAAATTAAGTTCTTTTTGTATTTTTATATTGTATTGTTATGTTTCATAAAATTTCTATACTGTTCCTCAACCAAAACGTTTCTTAAAATACAAATAAACATTTCTATTTCTTTAAAAAATTTCATTGTGTTTGTAAATAAAATAAAAGGTTTGTTAGAAATAATTAAAACTTCTTGCTTCTTTCAAACTTTCTTTTTCTGTATCAATAAACAAATATTTATTCTAAACTAAAAAATCCACTTCTGTATTTTTAAATGAATAATAAATAAATAATTTGAATATGTAATAAATAAAAAAATGTGGTCACCCTTGTACACTATTCTTTCCTTACGGCAAATGTACTCTAACAACATAAGAAATTGAATATTTCAGCCATTAAAATGACTCAAGTTTCATTAACTTTGTGATAAGAATGAATATTTTAATTTACAATGCATTCAAGAATTTTCTAAGAGCTCGAAGTTAATTTAGTTTTCAGTGCGCTTGAATACAATTGAAACACTTAACGAGTAATTAAAGTCTTTCGGCATGGAATGGGTGCGATAGTCGTTAGTTATACAGCTCGGGGCATGCCGAGTGTCGAGGTCTACATAGTAATATATAATATTACAGATGTATATAAGATATTTCATTTTAAATGTCTTAAGCAATCTGGGACAATACATAATTCATCTGTTTGTTACAAAGGATACATTTCAAGTGACAAAGGATATTATATATATTTATTGTATTAAATAACATAAAGGCGCTATTGAGAAGGGTGAACCCGGAAGCTTATGTAATGTGTGTAGTGAAAAGTTACACAAGGTAACATAATAAATCAGGGCAGAAGGTTTTTAATAACGGAGACATTGAATTTTTTCTTCAAAATAATGAAGCAGTTTTCACGTGTACCTGATATTAATTTGCGTGTTTTCTCTTTCCTTTTTTACAATTCTTCTTCACGCTGAAAATTCCACTTTCTATCAGAATACGGACGTTTCTTTCGATAGCGTTATAAGAGATTCCTTTGCATTCTAACACACCACACCTCATTTAAAATATCTTCTTTAGTGATCTACTTGGCCCGACTGTGGATCGAACTTTCAATCGTTATTTAATGTGCAGCCTTCAGTTATTTATAGTTAAGACATTAACACTGTGGAGGTTTAAAGACATAGGGATTTATTTTATCAAACACTGTTTATCCCACTTTATATAACTGTATAACCCTGCCGGTTTCAAGGTTTTCATCTCATCATCAGGGAGCACAAGCCTTGATTGTAAGAAAGCCGCAGAAAATTTACCAAGAGAAGACAAACCATAAAGAAACCTTTGTAGATCTTCCTACATACGTACATATATACCATTACGCAATTTCCTTGTTGGAATAGGCACATATGACAGAGTGCTATACTTTCTTTACTCAAAACACATCCTTAGCTTCTACTATATCCATACACCTTCATATTCAACCTCTAAGATTTTTCTGATTTTCTATTTTTCCTTCTTTTAGAATATTATTTACTTGACCCAACCAAACTTTTCTTTATCTTCTTCACATTCACCTTCCACTCACATCTGCACTGGACATCAGTTAGGTTAGCCTTTCTTCAATATTTTGTTGTACATGTGCAAACCATCTCAACGTACTCATATTCAACATCTTTAACTTATCAGCTTGTTCATTTGTCTAAATTGATCTGATAACATTATCAAATTGATTACTGGTATCCCTCACTTTACGCGATTAATCGGTTTTAGGAAAAATTACATAATTAGAAAAACTTTATAATTCGAATATCACATAATAAGAAAAAAATAGACGATTTTCCTGTATGTGATTAAATTTGACTTTCGTTAGAGTATTTATAAGTAAAAATATGTCCCAAATTTAATGAAAATTCTATTCATAGAAACGGTTGAATGAATTATTTTTCACTTCAAAATGTGATGAATGCAGTTTAGTTTATCAAGAGTTTTTCAGCAAGCTCATAAAATTTTTATATCCTCATGATCCAAATAGTGAGGTTATGTCTTGTTGTACATAGTTAATGCATAAGGACATAAAACCATCCTGAGGGAAATAAACACACGAGTAATAAAAATATCACATTACATCGCACTGTTCATCATTGGCAGTTTATAACTTCATCCTGGCAACTTGATTAAACTTTCGCCAAGATGTGAAAGATGCAATTTTCTTTTTCGTTTATGTAAAAGCGTTAAAGTAAATTTTCCTCAAACAAATTATTTTTTAAACTTATTACTTGTTTGAAAATACCTCCTCATATTGATATTTGTAAAATATTTTATAACAAAATTTAAACACCTTCTGTAGACTAAAAATATTATGAATTAATTTTTTTCTTCGTCCATGGTTTTTAATTATATAGGTGTTAACACCGACATAATTAAAAACCATGGACGAAGAAAAAAATTAATTCAAAATATTTTTAGTAGATTCTATTAATAGAATCCTTTTCACACTCCAGTAGAGAAAGAGTGTCTCCGTGGGCTCCCCCACGGAGACACTCTTTCATCAAAATATGACTAAATCCTATTTTCTTACGACAGTACTATCGCATTGTAAGGGGGCCTTATTTGTTCCTAGATACTAAATGTGTGGATAAGAAAGGACAACTGCATATTCCATTTTAAGTATACGTATGAATATATGACCTAATAAAAGTAAAAGGGAAAAATAAAAATCAACGGATTGTAAGTAATTAAGGTTTAAAAAAGATCATAAATTTATTTAAACGTTAAGCAAATGCAAAAAAGTTTAGCAGCGCTAGATAAATTGCAGTATTTTTCTTCTGTTCTGCATCTTAAAATACACTTAAAATAATTAATGTGGGGAAATACTTTGCTAGAGTATTTAAAATACTAAGACTTAAATACTATGCAGTTGACTTTATTTCGCGATTACTAGACATATTTATGGACTCAAGCCGTGTACATTTTTTGTAGATTTATATTTGTGTGAACATTTTAGAGCAACAGGTATAATAAAATAGTAGTTCTGACGTAATTTTATATTGTTCATGATTTAATGTTCCAATTGTCCTTTTTAAGATCACGTTAAGGCGACCGTTTAAAATAGTGCTTTTTAATCAGATTATTTTAAAGGTAGTATACATTACGATATTCTGGGTCTAGTTGATGAGATGCCTGTCTTCCAGCATGGGAATTGCCGGTTCGATTCCCGTAGACATCCAGATCCAGGTTCGAGGTCAGTACGTTGAGAAGTGTCGACGCGACAACACGTTTCGTAAAAAATGTCAATCCAATCTCCCGCCAAGTGCGAAATACGCGGCGTCATCCGTTATCTCGTTTGGAAGGGAAAACCTCCGGTTGAGGTTTATAATGAGGTGAAAACTGCATATGGTGATAAAGCTATGAATCGTACGAGTGTGTACAAGTGGTGTCGCGAGTTTAAAAACGGTCACGTCACACCTCTTCACCCTCCGCCAAAAAGTTCAAAACCACAATTTCAGCCAAGAAAATCATGGCATCCGTGTTTTGGGACTGTCAAGGCATAATTTTAATTGAATATATGCCTCAAGGGGAGACCATCAACTCTGCAAGATACTGTGACAGCCTAAAAAAATTACGGAGGGCGATTCAGAACAAGAGGAGAGGCATGCTGACAAAGCGAGTCTGCCTGCTGCACGACAATACCAGACCACACACGGCCAACGCCACGAAGGAACTGATCGCCTCGTTTAAATGGGATGTCCTGAACCATCCCGCACATTCCCCTGACCTAGCACCTTCAGATTACTATCTCTTTATCTCCCTGAAGCTGCACATGGGTGTAAAAAGGTTTTCAACCGACGAGGAGGTAAAGGAGGAGGTGGAGAAGTGGACGGAGGGGTTGGCGGGAAACTACTTCGAGGAAGGCATCAAAAAGTTGATACCCCGTTTCACCACCTGCATTGAGAGGAATGGCGACTATGTTGAAAAATAGCTTACATATGTACTACGGTAACCACGTAATGTTTTTGTTTAAATAAAAAAAATTGTAACCTACAAAAATTCAGTACACTTACTTTCTGGATATGCCTCGTATATAATGTGATTAGATCTTTTGATGGCGTCTGCTTTGAATTTTTTTGTTGTGAATCTTATGAAATCTATATAAGAGTGTATTTTTTTTGCATTGTTTTATTTTGCTGTCAATAAAACGAATGAATTATTTTGAACAATTTTTTTCCTTGGTTGGAAGAGATTGTTACACAATTCTGCCTGGTTGTACTTGGAAGTGTAAAACAGTAAAGTGTATTTTAATTTATTCTTTTTGGTTTTTGATATGCTACTTTTCAAATATTTTAAAGCCAATTATATAAGGCTTTTCTTTATATTTGAGAACTGGGAAATTACTAATTAGGTGGGTGGATAATGTGAGGAATTCAAAAGGTGAGGAATAAAATTATTTTTTTTATATCTATTTAATACCGATGACTTCCGTGTCCTTGTTGGTAAAATGCCTGTTTTTCAGCTTGGGGTAACAATTCCGAATCCCGTTGTTACCAAATTTTCTTAACAACGATTCCAGACTGGTTTTCACTTAAGTCCTCTGTTACATCTTTATGTTCTGTTGGAAGATATTGCCCTATGGTAACAGAACCGCTAGACTATTACAGATACATCGAAGGATACATTGCAATAGTCTCATAATAATTAGTTCCATCCATTAATTATTAATGTTGAGTCGATCTCTGCTGCCTATTTCGTACCAATCTTGTCGTCCGACACACGTAAGAATTCATTTTTTTTTAAAAGTGTTCTGCATAGTTAGACAAACGATGCCTTGGTAAGACGCCTGTCTTCCAACCTAGTGGTTGGTAGACAGGCGTCAGAAGAAAAACATCTTTTCGGTATTTGTTAGAACATTGATTTTTTTAAAAGTGTTTTACATCCTTAGACGACCTCTGTGAGATAGTTCACAAAACACCTGTTTTCCGACCCGAAGGCTATGGGTTTGATTTCCATTGGAACTCAGGTTAAAAAAGGCTGGTTTTCACTAACACTTTTCATAAAAATCTTTCTGGTTTGCTGGAGAAGGTGGTGTGGTGGATGTTGCATAGTGGTGGCTTGTGTACACGGAAAGTGTTATCCGTTATTCGTTCGGGCGCTAGTATAGCTGACAGACGGAATTCATTTTGTATTTGTGG
Source organism: Odontocerum albicorne (assembly GCA_949825065.1). Taxonomy (NCBI): domain Eukaryota; kingdom Metazoa; phylum Arthropoda; class Insecta; order Trichoptera; family Odontoceridae; genus Odontocerum; species Odontocerum albicorne. The sequence continues at coordinate 26,192,070 of OX463854.1, read as the reverse complement.
GTTCGTTAGAGTTAGAGCGCCCTTGAGGAGAGTTTGCTCAGTAAACGGTGCTATATCAAATTATCCTTTGAAATAGGGCTTTTTAAAATATCTTTCTGGCTGATTTGAAGAGATCACAAATTAAACAATAACCCACTTGCTTGTGTTGTTTACAATGAAAGTGTAATATAATGTTGAATTTTATTAAAGTAATTGTACTTTGTAAACATGTAAACTGTTTAAGTACTCGAATATCCGAAGATTGGAACAAAATGCCATAAATCAGATTGATTATTACTCAGTGAACTCTCAACGGAATTGGACCTCTTGGATTTTATGATACAATTACCAAACTCCGTAACTGTCGTAATGGGGCTTGCTCCAAGGAAGGACACTGTCGAAATTTCGTCCCTTAATTTAATTACTCAGACGGGGTGCGTTACCAGGTGGTTGTTCAAGTTTGTATTGTGGGATTATTGAAACTAGCAGATTTGTCTAGAGGTCATGGCACTATGGATGAAGATCGGGAAAATCAGTGGCATTATCACCTAAGCGTTTTAATGTGTAAAATTATCGTAAGAAAAATTAGCCCTTATTCTTTTGAAAAAAAATACTTGGGATAGAGATTTTTATGGCTATGAAACCGGAGGGAGAGAAACTCTGTTCCTTATGCCAAGTCATAATCTTACAGTATTCAAGGGATATTTTACATACTCAGCCAAAAAAATTCTTATGAAATATTACAAAAATATCTTTGAATTGCATTGTAGACAATGAATGCTCTGAAATGTTACTTTCTAAATGGTTTATGATTTAACTTTGTCAAAAATTTGGACTTCTCTTTGTTTTTTTTCTCTTATTGCTGGCAGTGAATCTGAGGTTGTACATGTATAGTATTGTGTGTTTATTTTAACAATTTTTATATTTTTGCCTATTCATTGTTTTTTCGTATTATAGTTTTTGATTTTAAGGGTGTGGGCGAAAAAAACATCTGGCCTTCTCACGGCCGTGCCTCCCTCTTAATAATGAGGGTGTGTTTCAGATAGCAGCATGTTTATGAAATGAGCTTAGATTTTTGATAGTTTATCTTTTAACAAAAAATAAATAAAATATTTTTTTGCGTTGCGAGTCATTTCCCTTTTCCCGTGAGGTCAGACCAAAAGTCCGTCGTCACTACTGTTCTTTTCACACTCAGGTGTGTCGCCACCGGAGAAGGAGTCCTTTTGGGCAGTTTTTTCTAAGTCGTTTTTCTTTGACGTCGCGTCATAAATTGAAATAAAGAAGATTTCCATCTTCTAGTTTAGATCGCGCTGGATGGGGACTTATTTTGTCCCCCATAACAGCGGGGCTGGAGGTGGGGTCGAACAGCTTCTCTTTTAAATGTATTTTCTTTTCGATTGCCTTAACATAATATACATGTGTGTAGTTTGAGGATAAACACTTTCATATTATATTGTATCAATAAACCTATAATATATTTTTTATAATTTTATATATCAGCTACCTTGCAAGGCTCATTGCTTGTTCTGAGAAAGCTGACTTACAATACACAAATAGTTTACCAGATTCAAGCTGTAACCATTCGCGTGATTTGACTATTGTTATCTAGTTTATTTCTCTGTTTTGTAAATATTTGTTTTTTTCCAGCCCAAAGGCTGTGGATTGGTTTCCCGTTAGAATCCATATTTGTTTTAAATAGAATTTCTGTCTGATTTTCGTAAAATGCCTCTTTAACATCTTTCTCGTTGGGTGGAAGCGATTGCCACTTGACAATTATTCCATTAGTTGTACTTTATACAATATAAGTATATAACAATACAATTGTTACGCATTCGATAAGCACACGTTAATTTTTTACTCCTTGTTTCTCTACAAAATAGCAGACTTTATAGATGTATTATTAGTCGAATTTTAATAAGGTAGTATTTTCATGCTGTAGATGCTAAAAGACAGTGATGATTGCGTTAATTACGACGATAGTACGAAGTAGCATAAAACGAGAACAGCAGCTAATAACGACGATAGTACGAAGTAGCATAAAACGAGAACAGCAGCTAATAACGACGATAGTACGAAGTAGCATAAAACGAGAACAGCAGCTAATAACGACGATAGTACGAAGTAGCATAAAACGAGAACAGCAGCTAATAACGACGATAGTACGAAGTAGCATAAAACGAGAACAGCAGCTAATAACGACGATAGTACGAAGTAGCATAAAACGAGAACAGCAGCTAATAACGACGATAGTACGAAGTAGCATAAAACGAGAACAGCAGCTAATAACGACGATAGTACGAAGTAGCATAAAACGAGAACAGCAGCTAATAACGACGATAGTACGAAGTAGCATAAAACGAGAACAGCAGCTAATAACGACGATAGTACGAAGTAGCATAAAACGAGAACAGCAGCTAATAACGACGATAGTACGAAGTAGCATAAAACGAGAACAGCAGCTAATAACGACGATAGTACGAAGTAGCATAAAACGAGAACAGCAGCTAATAACGACGATAGTACGAAGTAGCATAAAACGAGAACAGCAGCTAATAACGACGATAGTACGAAGTAGCATAAAACGAGAACAGCAGCTAATAACGACGATAGTACGAAGTAGCATAAAACGAGAACAGCAGCTAATTGAAAAAAAAGGTAAACTCTCTTCATTATTGATGGGCTAACAATTTTAAAATAATATGTATTAAAATAAATATTCCAATATATAGTTCAAAAAAAGTTCCGTAAAAGCAGAAAGTTTTGATAAAACACAACTATCTCCTACACTTCCGACTTGTAGTTTCCGTAGACCACAAATTTCTTTCGACACCAACTTATCGGTTGGTTGTCATGTCTACTATGTGGGAAATGAGTTTTCGAAGCCTTTTTCGAGGGTCTTAAGTAATAGAGGAAAAAGCTTTTTAGGAGACAAGCTGATGAAATTTGTGCCCCCACCATAATGTTCATTCTATCGTATGGTACCCTTCACCAAATTGCTGATGCGAGTATTTTGAAGAGACTTGTCACCTTGAAGACAAATAATCTTCGGTACCATTTATTGGCAATCTTCGTGGCTTATTGTGATTCTTCTCAACACATTCAAACTGGCGTTACTGATATATTGAAGAGCGTGGCTGGGAGGCAACAACACACTCGCATACGTTAAGCGTAAGAAATAATTGTTAAAAGACTGCGAGTTTTTTCAGGCACCGTCGCGAATCAAATCCAAAATCGTATTAGTCACAAGACCATGACCACAAGACCTTTCTTCGTACACGGACGTTGCGGGTTTGGTTCCAGTTGATAATTAAAAAAAAGGTATCATTTTCACTTAAGGACTATTCGATATATGGTTGGTTGTTAAATATTTTTACATGACAATAAACCCTTCAGGTTGCATTGTATTACACGAAAGCGTAAAACAATTTAATTTCTTAAGTATTCGAGATATACCTATAGAGTACGCGCGTTAATCGCAGTTCGTCATTGTACGTATTTGTATTGCTTATGCATGTGGTAAGTCTATAACACTCGCGTTAGTCTAGCTCGTACTAGTATCATTACAAAATGATTTCTTTGTTGTTTTGAATATACACATCTTTATATCTATATTGTATGTCATATATTATAAAATATTTTGCATAACTATACGTAATAACTGTGTTATCTGAACCTTAAATTGTTATTGTAGTTCTGTTCACATTTTAAGGATATTGTGATTCTGTTCAAGTTTGGTAATGGATATATTTTGACTAGTGAATTTTTATGTCATGTCATGACTGCATTAGTTTGAATCATTCTGTATAGAGGAATTTTCACTTTCTAACCATTTGGAATAAAGATGTTTTTATTATTGTACCACCCCTTTTATATTGATAGGAAATCATCGGGGAACGACCTCGATGCCCCCACATAGAAAAAGGGATATTTCTATCCCAACCAGAGGGTCATCTATAAAAATAATCTCACGGAGGTGAAAAGCTGACACTGTTGGAAAATAATAACGCCGAAAAAAGAGAAATATTGCATTTATAAAATAAAGATAATTTTAAAGATTGCTAGCAACCATTACCTTAACCCTAGTAAAGGTGTACATCTAAATTGCTTTAACACTTCACAAGCTATTCCCTCCCTCCTATGATAAAAAAACCGTCTAACTTCATTTGAGTTATCATTTTCTCACTTCAGTGAGGCGTCAGTAGAGAATAAACTTTTAAAGTTCTAAACACATTGCAAAAACACTTATAAAATATAACAATATTACGTTAAATTATTAAAATATAAAAGTATTACGCTCATTGAATGGTACCATGATTCATTTAAGCTGCGAGCTAGTAGGGAACCAACAAAAAAACAATTTATACCAGTGATTCCTCAGTTTAGAAAATTGACAGTTTAGAAAAAAAACGAGCAACCAGATGATATCCTATAAATTAAAGGGACCAAATAAAGTAATAAACAAAATTCTCTTTAAACGCTGCATTCAACATAATGATGATGAAGACAGGCGGGGAAGAAGAATATGTTAAAGAGCAGTCAATGCAATACTTGCTACAGTGTCCGAGGAGTTTGTGTCTTGCACCGTAGATGACTTGACTCGTGGAATACTTTGCGTTACCAAGGTAATATATAGTTTTTTGACACTAAAATAAGAACAATAGATTTACACCCTATCGCTGCAAGCAACGGCACTTTCGTAATATGACTTATCATATCTGGAAATCTGGAAATTAACCAACCAATTTAATATCCCGATTTGAAACCCACACTGCACATTCATTCAATACTTTACAGCGCATTGTACGGAGAAGTCAGGGCTGGTCAATACAGGTAGGTAAACTGGGCAATCGTAGAGGGGAAGGGTAATTTTCGAAAATAATCTTCATTGGGTATTTTTCGAGTTTTTCTTCAGTGGTGCGAATCTTCCTCCTCCGGAGTACATTATCGTGAACAACATTTCGCAACGCTCTTGTCGCTGATTTAGCATTTTTTTGCATGAAGAGTAGTAAACTTGGATGATAATTTTGTCTTCGTCCAATAAATAGATTATTACAAATTGATCTAATAAGGCGGAGTATCATGGCAGGGTTTTTGCCATTGCTTGTCCTTTGGTGTGAAAAAATTTGCTTCTTTAAGTATTGTATATATGGGTGGAACGTGTAGATTTAAAAAGCACTTTAAGACAGCCCTTTTAGTGAGGTTAATGATCATATTTCAACACAACAAACATACATTCCTCTACATCTATAGTGAGGTTAATGATCATATTTCAACACAACAAACATACATTCCTCTACATCTATAGTGAGGTTAATGATCATATTTCAACACAACAAACATACATTCCTCTACATCTATAGTGAGGTTAATGATCATATTTCAACACAACAAACATACATTCCTCTACATCTATAGCCAAATGTGCTATCACATATGGGAGACCTAAAAAAGGGGTTCTTTCTAGCTCGTCTTTCTTTGATAACATTTCTGGCTAAATATGTTTTTTCTAAACATATGCAGCTGCGACATGTGCTTTATCTAATGACTGCATTCTACACGTTTCTATCCCTACACTCAACTCATATATACTTATTTTGTTATAGTTTTAATCTTTATATGGTAGTGGGTTCAAAACATGAATTAGAGCCCTTTTGAGGAGAGTCTGCTCTTTTAACGATGCTGTATAAATTGTCCTTTTATAATTATTTAACTTTCATCAATCTGAAGTTGTTTAATTATCTCACAATTTCCGGGATTTTCATTTCATTTTAACTTTTCCAATCGGTTACTAATGCTTGAAAACATTTGAATATGTGCAGTTTAAATATGTGGTTTGAGGGATTACTAATGGTTAAAATTGGGTTACAGCTTTATGGCGCTCCATTTTCTTTCTCCAGCTCTGAGAACAGCGGATGCCATGTGGTCACAATGGTTTCAACACAGAATTCCAATGAACCCAAATTGCATCCGTTTTACATTAAAACCCCATGTTACGTCATCAAATCTGGTATTATATTTTCTAGGAATAGGATTTTGATGTCAAAAGATTTTGACATAGGATTATGATATGAGAAATTTTCAACTTAATGTGAATTGGATGGTTTATGTTCGAACTTTATGTAATTGAAATGGGTGAAACGGATAGTAAATGCAATATTTGAGTGAAAAGCTAAAGTTTAAAACGAGTTGAAAAATTTTGCTATTTGGAAAATATGTTCTCAGACGAAAGATGGAAACATACTCGTACATTGAACGGCGAGGGCTCTAAAATATATGTCTTTTCTTCTTCCTGGCACTGTCCCAACTCATTGCTTAGGTAGGCTGTTGGGGTCAGCTCTTCTAATTATCAGGCTGTATACTCTTCGGTTCTGGGTATCGCTTTCATCTAGACCGTATCTCTGCGGGATTTCGGAGCATTGAGTTATCCAGGAGTTCTTTTGTCTTCTTCTGGATGGCTGTCGAGGAAGATCCACGGACATTGCCTGATTTACAGTATGGTCTGGTGGTCTCCGTCTTATGTGCCCGTACCATCTTAGCTGTCGCTCTTTCCGCTTACTATTTATGTCAGTGACCCCCAGGCTACCACGAATGCGTGAGCTCTAAAATATATATATACTTACCAACAATATCAAGGTTTGCCAAAATAATGATTCACCACAGTGTATTATTGGTAAACTCATGTATGGAAGTGAAACACAGTCGTGGAAAACAAATGAAAGGAGACTAGTAAATGTGGAAAAAATGAATGTCCTGAGAAAAATGTATGGTAAGACAATAAAGGAAAGGATAAGAAATGTATTTATAAATAAATTATGAATGAGTTAAAAACAGGAATGTTAAGTAGGGTGCTGGTGTGGTTTAGAGATGTTGAACGGATCGGTGACGATATACTGACTAAACAATTTACAATGCAAGCATGGGTAGGAGTCGTGCTAGAGAACGGCCGATAAAATCATGGTTGTACTGAGTGAATGAAATTTTAAAAGAAGAAAATGTCCCCAGTAAGAGGAATTGAAGGCACTTTAAAAGTAGATACGTACGTGTATGTGTAGGCGTAGGAAGTATCATATACCGTAATTGGAAATTTTGACACTCGATCCTCTTTGCCTACACTAACACTAACACGAACATTATATTCCTTACTTTTTATGGATTCCCTCTCAGGCGAGTGTGATTATCATTTCAATGTGCACTCGAGATATCTTAAAAGCCAAAATTTGGATTCGTACTCTGCCGCAGTGTGAACATGCAGGTAGCATCTGACAATTTGATGCTCTTTTTGCTTCAAGCGTATTTCTTTTTCACGGTTCCTTTCTCGTAGTCTACCCCTTCGTCTACAATATTTCATCACTGATTTATGTACAATGGATCATTGTCGATGGCCTTTCAAGTTGATACCTGAGAGACTATGAAATTTGAGGTATTTACAAATAGTGGGTAACCATTTCTAACAAGTCAAATTATCTTAAAACTTGAAACGCAAGACAAAACATAAGGATATATTTATCTTCACATGAAAATGTTTTTTAAATTTTGTACCATGTATATTCCGAATAATACAGTACTATTCGGAATATACATCGTATAAAATTAAAATAGTATTATACATTAAATCGACAATTTTACTCAACAAGACATAGCATTCAGATATTAAAAATCAAATTGACGATATCTATCACAAGGTATAAATATCGTCATTTTAATTTTTAGTATCATTTAATGATTTCCCTTGTTGAGTCGTCTTATGTTGCCAAGTTTACCAAAATATGCGAGAGGAAAAAACAGAATGGTTTCCTTCTCTTCTTTATTACATGTTCAATGCTGAGTGTCGTGGTCCTCTGCTATGAACTCTGCACACCACATATTTCCAGCCCTTCCGGTTCTGAGCCATATTGAATGAAGCATTTAAAGATAGTCTTGTTAACTCTTTTATTTGATCAATCCATCTCATAGGACACCTTTTTCTTTTATTTCAGGAACACTAGTAGTTTTTTGTAACAAGTTTTCCTTAAAAATGTCAAATTTTATTCAATTTCCTTAACAAGAATGATTTTTATATCAAAAAAATACAAAACTGCATATGTTTATTTTGCTTCCTTACGTTAATTTATTGTGTCAGTGCGAATTATTTTTCCAATTCCTTAGATCTGTTAAACATGCCTATCAGTCTATAGCCCACCCTCATTCATTGGTCCACGATCGTGTCAATCGATTGTTTATCGGTTAATCTTCTAGAAAATTACCACCGTTCGATTTGCCAGATAAAACCACAATTTCGAGCAGTCTACACGTCAAAGTTTTGGATTTAGTGCGTTTTGAAAGCCGAGAATTATCGCCGTTCTACAACCATTGTTTCAAAGATTCATCAGAACCACACATCAATCACACGAAAACCCTTTTCCTTACCTCGTTTAATATTGTAACCAGACATTAGTCCAAGATACATCCATTAAAATAGTACAATACGCTTCATTTTTAATATATTATTATCAGTTTACAAATGAGATTAAATAAATTCAGAAGAATTAGTGTTAAAGTGATATTATAGTGTAAAAGTGACACTTAATAAGTAGTAATTAGTGTATAAGTGATATCTAGTTAGTAGTAATTAGTATAAAAATGATACTTAGTTAGTAGTAATTAGTGCAAAAATGATACAAATTTATTAGTTCTTAGTATAAAAGTGATACCTAGTTAGTAATAATAAGTGTACAAATGATACCTAACATAGTTAGTAGTAATAAGTGCAAAAGTGATACCAAGTTATTAGTTATAAGTGTAAAAAAGATACCTAGTTAGTAATAATTAATGTAAAAGTGATACCTAGTTAGTAGTAATTAGTGTAAAAGTGATACCTAGAGCGAACATATTAGGTCGCGAGATTGCTTTTCACCAAAATATTGTAATGGATTATGCTGGCTGAACTTGTAGACCTAGGTATATGATTAAGTGGTATATAATTTTTGAGAGTCTTTTAACAATGACTGCGGCTACTTATAACTATGGTTTCGTCTTGAAAGGAGTAGAAAATAATATTGCTGTAGTTATGTTAGTATCCTATAACTTAGTTAAAGATAGTTCGTAAATTTAGTTCTACTCAGAGTCATAAATAAAAGATGAATTTTATTTTTACTGTCCACATTACACCATATTAAGTTTACGTCATTTTAACGGTAAGGGGAACCAAAGAGTTCAATGATAATACATAATATGTGTAATACTAAAACTCTTCTATTGTATGGATAGAGAAAACCGTTTCCCTAGACAAAGCTGTTTCACATCTTAATCACGAATTTCATATATTTGCCCTAAATACTAAAACTCTCAACCAAAACATTCACACTCTGCGTTTATCAACACAATTTTTTTAATTATAAGCATCACATACACACTTTCAACCACATCGTAGTCTCAAAAACCACATTCACAAACATATTTTAATTCCCAGCTATCAAATACATAATTCCAACTGCATCATAATCTCAACAACCACATTCACATACATGCTTTAATTCCAAGCTATCACATATACAATTCCAACCGCATGATAATTTCAACTACCGTATTCACATTCATGTTCTAATTCCAAGATATCACACACAATTCCAACCGCATCATAATCTCAACAACCACATTCACATACATGCTTTAATTCCAAGCTGTCACATATACAATTCCAACAGCATCATAATCTTAACAACCGCATTCACACTCATGTTCTAATTCCAAGATATCACATACACAATTCCAACCGCATCATAATCTTAGCAACCACATTCACACACATGCTTTAATTTCAAGCTATCACATACACAATTCTAGCCGCATCTTAATCTCAACAACCACATTCACACACATGCTTTAATTTCAAGCTATCCCATGCATAATTTCAACCGCATCATAATCACATACATAATTCCAACCAACATTATCATCATTATCTCAACAACCACATTTACACACATGCTTTAATTCCAAACTATTATGACATACACAATTCCAACCACATTATAATCTCAACAACCACATCAAACAACTTCGCATCACATTTAAAGCATAAAAAAAATTAAGTTTAATTTAAAAATAGAAGTATAATAATAAATCACATTCAAAACGAAAAAAAATAATAACCTTTAAACCTTTTAAAATTTAATATCGCTCGACATCTGAAAAGAAATAATATAAATCAAAATGAAAAGTCATTTCTTCAGACAACTTCAGAGGCATTGTCTTCGTATAAAGGTATATTTTCATATTGTTTATGTCGTAGTAAATATTTTAAGATAAATTATTTCTAATAATTCATTCAAGAAATTCAAAGGCCAATACTGTACATTTGAATTGACGTTAAATCTGAACCGACCAAGCCAAGTTCTGATCCAATAATATTAACAACAAATGTTCCATTAGGCCAATTGTGATAAAGGAAATATATCCTTAATATAAATAAATTGTATGGTTAAATTCCTTTGTAAATCAGTAACAAAGTTGGTTCACTTTGACAGAAGTTTTCTCAATTATACCTGGTTTTCTTGCTCGACGTTTAACTAACCCTTCATCAAACGCAGAAGGTCTAGGCAAAAGAAAAAAATTAAGGTCTTTTGTGTTGGCATCCCTTGTTAGGCAATGATTTGACATGCGAGTAGGTTTCACGAAGTCTTTAAACTTTTGTATTGTGTTTATATTTGACATATTATTTAATACTAAATTAGATGTTATTTAAAGAAAGTTATAAAAATAAATTTATAAATTCGTAAAATAGAAATTCCTCCTGTTTTTGAGACAATCAATATAAATTCATGTTATTTCTTCGAGGTATGTACGATTTTATTTTCTGGATTATTCATTTATATGTTCCCTTATTTATTCTTCAGTGATTTTGGTTTACATTCATCTAATATTTAGCTATATCGTATTTATCTCTTTAAAATTATGATTTTAGTTCTAAATTGGATTTGAAAGAAATTATGTTACCGACTATGAATGTTCTCACTCTTCTTTGACATACTAAAAAGGCCCAAAAGTTTCTGGCCTGAATATATTACATTGCCAGCCACGCTCACGCATGTTCAGGTGCTGTTATTGTTAAAAGTTTATACTCGTACCTCTACCCTTAGTTGTATGCTAACCTTGTTTTGTAATGTTATAAGCGAATATCACGTGTTAACAAGTTTTCTTCAAAATAAATAATTGTTGCAATTAGTTTTGAATTTTCTGCGGTGAGAAAGAGAAAAAAATAATTCTGTCAATTATGATGGAAAATAAACTGGTTTTGTAACATGATCCTCTGTTGAAAAGAGTCTCGATGGAGTGGTACCATCCGGGATCACTACAGTTCAGGTGACACAAGTCTATAAAAATATAATGGTAACACTTTATTGGGATTGGCAGAGTTTTTAACTGATTGATTTGAAATATAGGAGGACTAAGGTTACTGGTGAGTATTATGTGACGTTTATGTACAAATTGAAGAATGTCATTAAAAGAAACCGCCAATGAAAGCTGTCACGAGGTGTGAGATCATTCTATAGCAATGCACCAGTGCACACTTCTGTTGTTCCAAACGCTGCCATTCAGCACTGTTCTATCAAAGAATCTCTGTTGGAAGAATATTTAAAAAAATCCAGACTTGGAGGCTAATGATTATTTATTATTTAAAAAACGGAAATACGATTTTGGTGCTTTTTTAAAATTTGACGAAGAAGTGATTTCCGCAGTGTTATTATTTTGCGAACAAAATTTCAGAATATTTTTTAAGCGGTATTGAAAAATTGATTTATCGTTCTTAAAATTATATTGAAATACAGAGTGACTATGTTTAAAAATTTTATTTGTTGTTTTGACTCACCCCATTTTTTATAGGTATATCCTTGGACTGGAAACTTTTGGAGCTTACTATCTATGTAAATATGTTACTTTATGGCTTCTTGACAAGAAAAGAGCGATAAGTGAAGAGTTTTTGGAGGTTTTTATATAGGCATGAGAGTAAATATCTGATATGAATGTGATGAGGAGTTGTTCGACATAATTACGACTTGGTTGTTGAGATTATGATGCGGTTGGAATTGTGTATATGATAGTTAAGTATGTTAGGATATTAATGTACAATGTGAATGTTTTAACTACTATTTAAATATTTGGAATAAATATATGAGATTTGTTATTAAGGCATGAGACTATCTCATCACAGACCTTGCCTAGGGAAGCGTTTTGTAATGTCAACAAAATTGAGATTTCTCAGCGTTGTTGATCACTTTTACAACACGGTTCCCTTTCCCAATTAAAAGTACGTCAATTTTAGATGGTGTATTGTAGATTGTGAACACTATAATATATTCTCGTATATATAATTATTGAAAACTGGAGTGACTCTTAAATATAAAAACTTATTAATTATGTAGAAACGTCACATTATATAAGGTATATATGATCAAGTTTTTGTAAAAAAAAAGTTAAATTGAATTCAGTGTGAAAATAAAAATCGAAAGGGTGGAATACGTTATTTTGAGCCATGGATAAGATAAATTTCGCGGTACCGGTCTTAATTAAATAGGTATCGTATTGTATATGATTTTTAAACCTCCATATAATAATTTAGGTAATAATATAGTAGATTGAACGATGATTCATAACGTAATTTTTATGTGAAATTGGATGTTGAATATGGAAAAAACCAACTCATATCATGAGAATAATATAGTATCTTATCCATTCAATTGAACTCCGTGGCGTAATCGGTAAATGCTTTGCTTTCACTCGAGGGTTTCGAGTTCGATTTCCCATAGTGCGAAATAAAAAAAAATAAGGGTTTAGTAACCATACTACCACTTTCTTTACGTACTCTACCTTTATGTACGGCAATACACTTTATTGCCAGAATAATCTAGTGGGTTTCTTGCCAGACGGTATTCTCTTCCAACAAACCAGACAAATGTAAATTAGGCAAGTTGTATGAACACAAAAAACATTCAAATGACTACCCATCCCTACGAAATACGTGAGCATTTGGTCATAAACTCCACGAAGACGAAGAATCACCTGAAAATTCCTTTTCATATGAAATTAGATACCATCAATTAAAGGAAAATGAAGAGATGGTGTAGAGGAAAGAAGTCAGGAAAAAAACACGTCATATTAATGTTTAGAAATTAAGAGTTCATGTTAACTGTTATCTCCTGACCACTCTCTTCAAAGTGCTTCACTCGTCAGTTGGGATACATTGAAGGTTTACATACTAATGAACGAATGAAATCACATAAAAATAAATGTAATTAAATAAAATATGCTTAAAATTAACCTACATCACAGTTACTATTTCAAATATTGTAGAAAATATAATTAAAAAAAAAATTAAAGGAAAAGTTTTATTTTTTGTAATAATACTCGAAACAAATAATTTTTCTTTCAAAAAGTTGGTTTTATAACTGCAATGCAGCTAAGATCCATCCACATGATTAGATGACGTAACCGTTAAAATTTGATACCGATATCTTCAGTAATATGTCAACTAGAGTCGATAAAAGACGTGTTGTTTCGTTATATTCTGAAATATTGAGAATTAAGTATCGTGCTCTTATCAAATTTGTTTCAAAAGAAAGGACAATCTAGGTAGAAATTAATATTTGAACCTTAGTAGTATGTCAATACAGAACACTTGTTACTCGAAATAACAGGAAAATAAACTTTCTAAGTTATGTGTAATTATATAAGGAATTACAAATATTAATCACGTAAGCTTTTATATTAAGTTCTTAAGCAAGTCACATACAGTAACACATTCAGATTTAGGTTCAGTATAAAGTAAGTGTTTAGTGTTCGTATGTAGTAATACATTTTGATAAGTCCTCCCAAATAGGGTTATGTTCAAGTGCTTCCTAAAGCTGCACGCATCATCCACATTTTTGACACTTAGAGGCAGACTATTCCACGACACAAGACCTTCAACGGGAATAGCCCTGTCACAACACCCCGCCGTGCTGGATCGATTCGGAACAATCAGTTTATTTGATGAAAATGAAATCAACTTCAAAGTTCTACTCCTCTCCGAAGGAACATTTCTCTATCATATATTCAAAAACACTGAAAAAGAAAAAAAAATAGACAGATGTGATGCAACGCCTCAGAATGAAACAAGAACTATTATTCAAGAAGAAGGAGAAATAACGTTCTCAGCAAACGAATCCCGGGTTTAAAGTAAGAATATTAAATAAATTCAGATTTTAAGCATTTATATTACTTAAATATCCCACCAAACACAATACAAGCTAAAATAATTGAGACGCCGGAGCGGACTGGGCCGGCGGCGGTCTACCGGGAATATCCCGGTGGGTCGATGCGCAAATGGGCCGAAATATTCAGCGTACATTTTCTAATAAAAAAAGAATCGCAAATAAAACAAATTAAACTTCAATATATCAGCTCTCTACGGGAAGAGAAGATCATGCAGATAGACACGGAGAACTATTAGTTCTTCACTTGACGACGAAATTCCCACAGCACTACGAGTAGTTACGAATATCAGGAAACTTGGCTAGAATCGTGATGACATTGAAAAAACTGTATAGCATGTTGCTTTTGTGTTATACAGAAGCTTAACTGAGTTTACAAAAATCCTTCCGTCAACACTGGTATCGTGTGAGAGGTCTTCTGTAGGTTAAATATTATATATTCTGAACTAATCACCAAGTACCATGACTCAATCGTATTTAAAATAATCCATGATGAGAGCTTTCCAAAAAAGTTTCTCAAGTAAGGCGTACAAGCAAATTATTAAATAACTTGAGAAACTCAGAAAAAATCGATCTTGGGTCTGGTGGGTGCGAGAAGTACTTGATATATAAAAGGGGATGGTTTCGAGTTTCGACGACTCGGGTTTTCTTGGGCATACGAGTACTTCAATACTTAAATTAGTTTCGTATTTCTCGGATAGATATCGTTAGGATAACATTTTCCTTGCTAACCTCATTCTAAACGTGATCAATGTATATTATTGTACACAGTTATAGTTTAGGACATTTTTTCGACCATTGTTTATCCTAATTGGTTGAACGTTTTTGAGGTGTCATTTTAAAGATTGAACAAAATATTTTTCGCAGCAAGATGCTTTTTTTTTCTTCCACCTGGCGAGTTTATTGCCATGTGTCAATCTCTTCCAACCAACCAGAAATATGTTTTAATGGGCCCTAAGTGAAAACCAGACTGGAATTCCATTTGAAAAAATCTGGATTCCAGCGGGGATCGAACCCGCAACCTCCGGATCGGCAGAAAAGCGTCTTATCACCATGCCACGGGGGTAAGACTACTATTACTATTTATGCTTTTCCACTAGATAAAAAAAAATGCACACAAACAAAACAAAAACCGATATGTATACCACGTAGATCATGGGGAAGATGGAGTTAGTAATTGTGGGTATCAAATATGGTTTGAAAAAAAATCCATAATTGTAATATGTACGACAGTCTAAAATTATGTTTGCTCTAGAAGGCCGATGGCCCCCACTGTTACGTCCGCTCTGGAAGGCTGATTACAAAATCGAGACTTTGATCTAGAAAAACCTTTATTGTCGACATGAGAGCTTGCTGAAATTCTGAAAATTTTGAAAACCGCTATTTACGAACATTTGTTACTATTTTGCTTTTGAATTTGACTTAAACATACGAAATTACTTTTCGGATAACTCAATAAATGCCAGCTCGCTTCTGTTTAACGGTTTTGTAAATATTGCGAGAATTTTTTTTAACACTAATTACTTTGTGAAAGAAAAACGAGTTATTTTTGACGATTCGTACAAAAAATATTCAATATGAACAGCCAACTAATTACAACAAAAAGGCTCAGACCACTCGCTACGATTGGAAGGAGTTGGTCTACAGATAGGGGATGTTCATTAATACCACAACAAGTCAGCATTTCTGGGCCGAAGAGGATAAATATAAATATCATATTCACATTCTAGACCTGCTGCGCCTAGTGGATAGATATTTGTGTTCTACTCTAGGGTATTGGGTTTTGATTTCAGATATTGATAAAAAAAAATATTCCAGTTCGTTACATTTCAGCCTTTTATTATTGCATAAGCTTGCCAGTTTTATTGCGTATACATACAATACATACACCCTATTATGCAATTTTTCTGTTGAGGTAGGCAGAGAGGGCATATAGCTAAACTATAATATAACATATTTATTGATCTCCTTCATATTCATACATTTCCTACTTTCCTTTTTTCTCTCGTACTCCTTATATTTTCTCCTACCAAAATTTTATTCACTTGGTCTTATCATATTTTCTCAGTCGTCCTATAAACCACGATTCCTTTTTATGTTTGTGTGATAGATTTGTTTAGTTAGTCTTTCGTTACCCATCTGTTAAACATGTCTCAATCACCTCAATGTGCTCCATTTTTGTTGACTGCTGTTTCAAAAAGTAACGACGTTTTTACGTCATATACAAACGACAATAAACCAAAATTACATGCTAGAAGTTTTTAATAAAGAGTAATTCATTCATACTGTTCTGTAGCTGACTGAACATCGTAGCTCCCATGATAGTCCTTGACGACTCTTCTCCATCCATCCTTGCTTCCGCAGTTCGATGAGCCGCTGTTAAGGGTAGTCCTGTTGCATCTCTCACTTGGTCAGTCCAACGCAATGGGGCTCCTCTGCGTGTGCGTCGTCTTTTTATGACAACAAATTTGTCAAACAGTTTTTTAAATACGTTTTTTTAATATAGAGAGGTGAGTGAGCATAAAAAATTAAGAAATTATGGAATGAGGAAAAATACTCTGTCATTGAAGAGATGTATTTTGATTTACAAGACAATGAGTAAGCGAAATGTACGGCAGTTTGTAACTGGTTCCAGAATAATTTATGTACCTAATAAATTAACATTATTTTATATATAGTAGGTAATACACAAACACTAGGATTATTTGTGAAATCACTATGGGAGCTAATAAATATTATTATTAAAGAGTCAATATAATTAATTTAATGTAAAAATTGTTTCAGACGATTTAAAGCATATAAATGTTAAATGAGGCAGAGGACGACACCGTACGTTTTGGCTAAAGAACTATTGGGAATGGCTTGGGTGCAGTTCTACTGAGTTGTTTCTGGGAGCAGTGAATAGAATAAGAATTGCTATGGTGAAGACGGTACCTCTAGAGAAAGAAATATTTTATTTTGCTACTTAAATGTCTATGTTATGTAAAAGGTGCAATTTTCATAAAAATTTAGCTGGATGATCAATTCTCACAAAAGTTGCGTAATAATGCATTTTGAACCCCTTATTAAGTGACCAAGATTTGTACTAGTAACATGTGAACCATCACAGTTAATCCATTTTCAGTTCTTATATAATATCATCAGCAGTATGACATGCCGGAATTACATGTTTAAAAAATCCAAATCATTCAATTGAGGCCAACAAAAGTTTGAATCATGTTACGCTTTCGATTTCCATTGACCAAAAGTAATATTTCATAGGGTGGCGCAACAAAAACAGCAATTTTAAATTTGCCGCCATTTTTCAGTTGTTAAACGAACAATATTTATAATGGACACACGTTATCTACATAATCTATAAATTAATTATGTGGCGGTACACGGTTGCAGAACTTAATTAAAATTTAAAATTGCAGTTATTGTTGCGGGACCCTATATAAAGTCGTACTGCGTGTGACGCTTAAAAATATCAGTGCTCAACCTAACTGGGAGCAAACAGCAGTAGATAGAACCAAATTGCGTGGACTTTTTGCTTGTTATCAGGGATCCAATAGAGAAAGATCAAGTAGACAAGCTGCAGGTACTGAAGTTCTTTGCTCTTTATGGAATAGGATATGCCTATCACAAATTTGCTTACATAGTTATCTCCGGTGGCACCAACGTCAGACCCCCTGATCCCTCACTTTGTATTGAGTCTTCTATTATACTCGTCATGGGTAACAGACATTCATTAATTCATTTTTGGTTCCGTGTCCATGCCTCCATTCCAAAGAGGATATATGAAAACACGATCTCTATCCTCGATCTCTATCTCTATCCTCACAGAGGGATCGCATTTTTCACTTTCGTTAAATATTACATAAAGTTATTCAAATTTATGGGTAATAAGTGCACATTTAACTTGATTAGCAGGAAACACGAGTTCGTGGTTTCGTTAGTTTGAAACACAACCATTAATTTGCGGTCACAAGCTCAAATGAGAAATTGGCAATTTGGCATGTGTACATACGTATACATTATTAAATATTAATAATATAGGCGTAGTTCATTTTTGCCATAACAATAACTATTTTGAGTGTATTTCAATAAATTGTCAATATTTTAATTACTCCTAGTTCAACTTTGATTAAAGCTCCAATAACGTCGGGGTGTGTTGAAATAAGGTTGTTTATTATTTTTATGGTTTATTTTTGTGCTTAAATATTTTTGTAAAATAGGAATACCATAGAAAACTCTTCAATCAAAAGTTTTTTAACTTATGTTCTTTATTTTAATATACCTTAACTTTTTTATATTTATTTACTGACCTTTAATAAAAAAATACTAAAATATATTATTATGGTCTTTTTATTTCACTTACGTATTTTTGATGTGACACCTGTCACCCAAACTGGGGTTACGGGCTCGATTCCGGTTTAACCCAATTTGTTTTAAAAATAACTATCTTCTGGTTTTCATTTAAGTTTTTTTAACGTTTTTCTAGTAACTTGAAAAATATTGTGACACGTTAATAAACCTGCAAAGTTGTACCCCCTGTTTTCCACTTTCTTATTAAATACTCTTGTGTTCCTGAAATAATTTGAAAAAATATCAGTACATTAGAGTCCCAGGGTAAGGAAAATACGACCTTTATTTTTTGAAGTACTGTGTAAGAGGCAGATATTGGCAAACATTATGATCCGTAGGGTTTCCCTAAGTCTTAGGGCCGTTGAGTTAATTTTCTAACATTCTTGAATAAACTATTTCAACATATGTTAAAAGATATAAACTATTTAACTGATATTCCTTGGTAGTGATTTGACCACGGTTTTGAAGTTTTCGGCTATGGACTAGACGTGTTTTATGGCATCCTGTGTTTTTTATAGTTTATGGAGGGGGATGAACATATCCAATTTGCATCTCAAATCCATTCTCTGGCACTACCATCGAGAGGAAGGGAAGATGCAGACTCAGCAGAGACACATGACTCGCATGGCAACTTATGAAATGTTCACCATCCCTAGAGTTAAAACCTCTTTTATTTTAATATGCTTATTTGGCTCCCATGACATACAATGGCGTGCCGAATTCAATAAAGGTAAAGGTAGGAAAACCATTTAAACAGTCGATCGGAGCGTGGTTGTTATTGCGACAGGATTTTTAGTATTTTTTTAACAATCACCAAGTATATCTAGGTGATGTACCATAAATCATTGTGTGAAGATACTGCTTTTTCTAACATCAGAAATATTTTCGATTAAAATATAACGCTGTTATTTGCGTAGCGTAATAGCACTTTGAAAATTAATTTTAAGGAGTTTTTGAACTACAGAAAAACGTGATTTCACATGCAATTTGGACACAGACTAAAATCAATGTTGAAGTGTTATACCAGAAATTAAACATGGGTCATAATTTAAATATTGATTAGCGTTAATGCTATCTGTTAGATCATGAATATTATCCATCTATATTCTCACTAATATCTACATTTACCCTAAATTTGTGATATCTTTTTCTCCAAAAACATAACATAAAATAAAATAGTTTTTTTAATATATTTTTTATAGTTAAGGCATAAACATTGTGTAGGTTAAAAGAAATTGTAATTTGTTTTATCAACCACTGTTTATTCCACTTTATGTACCGGTATAACCCTACCGGTTTCAAGGGTTTCACCTCATCATCAGGGGAGCACAAACGAGACCAAGGAGCCTTGTTTGTGCTCTGTAATAAACACTATTTATTCCACATAAAATGGAATAAATATGTTTGATAAAAACAAATTACATTTTTTTTTTGTATAAACAACATCATCATCCTGGCATGTAGCTCATGGCTGAGCATCGTGACCCCCACGATAGCCTCTGATGACTCTTTTTCATCCATCCCTGTACGCTGCGGCTCGAAGAGTTGTTATTAAGGGTAGTCATGTTGCATCTTCTTCTTGTGCGTCGTGTTTCCACGGTTCCACTAACCACAAACCTCTCCAAACTGTCCCCTTGATCACAAGTAATGTGCCTAAATAATCGGAGAACTCGTCGAAGGCATATTGCCTACATTCTGTCGGTGGTTTACAGTTCTTTGACAATGGAGGCGTTAGTTCGCCTTGCTGTTCATTGAATTCGTAACATTCTTCTCCAGTACCATACCTCAAATGCATTCATTCTACGTCTCGCGCTTGCTCTCAGAGTTAAAGTCTCCGCGCCATAGAATATTGCGAAGACGCGAAACTAACTAGTAACTAGGAGCATTTTCATTGTGATGGTATAAGGTGGATTTTTTAAACTACACTGCATGTAAAATTATATTGAACAAGCAACAAATATATCCAAACATTACTAATTCACGCTTCAAAATTACACTTGATTACGAAAAATTAGATCATGCGATGGAACGGCCAGCCATTAAAATAACCTCTAAACACTTCTTTAAATTAAAGTTGAAGAACAAGTTAAAAGTTAAATTAATTAAGTTAATAATGATTTCTGTAAAAATTACAATAAATAAGAACCACCTTTGATTCTATTTTTCTGTATTATACGAGGATATAAAATAATCCATATGTTTTTTTTAGAAAGGTCTTTTAATACCAAAGTTAAGTTTAGTTAACTGTCTTTTTTATGGTAAATTAAAAAAAACATTTTAATTTTGAACTCAAGGAAGATTGCCGACGTTCAAAAAGCAAGTCCCAATCAAAGCCTTGGTTTTAGCAAGTTAAAATAAAATCATGTATTTTGCTAGCGGATAAACTGATTAAGTGCTTCATTGTTATTTTCCCCCATTATTTAAAAAAACGTTAAATATATTTTTTTCTAAATGTAAACATACAAAATTGTCGAACATTTCCGCGTATGTGGACCTTGGCTTAAATTGCTATGGAAAATAGAGATCGACAAATAGACTCTTTCGCAATTTGCAGATAAGGATGCCTCATAAACGCCTACTCTCTTTTCGCAGATGTGTAATTTACTTTGGTGTCGAGTGGATTGCCTAAAACTGCGCAACCAGGCGCCTTGAATGAATCTTCCGCGATGGGGATGTATAGGGATGAGCAAAATTCTCATTCTTGCGGAAGAATTTCTCCATTCATTTTCTGACAAAAAATATAATAGTGGAAAAATGGCACATAAAGTATCATTTGCTTGGGAGACGGAAAAAACTTTTAAATAAATGTCCTCTTAAAGTGGCACGATGAGCCATTTCTTGTCTGTCAGATGAGAAAAAAATTTAAATGGAGATTATATTAAAAAAAATATTTAAAAAACATATACGTTGTGAAAAGCAAATTTAAGAAATGTGAAAAGGTTTATTAATTAAAATATATCCTGATATAATTGAATTAATTGGAGTTCAAATCTGATTTTTTACTTTTGATTTATTTTGATTCTCTGTAGTATTTGAATCTCTGTAATACTAACAAGTAACTTCATAACGTCCTGTAAAAGAGTAAATTTTTGAATTTCAATTGTTGCTCTAAGTTCCAATAATTTGTATGGTATCCTTGAACCTCCGTGACAATTTTTTTCCAACCTGGGGTTGCGGGTTCAATTCTCTTGGATGTCAGATTTTTAAAAAAAGTATTTCGGATTGGTTTTCATTTAGAGCATCTTTAACATCTTTCTGGTTGATTGGAAGAGATTGCAACATGGGAATAAACCCATTAGATCGTACTGTATGCAATAAAAGTATAATACGACACAATAAAATACCGTTCAGCAAATCCGAATTGGTGATTTGGACGCATTTTCTTCAACTTTGGAGACCATATTGTCTTAAATCGCATTAATCGAGCCTTACACAGTTAAGAGCTACTTTAGTTGGAATGGAATTCATGGTTCGTCAAGATACTTGTAGTTATTATCCCACACATTAAAATACAACAACACTCCTACACGTGTAGCGCATTCGAGTATGAGACGAACTTTTTTACTAAACTGGGACCATTTTTTTTCGGATACCATCGAAATTTGAGCTCTTAAATCGTCGGGTGGAAGTCGAGAGTTTTACCAACTTGACCTAAGTGAACGTCATTTAGTTGTGAAAGTCAAGTTGTTACTAATACAAAGATAGTTTTCATAAGATGTATGTATATAAATAAATAACACCTACTGTTGTTTAAGTAAAGAATTATAGGATTAAAATTATATTTTAGATGTTGTTTATAGTTAAGGCATTAACGTTGTGGAGGTTAAAAGACATTGTAATTTATTTTTATCATACACTGTTTATTCCACTTTTTTGTGATGGTATAACCCTACCGGTTTCAAGGCTTTCACCTCATCTTCAGGGGAGCGCAAACAAGTCTTGAATAAAAGTAGAATAAACAGTGTTTGATAAAAATAAATTACAATTATATTTTAGACTTTGTCTAATTAGAGAATGTGACTTTCCAAATTACCTCAGGTTCTTGAGAATTATTTTTTTACCATCTGACGCTTTATTTAAATAAACATTGTAAAGTTTCTATATATTTTGGATATTTTTTATTCAGTTTCGAATGATCGTACGCGTTTTAAGCTTAATAACTTGGCGTAATATTTTGGAGGTCGTGGTCTAAACGTTGACATTCATGATAAGCAAGCGGGCGCTCCAGGTTTGATTTCAGGTAGATTCACTTCCACACTTGTTTTACTCTTAAACAATTTTTATCCGAAGAAATATTTTTCCGCTTACATGCAGTTTAAAATAAAGGCTACATCAGATTACACCTACCGATGGTCTTGGAAGCTTAATTTTCATGCTGCTCGGAGCTTTGGGTTTCGTCTGTCAAGAATGTGATCAATCAATTGAAATAGTTTGAACACGTTAAACCGTCTCCTATTCACAAGATAACTGAAGATCATATTCAATCACGAAGGATAATGTATCGTATCGTGACAATCACGATGAATAGTGTATCGTATCGTGACAATTTGAGATAAAAAAAAAAGTTTTTAAAACATAAACTAGACATTTTGTGAAAGGATCCATATTTTATCCTGTAATACAATATAATATATTATCAACCAGTTTAATATTTCACTAAATTATTACAGTTATACCTTATTTGCACGTTCTGAATATTCGGTCGTGTCGCTAGGCTGAGTTTCCCACTCGGACCCTGTAAACACTCATTTTAGTAAACTGCCAAGTGGATGGGCGAATATAAGTGCGCGGCCGAGCATTCACGTGAAACTTAGCGAATTGGCGAATCAATAATATCAGACTAAGCACTAGTTACATGTAAACAAGCATTTGGCTGATATTCGTTTCACTAGAACTTAGTTTCTTGCACGGTCTTGATTGTCACGGCTAAATGAGACATAATAAGCCAAAATAATTGATTGTATATTTATTTATTTATTGACGAAATTAACGAAACTGAAAAGTTCTTAACGTATCACAGTATCATTTGTAAAAGTTTTAATAATTCAGAAAGAAACTCGCAGTACACAGGATATACATCTATCAAAATATGATGCACGAAATAACTTATGCTTATATAGTTTACACGCAGAGAAAGAAGGAAATAAAAATCTGGAAATTAAATCATCAATACAAGACTTGAGTAAGAAAAATTAAATCACTCTTAAGGGCAACGAGAACATGAAATAAAAGTGCGAATTGAAAAAAAAAATTCTAGTAAAAATTGAATAACCAGTCTCCCAGTATGTTCTTAAGACCGAGGGAATATCGGAGAAAGACCACCCTTAACTCGATAACATCTAATTAAAAAATATCCACCTAGCTGGACAACGAATTCATTTATACTCGCTAAGCTGTGAATGTGCTCGTTGCTATTTGTGGTCTTATAGTACAAAGCTTGTCTTGCGATTCGAGGTTTCGAGTTTGAATGCCTATAGTTTAAATATTAAGTAAGTTTTAATTCAGGAATTTTAATATCATAAGGGTTTGTTTGAAAAGTCAATTCGTTCGACATATTGTTCAGTGAACATAAAAATATAAAAAAAATCCTGTTCACTGAAGCATGCTTAAAATATTCGATGTCAGTTATATCGCTGATTCCGATATTTTGTTTCAGTTTCGATATCATAAATTATCATAAAAAATCGGAAACCCTCATCCCTATTGCCCAGTACGAATTCAGTACCGATCCGTAATGTCCATCAGACCACATCAACCGTGGAGAACTAACTTACTTAAACCGTATGTGACTCTTATTTAGACGACCGTTCCATCCCTATTCGAAGGATTTAGCTACAAATCTGTCCAAGTCCAGATTTGATATTATATATTTTCAACTAGATAAAAATAAATAGTGTATGAATTATTGCAATTTCAATGAAAAATTGTTATTCAATATTTTATTTTTCCATTTAATTTTCATTCTAATTACATTTTTCTATTAAAATTCAAGGAAACTGGAAGTCCAATTTGGGGTTTGCGGGTTTAATTCCCGTGGACACCGTATTTTGTATTCTCACGATTGATGATTTACGAGTACAATGTACAACTGTCGTTAACAAAATGCTTTCGACATATAAGATTGCACATGGAAGCCTTGTGTTTCTAGCAGGTGTTCGAAAACCAACTGTATTCAATATATCGCGACTATCAACGGTTATGTGAATATAACCTTGTACATAAACATCAAATCGAATTTAATTCCACTTTCAGACCGTTTATGTTTTTAATGTTCCGATACTTTGGATTCATGCCTCGAACTTTCTTACAACTGCAGTTTTGCTCGATTCCAATTTGTTCCCATCACCTGTCGAATTTCATTACACCATCTTGTTTTGGTCTGCTAAAACTTTTTCTTCTGGTTCTGGGTTACTATAAGGTGTCTTTGTACCCGTCGTTGTCACAGTATTGAATTTCCACATCTGAGAAGCGATATTTTCAATAACATTAGTCATTTGGTATGCTATCTTGTCCATTAATTAGTTTTAGATTCCTAACGATATGTTCAGCATCCTCTTCTTCATGGTTCTCTGTGCTACAAGCAACTTCTGCATAATTCGCTTTGTAAATGTACTTAGTTTCCATACTCTAAAGACAAGAATAATAAATGAATTGAACTAATTCTTCTTTAAATGCAACGAATATTTCAGAGATTTCAAGATATAATAAAGCTTACGAAATTCTGCTCAAGCTATTCCTCGTTTTTATTTCACGTCATCTGTATATCAGTGAAAAGACTACGTACGTCTGTAGTTTAATGTTTTTCAGAGTTAAACTTCGAACTTTTGTCCACTTATGGGTGTAAATGAAATCCTTGGTTAAAAATATTGGTTTTTGTCATACATAAATGACGATGAAAATCGTAGAATTCAGATAAAAAGGCTGAAAAATGTTTAAAATAGTATATATATGATACACGGAAACAATGCCAAATTTTATCAATTCATCGAGAAAAAGTGTGCAAGTAAAAAAAAACAATAACGTCACCAAACATGTACACATAAAGGACTATTACGTTATATTATTTTATGACGTTAAAATGTGATTTTAGTAAAAACTCCAAAATAATTAATTTTGAACCAAAAACGTTGCAGAACTGGGTCCCCATTTCCACTTTGCCCCATTCCTATCTGTCACATTGAGTGTAGTATATTTATACTTATTTTGGACACATATCTCTTAGGAAGGTGGTCGCAAACCTTCGCATTTTTGTGTAACGAAAAAATATAAATAATGTAGCAAAACTGCTACATACCATATAAAAGAATTGAAAATCATTTTATGTTATTTCAATTTTAATCACTGCGTTACTGACTGTGTATTAAATCAACTTGATAATAATTAATACGTTTTTGGACTGCTTTTCTTCGCTTAACAATACCAATGCTCTGGGTATCATTCTAATACCATCAAGTAATTGTCTTTTAATCTATTTTTTAAATGAACTTTATCTACAATCGCCTTTTTTCAATTTAATCTATTGATTTTTTTTCCTCAAAATATTTAACCATCCGGATAGTTTTTAAATTTTGAGAATTTGTCATAATTTATTTTCTGGGGCCAATAATTTTCTCGCTATATTGTTTTCAAAGACATCAAGGATTAGTTGAATGCCCAACATTTTGCACACATCAATTAATTCTCACTCGATTGAATTTTTTACGATGTAAATTTTGCTTTTCTATCGAAATAGAAAAGATACTTGAGTACACGCACTGTTGTATAACATTAAAATGTTATATTAAACCTTTTATTAAAGCAGAAATGCCCGATTTTTTTGTGTTTAATCTAAATTTGAGGAGTTTCTCTTTTGATCTGCCTACATTGGAGTAAAGACAACTGTGAATTCATTTATATCATGGTAGGTTGTGTTTCATAGTACATGTACTTAATTTTTAGTTATTGATCTACATGGTTCGATACTTATGAGATTTAAGACACTGTTTCTTCTGTTTTTTTCCCTCCTGTTTCTTTATATTCTTATGTTTAAATATGGTGGTATAACAATAATTTTACTCTAGCATGTTTCTTTCGGCAGGTATCTTGAGGTTGTATTTATGCTAAATATGAAGTGCTTAAGTTTTAGTAATATTTTACCGTTTTCATTAAAATGAAATCTTTTATTCCAAATTGACACCTAAACATGGTATTGAAAATATGTCAAATTTGCTGCTATATATTTTTAACTCTCCTTTATGAAATGGAGACGTGCACTCTGTTGAATCAAGGCTATAAAGGAAAATGTGTACCTGCAGACATATCTTCACAAGTTGAGTATTTCTGTCACATAACTTTTTACGTACAAGGCACATTATATCATAACTGATAATCCTGACTGTACAAGGTACATTATAACATACCTGATTATCCTGACTGTACAACGTATATTACTCGTATAACATAACTGATTATCCTGATTGTACAAGGTACATTATAGCATTACTGATTATCCTGACTGTACAATGTACATTATAACATAATTGATTATCCAGGGTATAATAAATGTCAACCTATCTTAACTTTAGAACTTCCGGGAATGGTTTGGGTGCAGTTCTACGCAGTCGTTACGGACTGCAGTGAATACGATAAAGTTTACTATGATAGTAACCAACCTCCCGTAGATGATGATACCTCGAGAAGAAGAAGTAACTTGAAAGCATTAATTATTTGTGCTCTAATTATTTATTTTTTGTAAAGTTTGAAGTTTGTTCAATATTGGAGTATTTACACCCTCTTGCTTTTTCTCCTTGTTGGTACCAATATTGTTTATGGTGTCTATTCCGTCCCATGACTATAAATTTCCAAGATATGTGGAGAATCACAATTCAGTTTTTTTTAATGCATATATTATTGCTAAGTAGTCCTATTTATTGTTAAGGCACGAGTTCCATTGGTCCTCCTTCGCTGTCTTAGGGATGGAATTTTGGCACGCACGTGTTAGTATTTTAGGAAAGTGGCGCCCTTCGTGATGAGAGAAATTTCAGTAAAGTTACCATATTTCGTGTTTATAGAAGATAATGTTTAAATAGTATTTTTTCGTTTTTGATAACACAAACATATAAATCACGTTCTAACATATTGACATATTTTTTTTAAATAATGAATAAATGCTAACAATTCTATGAAACTCCGGTCTAAAAGCTGTTTTAATTTCAAATACTAAGAAAATATTGTACCAATTTCATTACTTTAATTCTCTTATTTGTTGTCTTGTGTGTCTGTTAGATATTTTTTTAGTTATTGCTTTAAATAAAAGTTATTCATATTTACAAAAACAAATATTGAGTCTGTTTTTATGTCTAGATCTTTCGATAACATTCAACGTATTGATTTTTCTAATAGTCGGATAATATCTGTTTACTTTTTCCCAGGTGATACCCAAAACAATAAATAGCATATCCCAGATTAGATAAAAATACCCAATCCGGCATAGACTATTTATTCTATTGGATTTCAAGTAAGTGGTAAATTTATGTATGATATTTTGTCAGCTAAATAATCTTTTACATTTTTGTCGTCCTTTATTGTCCATACAGT
Source organism: Odontocerum albicorne (assembly GCA_949825065.1). Classification (NCBI taxonomy): domain Eukaryota; kingdom Metazoa; phylum Arthropoda; class Insecta; order Trichoptera; family Odontoceridae; genus Odontocerum; species Odontocerum albicorne. The sequence goes on along the minus strand of OX463854.1, from coordinate 26,163,940 downwards.
GAGATTCTGAAATATCCACTGTTAGTTTGCTCCGTCATTGACAATTTTCAAAAATCGACCAAAAATTTAAAATTAGTCATGTTACGTGTTTCATTCTTAATTTGTCTTTCCTCTTCAGCATCCTTTCCTGTTTCCTTTAATTGATGATAGCATCCTTTTATTGTTTACGAATTTTGTATAAATTAACAACAATTTTAATATGTTTTGAGAGCACCTAACTTTATTTATTTACTTTTGTCTGGTGCTGTTCGACTACTGGTGCTGGAAATGCTATAAAGGGTTTTGAAAGCACAATAAAAATTTAAGCTTAATGATATTTACTTGCATGAAAACTTCAACTCCCATTTTAGGTGTCACTGTTTCTGATAACTATCTATTTTATCGATCCAAGAGTAAATAAATTGATATTTTTTTTAATGTTACATGACAAGGAAATCATGTTCATATTACATACATAAACCTACTTTCGTACGTAAATTTTAGACGTCTTACTTGCCCAATTTGGTAAGCCGCTTGATTTCCATCCGGGGATTTTAGTTCAATTTCCAACTGTATAAAAAAATGTGTGTGTTAGTCTCGTTAAACAATTCACCAATCACTAAACGTGTTACTGTGGCCTCTTGACGTACAAAGTAGTGTTCTAAACACACCCGATGACGAATCGCGAGTTCCAATGCTTCTAAATACGAAGGTTCCATTAATGGGATGGATGAGATTGGTATCTGACAATAAACCCGACTGATGGTTTCATAATAAAGTATTAAATTAATAAATATAAGAATATTTACAATAAAAAATATTATGAAGGTCATAGACATATATTGATAACATGAAAAATGATAATTTATGAAATTAATAAAAAAAATCGCAGAATTTGCGTGAAGCAGGGACATTTACTTAAATATATTTATTTCAAAATTGTATTGTTAATTTACTTAAATATTTGTTCAAAAAACGTAACTCAAAAACGAATATTTACAAAACATTAAAAAAAATTTGAAGATCTTAAACATGCTTACCAAAAATTGTTGTTGAATATGCTTACCAAAAATTGTTGAATATGTTAAATGTGTATAAGTCAAAGGATGTATGGTAGGAACTATCAGCTTATTTGAACTTATATCAAACAAACCGCTTTAGGAAATTGAAACCTTTAAACATTAATTCTATAATAAAGAGGACTTTAGAAAAACAACATTCTGTTATGACTATATACTTGAAGGCAGGCCGGCATTTTGAATTTTTCCTTCTTATTTCCATTTTAATGTAGGCTTTTATTCAAATCAGTGTTCTAAATACATGCGATGACGTATCGCGAGCTCCAGCGGTTTTTAATACAAAGGTTTTGCCTCCCAGGCACGCTGTTTGATATGTCCAAATCACGATATATTGAAGGGCTACAATAAGGATAATGAAAATTATCTAAAGCAACTATTTATGTATCTAGACCATCAATTGTTAATTATGGCATATGTTTCAAGTAGGAGACAACTCAGATCACCATATTATTCGCATCAATTAGGTCTTGCTCAAAGCAATGTTTGGACAAACTAGTGTGTGTTGTGAGTTACCCTCAATCACATTCAATGCTATTTTGATTCAAGAAACCCCTCCATATCTTCATGAAATGTCTCAATAATAAATTGGCACGTTTTTAGCACATTGTTTATGTCAATGTAGTATTAATAAAACTTTCTCATTGAAATTGGTAAAATAAAAATATTTAAACATTCTTTCTTCGAAACGAATGTTCAATTTTCCTCTCTGAATTTATACTCCGGAAGAAAGCCTCACTGCATTAGAATTCCACTTCTTAAAAGGCCGAGTTATAATTTTGGTACAATGGACGTGTGTATACGTACATACATTTAACGTTGGTTCACCATCGCTTATTGTATTTTGGAACAAACTAATAATATATTACACACACACGTACACACACACACCCCACATACACCCACACACCCACACCCACACATCCACACCCACACACCCACCCACACACACACACACACCCACCCACACACACACCCATCCACACCCACACGCCCACACACCCACCACCACACCCACACACCCCCACACACCCCCACCACACCCACACACCCCCCACCACACCCACACCCCCCCCACCACACCCACACCCCCCCCACCACCACACCCACCACCACCACACCCGCACCCACCATCACACCCGCACCCACCACCACACCCGCACCCACCACCACACCCGCACCCACCACCACACCCGCACCCACCACCACACCCGCACCCACCACCACACCCGCACCCACCACCACACCCGCACCCACCACCACACCCGCACCCACCACCACACCCGCACCCACCACCACACCCGCACCCACCACCACACCCGCACCCACACCACCACACCCGCACCCACACCCACCACCACACCCGCACCCACACCCACCACCACACCCGCACCCACCACCACACCCGCACCCACACCCACCACCACACCCGCACCCACACCCACCACCACACCCGCACCCACCACCACCACACCCGCACCCACACCCACCACCACACCCGCACCCTCACCCACCACCACACCCGCACCCACACCCACACCCACCACCACACCCACCACCACACCCACACCCACCACCACACCCACACCCACCACCACACCCACACCCACCACCACACCCACACCCACCACCATCACCACACCCACACCCACCACTACACCCACCACCACATCCACCACCACACCCACCACCACCACAACCACACCCACACCCACTCTTAGTTCAGGAGAGGAAGAGTTTTGTGTGTTCTCTCTAGCTCTCCCAAGCTAAGACTGCCCTTTAACGTTGATTTTGCCTTGCTTTTATACTTGTACGGTTTCATTCCACATGTTACGAGTAGTTGTGCAACATATTGTAGGGGCATCTATGGAATTATTTATGAATATTAAATAATTAAACACAGTTTAGTAATAATATTATAATATTAGTATTGTTGTCCGAATTAGTGGCTAGGTTCCTTTTTTAGAAACCAGCATTTCTCCGATGCCAGGCGATTAGCCGCGTGCAGTAACTATTTGAACAGGGCCGACCTTAATGAAATTTTACAGCACTTTCTATTGTTGTTTTTTTTAACTTAAGAATAATAGTGAATTTTTTAGAAAAATAGTGTTTTTTTTAGAATAATAGTGATTTCTTAGAATAATGGATTTCTCAGCATTACACGTCCGATTGACGTTGAGATGAATGGCGTCCTTCGTGTTGAACTACCCTTTCACTAACAAATGGATAGTCATGCCAAAAACCATTGAGTTTCTTGGAGCCATGTGACATATAGCTGCCCATATGGGAGTTTTGGATGGTAAACTTTCTGTTTATAAGACTATCTCTAAAAAAAACAGTCGAGAAGTTATTCAGACGTTTGCCACAATATTAATTAAGTCGAATATAGAAAGTCCAGATTGCGCATCATAAAATTGACAAATGTTGAAAAAACTCATACTGATGTACTGAATGACAATGCAGTGAAAATTTAAAATTTGTTGCATGAGGTGGACTGCTCAATATTATTGGATGACATAAAACTCATTACGAACCAAATTTCCCCAAACATTTATTGAACGCATTTTTTAGAAAAATTGTTTGATGGGGTTGTCAATATATTCTGTTGAGCTATAAAAGAGGTTTAATTGAATAATTAATAAAGTGTTAAATTAGCACTGCATGATTCTTTCCACGTGAATGTCATTAGGGCAGCGGGCAGGACTGGAGCGGTCCCGTGTCGTATAATAATCAACTTGTGTACATCGTCATTTTTTTATATTTTTGATATCCCTTTGATTTGTTTACTAGCTAACTTGTATAAATTATTTTGTATGTTTTTGATATGTTGATGTGTCTTTTTATTAGATTTTAATGTCTTATTCTAAATTATTTTTTTCAGATTATTTTCCTTCGCAAATGATGAAGCGCTCATTACTTTTTAAATAATTTTCTAAAATATATTGTACCGTTTAATTAATAAATAAACATCTTTCATACTGTTTAATTATACTGTCCTTAATATGTTGATGCTTTTTGGACTAGTTGGTAAGACACCTGTCTTCCGGCATGTACTGTTAATAATAAATTTCCACAAAGTGAAACACAACATAAGTAATAATTCTTCATAAGAAAGGAAATAAAAACAATTTACAAAAATCTATAAACCAACCAATCTTATGTCAATAATGTACAAACTATTAATAAAAATAGTAACAACCGGAATACAAACACAGCTAGATGATTTGCAATCGAGAGAAAAAGCTGGATTTAGAAGTGAGCATAGTACGATGAATTGTATACACACAATAAAGCAAGTAATATCAACACCGAACGAATATCAAACCCCTATTCATGTGCTTTATAGACTTAGACTCGGTAAAACACGAATATATATTTAATGCACTCAGAAAACATGGAATACAATCAGCTTTTATGACAATAATCCAAAATAACTACGAAAAATAAAAAAAAAACAGTGATGTATCTGAAGAAAATGCAGAGGAAATAACAATTACAAAGAAAGTGAGACAAGGATACGCGATGTTACCTTAACTCTTTATAGCCATACCAGAAGAAACATTTTAAACCTTAAACTGGGAAAGGTATCAACGAGACAAATTAAATTTGATGACGTAGCCTTAGAAGTCCTCCACTATATATATTTGGGACAACTATCAGCAGACGGGAAGACGATCATCGAAATGAACAGAATAATAAAAATGGGCTGGTGCACATTCGGTAAGAATAACCGAATCTTCAGAGAACACCTTTCTTCATGTCTTAAAAGGAAAGTCTTCGATCAATGCATCCTCCCGGTACTCACATACGGATGTGAAATGTAGACCCTTAACTCAAAAATAATACAGCGGCTCGTCATTACATAAAGAAGCATGAAAAGAAGGCTGGGTATAACAAAAAGAGAAATACAATACCACGGATAAGAAGTCAAACGAAGGTAACATACGTCATGGAAAGAATACTCAAAAGCCAATGTGAATGGGCAGGACAGGAAGACGGAAGGCGAGAAAGGAAGATAATAGATGGACAAAAAAGAGCACAGATTGGATATTATGCGGAACAATTAGACCAAAGAGAGACCTCAACACAGATGGAAGAGACCCTTTGTAAAATTCGCATATTATTTAGACCCCACAAACAGTACTTAATGCTGTAACGATAACAGTTCTTAATTTCACATATAACAACTGCTTATTTATCCATGTTCTCCAATATTTTTAATTCGTCCATCAATTTAATGAATTTTTACTTAATTCAGAATTTTTGATATAATTTAAAGTAGAGATTCACATTCAAAAGGAGCAATCTGGTTGGTTGTTGGATTTAAGCCCGCAAGATTGTACCACAATTATGTGTATGGTAATTGTATTACATTACATTTTCATTTTGAACAATACAACTTGGTTAGATCAATGCCACGTAGCTACCTCTTCCAGCTAACTAAAAAGGTTTAAGTAGAAACTATACAAGAACACTTTGTAAACAGAATGTGTACCAAAGGGAATCGAATCCTAAACTCCCGAGTTGGCAAGTAGACATTTTATCAACTAGTTGATAGACATAAGTTTATTCACAATGAAATGAGATTTTTTATAATTAAATATTGCATGATGGAAAAAAAACAGGTTAATTATTGTTAACAGGGAAAGTTTTTAAAACACTTTAGTAGATGACGAAATATCGTTCATAAGATCTTTGTATCTTGACTGTGTTTGACTTTTGAAAGTAATCGAAACTAAGCAGAATTAACGTTTATGTATTGAAGTATTGTCACCCCACTTAAAGAGGGTAGTGCTGAACACTTAGTACCGAGTAGCGTGACGTGGCGAACACTCACTCCGGCCGAGTACTCGCAGCACTTACTCTCCGCTTCGCTTCAATGATTTCCACTAGCTGGCTGAGTATTATACGATACTTTCTCTCGTGTAACTCTCTTTTAGGGTATTACACGGTCTTTCCCGTATGAGACAGCTATGCAGCAGATACAATAATGGATACTGTTTGCGTGAGCTACTTTAAGGACATACGTCATTTGATCTCTTCTTCAATAATTCCCACCAGCTGGCTGAGTGTTATACGATTCTTTATCTCGTAGAATTCCTTTTTAATGTATTATAAGGTCTTTCCCGTGCGAGACAGCTATGCAGCAGACACAATAATGGATAAGTGTCACGATGACCTCCGCCGCCTAGTGGTATTTTTTTTTTATTTCCACCCGTTGGCTTTAAGTTTGATTCTCGATGGGGCCCAAAAAAAATTATGACAAGCTGGTAAAATATAATAGTTTGATAACAATAATCGCATATTCTGAGCGTGCCAACACGTTCAATGACAAACCGCGAGGTCTGTATCTACTCCTGAGTTTCTAAACTCTAATTCTCGCTTACTGGGGTTGAAAACACGTTCTTCAATAATCCGAAATACTGATTTAGATATATTGAGGGATATCGAAAAAAAAAAAAATAATGCAAACATATTGCGTGAGTTATTTTAAGGACACAAACCATTGGGTCTCTTCTCAAATGATTTCTACTAGCCGTCTGATAATCAAAGAAAAATATAGACATGTAAGCACAGTTTTGAAGGTTCTTTAAGTAAATCAATTTATAATACAAAATACTTCTCTTGGAAATAATGACTAAGTTATATTACATTTCCTAAAATACACTATCACACTTAACACCTTTTATGCCTTTAGGGAAGAATAACTGAAATATGAAATGAGTTGTTACACAGAAAAAATATACACGTGATAGTGTTGAAGCTTAAAGCTTCTTTAAATAAATTAACTGACGATAAAAGCACTTGTTTGTGAAAAATGACAGAGATTTAGAATTATTTTACTTTTACACCGTCACACCTTTTAAATCTTAAGGGGAAAAAATAACTGAAAATGTTAATGAAGTTTGTAACGATGAAAAATATAGAGTTTTAAAGTTATTTTAAGTAAATGAACTTAAAATACAGAACACTTGTCTTGTAAATAATGACTGAGATTCTTAGAGTAAAGATAAAATTACACTGAGCTCTCCTGACTGTAATTAAATTAAAAAGAAATCCATTTAACAATGGAGAGTAAGTGTACGTGTTCTCGTTTAGTTAACTGAAGCAAACGGAAATGCGATATTAAGATTGCATTTAATTACAACTCTGGATTGTTCAAGTGTTTCTTGAGCGTCCAACCTTCCTCAACAGCAAAATACAATATCAGTATTATGTTAACAATATATTGTACAAAATGGCATCTTTAAACATTGATTAGATACAATTTTTTTATATACGTAGAGATATGTTATCAAATAAATGTAAAAAAAATGCTGTGGAAGAGTTGTGTAAATGCAGGAACTCCTCTGCAACAAGGATTTTATCTCCACTTATGTATGCAAATTTTGCATTCCTTCGTATTTTTCTGTGGCTTTCTTCAACAATCCGTCTCCATTTTAAACGCAAAAGTTTTAACAAATTTTATAAGATAATGTGTTACAAAATAACTGAAGATATGGCAATTTGGTTGACTCGAAGAAATAACTGTGTAGAAATGAACTGTTCAAATGCAACGTATATAACAATGTATAAAAAACGATACAAATAAATAACACTGTGTATGATCTTTTTTAACCGCACGGAGTCGCCTATTCCTCCGAGGGCTTGTGAGGCAAGACAACGGAATATATCTTTTTCAGGAAGTATTTTTCGGTAGTCTGTTAGAGCCAAATAAGACTCTAGGATGAACCATCCTTTGGGGTTCCCCCAAGTCTTAGGGTCGTAGAATTAATTCTTCAGCCCCCTTAAAATAAACTACAATATATCTTAAAAATAAACACTTATAGATCGCATTGGATCTGGTTCGGTCATGTATTTGGGAATGGTGAAGTGTCAACCTCTGAACTAATGTAGTTGAAAGCGTTACGTATATTTCTGATAGTGATCGTAGAGGGCAATAATGAAAAATCATCCTTTATGAAACCTTTGTTTGCATGTTTTGGTCCCTATTAATGCCTTCATCTATGTTTTACGTTTAGTATCAGTCACTCTGTATATTATACAAATCATTAAACACCCATTCATTATTTTAAAATAAGTACTTTAGAAATTATATTCTTACATCCAAAATTGTCACCATCAAACAATATAAAATCGATTGTATTACATCCGTTATTAGGTTAAGTCATCGTTACGGTTTAATAGTTATTAATTAGTTAAACAATGTCGTTGTGAAAATTACTTAAACTTACTGATATATTTCCTAATTGATATAATTGTAAGATATAAAATATAATAACAGTGACAAATAATGTATTCATCAAAAAGTGATGACTTGCCCGTTGAACATTAAAATAGAAATATTAAAACGAGAAAGCGGTTTATATTGAGTTTAAATTATTGATAATTCTAATATTTATAATAAATACACTCAATTATTAGATTCACATATAAATATCTTTTGTTTTATACTGTTGCTTTGTAAATAAACGAATTTGGTGATTAATACTTTATACAAAGTTTTCCGTCAATAAGATAAATACTTCTAAGTTTTATTTCAATCTAATTCTACAACATTAAAGATTTTCAGTCTCATTCCGGAAATAAATTGAACCAATCATTTTGTCAAAAATATCTTTAAAATATAAATCTCTAACTAAACCTTTCAGTATATTTAAATTATAATTGCAGAAATATAAAACCAAATCATTAACCATATCAAACTGCGTACTGGAAAACACAAAACTTTTCTTCACCGACTTTTTTATGAATACTTTCAATAGGATAGGGTCGCCGATACATCTAAAGTAATACGAGTAATACTTAAGATTATTGATTCATGAAATGGAACATACTTTAAAGATAGCTTATATATTGACTGTAATAATCTCTCATAATCGGATTATTTAATAAGTATGCCTGTGGCAACCCTCTTAAGTTCTAAGTATTTTAATAAACAGATATGTGTGGGTAACCTTTAACTTAGGGAAAATATGATAAGCAATACTCTAATCCAATCTTTAAAAGAAAGTTGATTTCAACCTTTTGAAAATCAAATTCACCATTTTCTCAAGAAGCTCAATATCTCATAAAACAATTGTATTCATACTAATACTTCTTTTATAATGAAAACAACTCATCAAAATTTATAATTGTGTAAAAAACTGATATATGTGAATACTTGATAACGTAATCTATAATGATTCTCCTGCAGCTGCTGATAGTAATTTCATTTACATATTCACGTAATAATTGTTACAATCTCTGGGGGTAAGAGGTACAACAGATTCTTAAATAACATCTATAAAAAGTTCATGATTTGTTGGATCAGCTAGTTACAAATATTTCGCGTACGTAATTTGATTTTTGAAAAAAAAAAAAACTTATTCGATGGGGAATAAGGCGGCAGAATAATTAGAATATGCCTTGTCTGACCAACAAGATCACGCACTTCCTGCGTCTTATGGAGGCTTACATTGTCCAAAATTAACCACAATTCCCCAATATTCTTTCAATTTTTGAAATAATCTCCGCAAATTTCTTCATTTTTGGTTGTTGACATATTGTCACAATTGTTTCTTATTTTTAACTTATTTAATTGAGTTTATGTAAATTAATACAAACAATCAATCTTTAATAGTCATGAATCGAGGTTAGCTCAGCGGTAAACGAAAATGAACAAGCGCTCTTTTTATCTCAGGATTTGATAGGTAAATTAATAGATATTCTACCGAAGCTGATACCAGGAAGGACAGTGATAATAATTAAAACACATGTAATAGATTGAATAAAAATATATTTATTATTTCTATCGGATCAATGATCTCAATAGAAGTAGGTAGATTTCGAATAAGTAAATGGCTCAAATAACTTCCCAGATTGGAGGTTAAGTTTAAATCAATTTTGGATCAGTCACTCCAGGAGCGGCGATCGCACAAAACAAAGTAAAATTGGTAGCGAAATCAACAAAGAATTACAATAAAATAGATTCACAATACCTTAGCGATTATTAAGACGTATTTGACGGCTAATATGTCCATTTCCTCCCCGCTACGAAGTCCAGGGGAGAATACTGGTGGCTTGAAGCATGTCGATGGTGCTGGCAATAACCCTCGGATCCACAGATGACGGCGGATATTCTCCAGGAAGGGCGTGACGGCAGCTGAGACCTTCCACAGTGGTATCGGCGAAGGCAGAAGTATGACGCAACAGGCATCTGCCTTATTGGCCCCGATAATAGGGAATCCGAAGTAGAAAGGGGTCAGATCCTGACGTAACAGAAGCAGCTTCTGGATAGGGGAGAATTCCTGGTTGGGAATCTCACCTTAACTGAATTTAGAGCTATTTGAATTTAGGCTCGAGAGTTATTATTAAATAAAAGAATTACAACGTGAAACAAACGGGTGTAAACCTATTGGTTCGAGCCCGGGAATGGCGTCAGCGGAGGGCGGCCACCCCTTTTATAGTCAATTTTTGTGAGGGGATAGGAGACGCCGGTATCACACCTGCACTTTCGGTGGCAAACCTTGAGACATCTATCGTTGTGATGCTGGTTCATTTGCCGACAATAACCACTTATTATTATTATGATCATGACAAATTATTTTTAGAACACAACAGAGCTTCGTGATTCGTATAGGTTTTGACACGTGCTCAGCGAAGGGTAAGAATTAACGATAATTTAAGATTCTCCTAATTTGTAGGCCGACAACTATCTCGACATGGCGTCGAATTTTATTTGCAAAAGGGTGAACTTTAAGTGCAAAAGGTTGAATTTGAAGTATAAAATTGTTATACTAACATTAAATTATGATAAACACATGTCACTCACTTTTTACTATTTTGTAAATAAATGAATTGGGTTGTTAGTAGGTAACATAAAGATTCCTGTCAATAAAAAATATGTATTCTGTGTTTCGTTTTAAGGTTTTCAGTTTGAGGTTTTTTAAACTTCATTACGTAAAGGGATTTACTCATAATTTTATAATATAAAAAACGTCTTTTAATTATAATTGCTTCTGAAAGGCAACATTTTCATTAAATTATTACGATGTTATTATTATAGATCTAGATTAAAAGGTTATAAAAAGAGCTGTTTATTCTAAAACAAAAAGACGATCGCGCCAATCATGAGTGAGTGACTGTAGAGAAAGAGCAACACATTAATGTTGAGCATTACGTCATATTAAAAAATAAATTACTCCCGTAATTATTGACAGGTTATTGCTAGTAAAGATAAATTAATCAACATATAAACGTAATCTCAATACTGACGTTTCTTAAAAAAATATGAAGTTTTAAAGTATACTTACCCTTTTTATTTATAAATATCTTCTTTAAATTGTATCTACTCGTAAATGAAATTTTACCCAAAAATACGTTAAAACTTTAAATAAACTAAAAGTGTTATAACTTTAAGGCAGTCACTAACAGAGGCAGTTACTATGTTTTAACCGCAAGTGTTATCTTCGTTGGGCTGAACGAGGTCTTGAAAAATGATATGTTCCTCTATAAATCAATTATCTCGAGCCGCCGTTTGAGGAACTTTCTCAAGTGAAGTTAGCCTGGAGTTGAAGTGCTTGTGGCGGGTTCAGAATGGGGATGCCTCTTGAGGAGTCAAGGGAATGGGCGAGAACTGTAGTCAAACCATACACCATTTGATTTTTTCCCTATTTATGCGAGTATATTGAATTCGTCAACGGAGTTTTTTTATGTTTTCAATATTATATGGAAATTGAATTTTGAAGAGAAAACCAACCAGTAAACTGAAATGAAATAAATATTAGCTTGTTCATTTATTACTTAAAAAATAATACTAAACTAATTCAAACTTAATTAGCTATACTCATTATTTAATATATAACCCCAACCCCAACGCGGAAATAATTTTTTACCCCAACGCGGTAATCGAATCCACTATTATTGGCAGTTAAAAAATAATGCAAAATAAATCAATACATATGTGTTTCAGTTAATTGTGATATTTCTCAAGAGCAATCTCCCAGTCTGTCTCAAACAAAAGATATTTAACCAATGCATCTTACTAGTATTTACATATGGATGCGAAATATGGACTCTTTCTGCACGAATGATACAAAAGCTTCAGACAACACAACGCAGCATGGATAGGCGCATGCAAGTTTTTTTTTAACCTAGCGAGCTTATTGTCGTGTGACAATCTCTACCAACTAACCAGAAATATGTTTTAATGAGCCCTAAGTGAAAACCTGACTGGAATTTCATTTTTTTAAATCTGGGTTCCAGCGGGGATCGAACCCACAACCTCCGGATCGGCAGACAAGCGTCTTACCACCAGACCACGGATGTTGTAAAAATGACATTATAGGTTATATTAGAAGAGACCTCAAGCGCAATGAGTGAATACGTTTCCAAATATAAGTTGGCGATGTTGAGACCACAACAGGACTGAAGTTGAAGTGGGCCATCGTTGGACGTATGAAGTAATCCAGTGGTACCTAATAGGAAGAATTAGACCTGCAAGAAGACCAAAAGCACGTTGGGTGAATAAAATAAGTAAGTAAGCAGCGAACTCGTGGCAGCAGTGCGCAAAGGTCAGGATTTTTGGAAACAGATTGGAGTGGCCTGTATCCTGCAGTGGATGAATGTAGGTTAATGATGATGATGAAATTGATTGTTAAGATAATAAAATAGTGGCTGATAATTCGCAATGTAGACTTTTGGGAAATACTTTTATGTTGAAGTGACTTTCTTAAGCTCACACATAGTCTAAAAACTGTTTTAATTTAAAAAGAAAGCTTTCAATTCATAATGATAATCCTCGACAAGAATGCGAATATCCTGTTTTGTACTGATTCTTGAATATCTATGTCTACAACTTGAACTTCCCAAAAACATTATCTTCCCCCTTTACGTAGCATATAAGTTTAGTGTATCACCAACATCATATTTATAAATTAAATATTAATATTTAAAAAACAGGTCACTTTAATGTAAACTATTATATAATATGTGTGGTTGTACTACATGAGTATATGTGTCTTGATTTTATCGCTTGCATGCGTATCATTATCGACTGATTTTCTGCATACGGCTCGCCACTTAAACGCAATGAAAACTAGTTTTTTCTAAGAAGTCATCGTTGGCGATGGACAGTGGATTATTTACAAGAACGTTATTCGTAAAATATCATGGTCACAGCGGGGTGAGTCAGCACAGACGATTGAAAAGGTTAAAATGCACCCAATGAAGGTCATGTTGTGTATCTGGTGAGATTGGAAGGCTATCGTGTACTCTACGAGTAAACTGTTGTCATCAAACCAAATAATTAATTTCAAAAAGTAGCAGTACTACGAGTACAAGCCAAATTGAAACCAGCAATCGACAAGCATGATAACGCATGACTACACTTTTCTATGAAATAAAACACTTGGATAAATTTTTCCTTAACAAGTTCCCGGATTTCTGCAAGAGACGAATCCGTGAGTTATCAGAAAGATGGAAAAATTTCGATCACAATGACACATATTTAAGTGTTTAAACTTATATTTAAACTAACTAGTAAATAATTTTAAAAAGACAAATAAACTGGATATATACTCGTATATAACCCAATACGTTTATACCTTAGATTTACTCGTGGGTCTCAATTTCGTAAATGTTTTTCGAAAATGTGAACATTTGTGTCTCGTTCGGTATTTTTATAGGGACGAAGGGATGTTTAAATCATATATGATACTATTTTACTGAAAAATTCTCGAGTATTTCGCATCAGTGGCTTTGAATATGTTTGTATTCAAATTGATTCCTGTAAAAATACACGGTTTAACTTATGAAATTTCATTGATCATATAATTTTTTAAACACCATTATTACGCTACATTGAGCGTAAACAAAAGTTTTCTTCGATTTCCACAATCTCTACATTCAGAAATCTACTTTTGTGTTTCTTCTAACTGGTTTTTGTATATACGAGTATAAGTATAAGTTAAGACAATCATTATAGAAGCATTGATAATAAGAATACCACTTCGATGGCAGTACATAGAACACCAGAAAGTCGAATAATCAAGTAGTTATTCCTTTTAAAGCTTTACTTAAAATATTTATCAATGAGTGTTAGCAATATGTAAGTGAATAATGAAATAACAGAGTAAATTGAAAATAAAAATCTTTTTGGAATGCATGATTTTTAGATATATTAAGATGCGTTTTGAAGAAGGGATCAATGTCAATGGTTCATTCAGAGTTATATTTTCCAACAGCATAATTATAGAATTTCCAAAAATCGTTTCATTTAAAATCTCTTTAGCTTTTTCGTTGTAAGAGATTGCCACGTGGCAAGAAACTTAACAGGTTTTACTCTTTACAAGACTAACATTATACAACACAAGAGTTTTATACTGTAGAATTTTAATATCTAGAAGTTTCTTTTGGGTTGAGTCGTTTTAAGCCCCTTTTAAAAATACAACTGATGGTCCATCAACTGAAGGCTTCAAAGCAGTGGGTTTATTGGATTTGGACATAAACTAAAGAGATTTTATGAAGATAATTCTTACCTGACACTTCTACTTAAAGATGGTTCAAGAGACACATTCTTAGAAAACGGTGATTATAATATATGGAACAAATAAACGGGATGAAGACATTAAAACAAGTATTTGATAAAAATTAAAATGCTATCATAAAATATTTGAGCAACACTGGCCTAAGTTATCGAGCCCTTGACACGCCCACGTTTTGGTGTCTACATTATTACACAAGGGCGTATGAAAGGGGTGGCGGTGAAGGGAAAGGGCGCAGAAGATGAAGCAGAAGAGGGTTGAGGGAGAGTTATGCGTTTTGTAGCGGGGCAATAACGCTACGTCTGTCCCTAAATCACACTTTAATTCATATTAAAACGTTATTAAAGGATGAGACGCACGAGGAGGCCACGATAATGGAGTGGAGAATTATTGAAGATTAAGGACAAGTTAGACAAGAAGTACTCAAGTACTAGAACTACATTGTTCTTGATCTTGCGGTACTCAGATGTTTGGTTAATGTTCTGAGGTTAGATACTAAAAAGTATATCATGATAAGAAAAAATAACCTTTATTTTGATTTTCCACAAACTTCTCCTTTTAATATCTAGTTCTATTTATACCAAAGCTAAGAATTATAATCCGTTAGCAAAGCACTTATATTTCCAATGGCAATTATTTAAGTTTAAGAATCTGACCAAAGTTCATTTTGTTATAATTGTTGTCTCGTCACGTGGTGTTGTAAACATGTGAGAAGACAAACTGCATGTATTGTTATCACACGAACTTTTACACAAGATTGAGAGTCCTCTTTCCTGGTTAACACTTGCATTCGATCCCGACGGCTTTTCTAGACCGAAGGACTATGATTCGTTGAAAGGTTTGTATGGTCTCCGGTCCGTGGGATTAGTATTTGTTCGGAAATCTCCAGGAAATGTTACTCAAATGTTTCTCCAAGGGTTTGACCTGTCACAAAGTTTGTGGTGCATCCTGAATAGATTTAGGTGTGGCTACGGTTGCTGTGGATACGTGTATACTTTGCATGGGTGAGGTTTCATAGATTATTTGTTGTGTTTGTGTGGAACAATCCATACCGGTCACCTTGTGGAGAAATTTCCAATATGACCTTGACTGGAAACTGGAGAAAATCCATCAGGTTACTCTTAAGGCTGTATCGTGGATGAGATACCTGGATATCTGACTGTAAGAGGGATAACATACGAGAGAAGAAGCAATGACAAAATAACCAATTATTTGCCATAATACTTCTTTATTCAATCAAGATGTTGACGATCATCAGATTTTTTTTCAGTTTAAAAATTGTTGCTCTAAATGAAGATGCTACGCTTTCTGTACCCATAGGAAGATTTTTAGGCTTAGATGTTCTTCATAAGCAAGCTCTGAATACTATCTATTTTTCTCGCATTATCTGCCGGTGAAGTTGAAATCTCAAACTACAGATGGAATAATTGAAGTTTCCTTTTGATGATGAGTATTCATATAATGAAGTTTTTTGGTCAAAAAGCTTGATTTTTATATTTTATTGCAGCTGTGAAAAGGGACGCTTCAATGTCTACCATATTGACACAAGGGCCTTTAAGTAATACTTCATTACAAATGCAGCACATAAAACAATTTTATGACAATACCACTAATTTCCATCTTCAGACAAACAATAGTTAATAATGCCATGTGTTTCCAGTAGTAGGTGACATAAATTCCCTATTATTCGCATTAATCAGATCACACCTGGAGCATGTAGTCCCGATGTTTTAGACAAGTAAGTATGTGTTGTGAGACCTGTATAGCCTCACAATCAAATTGAATGCTATTTTTGTTTAAGATGCCCAATATCTGTATATTTACTACTTGGAGTCTATTAAGAGGTCTTCAACTAGACCAAAGCTGTTGGTGTTCTGTTTTTTTTTGTCGAGTGCTTTATCTAATCGTTGGTGTTTATTCAAATCAAAGAATGTATTTTATTCATATAAATCGATCCATAACCAATTATTATTATCAAACAGTTCAGATAAAATGCCAAACGCTGTGAATGGAAGACAAGCCACTGAGTACTTGGTCTTGCCGTTTTATAAAAAAAGCACAGGCTTTCTTTATTATTTTTGACAAAATATGACGGCGTTTAGAAAAATAGCAAAACTTTCATTTTTATTGCAGATAGTCAAAATAAACGCTATGAATGAAGAAAAGAGTTGGAAAAGCTGAAGTAAAATAGGGATAAAAGGTTTTTTGTACATAATAACGCGAATATAAATTTAAATAGAAAGTAGCCTACTCAGAATCCTTCCAACCTAAATGTCTTACCCTTTGGGAGCCACCCTTTGGGATCCTACAAAGCCTTATTTGGTCCTTTGAAGATGCCTTGTCTAGGATTTCGGCTCGGATATTCATATTTATTTTGTATGAAGGAAGGTTTATTTATTTTTTATTTATTTTTATCCAAAATTCTAGTATCCGTCCATTATTCGTTTGTACAATACTTCTGTTTCTACAATGATACTACAGCGGAATACATATGTGTATGCTTTATTTAGGAAAAAAATCTTTTTGATAAGTACTTAAATGAAAGTAAAAACAGATGGATATTTTTACAAATATATAATTTCAAAGATTTTTTACTACAAGTTTTAAAAAAAATTATATTGATTTATAAACCTTTATACAAAATAAACCGATTGATTGAACCAACTTCATATATATGCTAATTTTTGAAGTGAAGTATCGAAAGACATCTGGAAACACGTGTAAGTTGTAAATTGCCTACAGTTTATACGTATACATTAATAAAACATCTTGCAATTTTCCTGTTAGGATAAGTTAAGGGAAAAGACTGCCAAACGTTTCTATCACAACATACTTTCTTCGCCTCCTTTACATCCATACATCTTCTCATACAGCTCTCTCTGTTCGTCTTCCTTCTTATTTTTCTTTCTTTCAACATTATATTTACTTGGCCCAACATAACTTTTTCTGTTATCTTGTTGCCCGACTTTCACTTATACTTGTATTTTAAACCAGCCTTTTGTTATTTATCAGTTCAATATATCCAAACGACCTTATCGTGCTCCTTCCAACCAACCTAATATTGTACATCAGTCTTTGGGTCGCATCCATTCTTAATGATCACCTTTTTTATTCTATTATACATTGGCACACCATTATTCTTCTCAAAGCAAAAATTCTACTCCATCTACTCAGATCCTTTCATTAATTTATACGTCCACGTTTCACTCTTATATATCAATATTAACACTAATACGCCGTTGTGAAATGACATTTTAGTAGATCTTGACATAACTTGGTCTTTTTTTATCTTTTAGAGTTTCATTGACTAATTTTTTTCTTTTAGAGTTTAATCTTTTAGAGTTTCATTGACTCATTTAATCTTTTAGAGTTTCATTGACTCATTTTTATATTGTAACTTGCCGTTTAGTATCTCGTTTCCCTTTTCCGTCATCTGAAAATATTCTTTACAATTGGCCAAATCGTACAGTTCGTAATCTTTCATTCACCAAAATGCTACTTATACTTTTCCTTTCACCCTTTTCAATTACCCATTACTTTAGATATAGTAACACTTATTCTTTAATATGTTTCTTCACATTTGACGCTATAGTAAAATAATAAAATAAATGTTTATATAACGCCGGTTAGAGAGCAAGCTCTCCTCAAGGGTGTTCTTACTAAGGACTCAAACCTACTTATATTGACAGATTAAAAATGTTACAAAATAAATATAAGTTACACACAACAATAGGAAGGTATTGTCAAATTACTTATTATACGTTGTAGCTCATGTTCATTGCCCGTTAACAATACCATATTATTACTCGTACCATACAGATGTCTACATATATTTCCGTTCGACAGTTCCATGCCTCATCCAACCGACCAGAAATATGTTAGAGATGCCTTGAGTGAACACCAGACTGAGACCTTTTAAAACAAATCTGGTATCTAACTGGAATTGGGAGACATGTGTCGTACCCACTAGACCACGGAGGTATTAAAAAAAAAATTTTATACATGAGTCTTCAATTTTTAGTTTTTGGTATCCAAAAATCCTTTAAAAAAGGAACAAAGCTTGAGTATATTCACTTTTATTTTTAAAGTTTTTTTTACTTAAATCGAGGACAAGTATTGAAATCTGCCACCTCGCAACAAAAAGGGTTATCAATCCTGATAGGGTAAACTGATTTAGGTTCCCCAACAAAGTTTTTTGCTTCACATATAAAACTTCATATCAAGAAGTATCTGCAGGCTTTGAGAAGCAATTTAAAATCTTTATTTATCGTTGAGTAAAATGAAAAAGAGCTTTTTTAGATGGTTTGGGCATATAGAACGAATGAAAGAAGAAAGACTTACAAGATAAATACATATTGACTACAAACGTAAGTGGAAGGTATGGTATCTATATTTTTCGAGGAATACCAAATAAAGTATGCTTGTATCAGGGGAATTATATTTTGAAAGAAAAAAACTGCAAAAGTCAGAGAAATCGAAGGAGTTATATGAGAATGTACATATATGGATGTTGAAGAGGCAAATTATGTGTTTTGATGTAGGAAAGTCTGGCGTTCTATCTTATCTGCTTACTCTGATAATACAATTTTCCAAACTGTTTAGCCCAAGACTAGTTATTATTGATAGTTAATATGAACGTGTGGGCTTTTGAATTTATTTATAAGAAACCTAAAGATCCTTGAAAAAAATCATTTTGATGTTCTAAACTGTTAAGACCAAGACTAGTTATTATTGACAATTCATATCACCGTATTGGCCTGTAATAAGTAGAAATAAATAAAGTTAGTAAAAAGTATAAATTGACAATGGTATATAATATTTATAAGTTAACAGTTTCTTTCTATTGAACAAACTATTTGAGATATGTAACATTGAAACGTAGACACTGTTGGAGTTATCTTTGGTCACTAAATGGCGCTAGATAAAAAAATATCTAAGGACCAGTTTTACAATAAATTCAGATAAAAAATATCTAAATGTAAAACCAATCTGGTGTCAACTGATAACATCCTTTTTCGAGAGTTTTATCCAATCATTAGTATTTTTTCAATTCATAAAACCGTTCTGTTAATATAAATCGGTTCAAAATAAATTATTATCATAAAAAAGTTTTGATCAAACCCATAAATGGAAGACAAGCAACTTGGTAACACCATTTTATAAAAAAATCAGATAGAAATCTATATATCATAAATGTAAAAACAGTCCGATGCCTAAAGGTATTCAACTACAGAATGCCTGGGCGTAAAACAGTTTATAACTCGACCACGACGCCAAAATCGACATTATAAACATAATCAGTATAAATCAAATCATCCATAAAAATGTATAATTTATTAGGGTAATTGATACGTTTAGCCCTTTTTGTATAGATACATACAGAAAAAAAAAACGTTTCAGTGATCCATATAAAACTTGAAGAAAAATATTAAATAATTGTATTTTATCCATGATAACGGATTATAGAAGTTCCCGCCTGCGAGTGTTGTTTGAATGATGAGACAAAGAATCATATGTTTTTCATCTATCCTTTAAATGACATATTTAATTTATATAATGTCATGTTTTTGCAAAGCCCAAAATATGTTAAATTTCTTCTTGAATTACGCTTCCACTTGAAGATCGAATGTGATTTTTCTTCATGTTTAATTGATTGAAGCTTTAAATAGTCGAATATTTTTTTTACCAAATTCACTCTATTACAAAAGCAATATAAGTTTTAACAGCGATGGAAAAACTTATCCTTGTGTGAGAAGATTGTTCATATATATCATATAATATATAGACAATTTAAAAATTTCCTCCCCTAAACAACTTAAGATAAAAAAGTCAACTTAAATTCAATACGCTTATTGCCATTTAAATTCAATAGGTTTATTGCTATTTAAAAGTAATTTTTTGATTACTTTATTAATTATTATTTTATTCAAAACTGAACAACATAAATGTATCTTGAACCCATTCTAAAAACATTGCTGTTTGATAGTTAACGGTTTGTATGCAGAGATTGGGTAATAAAAGGGCCGTGATCAAGAATTAATGCCTCTAAAGCTGCTCCTAATTCTTAGCTAAAGATAACAAGGAAACTGCGAGATATTATCGGGCAGAGGCCTTGTCAAAGGCAATAAAATCAATATATTAGAATTGACATCAAACGTTAGACGTTCGAGCGTTCTTTAGCCTCCCAAGGACTTAATTCATAATACTTGTATCTTTCACTGAGCTTTATGGAATATCAGTTAAATAACAACACAGTTCCAGTGAACAAAATTAAAAGATAAATTCGAATTTGTTATGATGCTAAATTAAAATTTATTTGAAAATGGAAAATAAATAAAGGAACTATTTTAATTTTTCACTGTCTAGAGATAAAATATGAGATGTGTATTTTTTTCTATTCAAAGGATTCAACGTGACGTATTTATTCCTTATAAAATATTTGCATAAGAAAAAAATATAGTGTGCCACTGTATAAAAGAAGACGAAATAGGGACATCAGAAATTAATGCATAGATAAAATAGATATTTTAAGTAAGATTAAGAAAAGAACATCATTATGGTTTGGACATGTAGAGAGAATGAATGATACAATAATGACTAAGCGAGTTTACAAGGCATAAGCGCAGTTATATGCGTGGAAAAGTTGACCTTAGAAAAAAATGTCTGGATTGAGTTTTACAAAATTTTGAAATAAGGTAAAGTGAGATATATAAATATTGGAATATTATGCCCGACTAGATGTATGTATTGGAGGAGGCGAAAGTTGTGTCTTAGATAAAAAAAGTTTGGAGATATGTTCTTTCAACCTACCCTGCAAGGGTCATGACGTGACAATATGTATTTTATACATATACGAGTACGTATCTAAACCAAAATATGTTACAACTATTGTACATATCGGAAGATCTGCAAAGGTTTTTTTATAGTTCGTTTTTTCGCGGTAAGTTTTTTCACCAAATATATGTTTTTTTAAACATCTGTATTAGTGAGGAAGTATCTAATTGAAGGGCAGCATCCAATCCTTTTTCGTTTTCACAATTAACTTACCAATTTTTTTGCTGTCAATAAGATCATGTTCGATTTCCGAGTTAGACCGCCCTTAAGAAGAATTTGCTCTCTAAACGACGCTTTTAAATATCCGTTTAATATATAATATAATTTTAATTTATTTATAACTTGGTTCACGTTAATGTATTGCAGTACTTCAGCCAAATTTTCCGTTAGAAATTTCCCTTTTTCCCGTCATTTAAGAACACGATTCCCAAATAGCAAAATTTTCAATTCGCTCGTATATTTCATTGTTAACCCAAATGACGCATTCATTTTTCCTTCGACACTTTTCAATCACAATGCGTTTGGATTTTATAACTCATGCAAGATTATATTTCATTCTTTTTTAATGTTTAGGGTTAAAAGGTTATTTGTGGATTGTGATAACCTCTGTGGCCTGTTTAGTAAGACGCTATCTTCCGCCCGGGAGTTTCGGATTCAATTCCAATGATACCCAAAAAGAAAAAAAACGGTGTCCCAGTTTGATTAAAAAGTTTGTTTCATAACAATACTAGTTCGAGCTAGACTTACCCAGTGTGTACAATAACGAACTGTGGCTTACTAGCCTGTTCCAAGAGTCTTAAGCCCGAAGATCAATGCCAATACCGTCTTCCGCATGATTCTTCAATATGTTCGTATCTTCAATTCGAATATATTGAGAGCAACGAATTAATTAAATAAGATTCGTAGTGTAAAATGGATATTTTTCGAAATAATTTTTATTTGTGCTGTATATTACCATTATCTAATTAAAAAAAATACTGGTATAAACTTTTCAATACCAAAAGCTTATCTATTTGCCAGATCCATTTGTTATAATTTCAGGACCTAGTTGATTAAAACTTCCAGCTCAGGGGTTCCAGTCTCGTTCCCTTTACATTTTTTTAACATGTTCCTGGTTGGAAGATATTACATATGACAACTGTGTAAATACAGTAAAATGAGATATTTTTATAACAAAAGGAATTATTCGACTTCAACTTTTACATTCATCTATTATCCAGTTGCAGGCAGAAAATGTCTGACAATGGATATCCCAATCACGTGTATTGAGTTACACTTGCATACAATGTGTTTTTTTTTAGGAAAAAAGGCCATTCGCGTGCGTTTCAGTTTTGTAAGTTAATAATAGTCATAAACGTAATATGCTAGTCAATAGACGAAAAGGTAGAAAAACAAAACTTTTTTCGATCCTAAATTTGTACTTGAATTCCACAATATTGCAAACTGTAGTTGTTGCTCACAACTACTTAACTAAACTATTAGCATATCTTGGGACGCCTTGCCATGAGAGACTTATGACATTTGAAATTACTCCATGAATGCTCCATTTCAACATCATGCTTAAACAATTAACTGAATTGCTTCGATTTTTTATAAAAATGCACAAATCTACGTCGAACAAGAAGGATGGGTGATTATTATGATCAATAATGATTTTGAGTTTCTCTTCAATGCAATGAAAGATGTGCCCAGCACTGAAACTCCTGTATGTCGTACACATTATTTTCCAGTCCTCTCGTTATTCCGCTGTCCAAAGAGAATATGGCAAAGGTAGGCGTATAGCATTCTTCCCCTCATCACTTCAGCGCAAAGGCGATATTTCTTTGTTCCTGCCATTCAACATATTGTCATTGATTATGAATTTTTCTTTGTCCCCTGTGCGTGAAATTTTACAAAAGAACTGATAAATGTATCAAACATTTGTATACATAAATGCTTGAATTCCAATTTTTAATAAAATATTTTTAAATCGTAATTTTGTGTCCTTAAATTATCTTTCAAATAAGGTCAATATCTCAAAATGGTTTAAATCCCAATTCAATAATCAAATTAAAATGTCATCTTTTAGACTGTAATTTTGAATGAAAATCCACTTCTTAAATCACACTGGTGTTTTGATTAAGGCCTTATTATTTAGTAAACACGTCTCATAATCCCTCGCGTGTTTATGCGATATAATAATTAATTGTTTGTAATAATATGAATGCAGTTGACACAAATCTCTCAGGACACTGAATTTTCAGCTTTCAGGTTTCAGCGAGTCACGTATAGCGATTACCGGTCACGCGAGGACAATTATCATATAATAAAGGCATAATTCTCTTTTATTGCAGCAATAAATACAAGCACTTTTATTTAATTAATATTTTTATACTATACATGTAAAAGTATACTTAATTTGAAGGCTTAATCATTTAATGAGAGCGATGGGAGTAGAATAATGCTTCAGAATGCAAGTCTTACAAAAAAACATTAGATGAAATGATAAATCAGCACGAATTGAAATGATATTTTTATTTCATTTTGTTTTACATAAAAAGTGTATGTATGTTAACACATGTATACGAATTCATTGATCTAGTCGGTATGATACCTGTATTTCAACTCGGAGGTTGCAGGTTAGATTCCCGTTGGAACCCAATTTTTTAAAAAAGAACTCCAATCTGATTTTTACTTTATGTCCCCTTAACAAATTTCTAATTTGTTTGAAGATTGGACAAGAACGTGGCGATAAATCCACTTGGTTGTAAATTATATATGTACAATGGAATCTAACACAACACAATATTTGAAAGAAAAAGAACAAATAAAAACGATGTATCATTTATTAATCAAAGGTTTAGGTTTTAACTTGTTGAAACTACATATAAGAATATATATGAATAAATTATTTTATAACTCCCCTAGTTACATTAATCCCTGCGACACGTGTTCCGATCTACGAGTATCTAGAGGTTCTCTTCAGCCGAAATTATCCTAGTTTATTGCTAAATCAATACTTCAGGCACGCTGGTGTCATGTTTCATCGGAAGTGTATATGGTCTGTTAACCCAAAGAAAAATATTTTAAAAGGGGTGTAACCTATTTTCATTCCTTGGTTCTTTATTACTTTTTTGTTTCTTTATGAATTTCATAAAGTAACAAAAAAAGTTATAAATATGTGTTTCTTTATGAACATTTTCTTGGTTATATATTACTTTTTTGTTTCTTTATGACCTTGTGTATTTCCAATTACTTTTGTGATATTTTAACTTTGTATTTTTAATATGAATTGCGAATTCTGAAAAATCGTTATTAGATATTAAACGGTATTGTAGTGCTTAAACTAAAGTGTTATTCCATATTATATATACTTTTATCAGCACGTTATATTTCATACATGTCATTCTTATGAAATTTACTTCCTGGTCATTAGTGGTAAATCCATTGTCCTTGAAGTTAACATTTTTTTATCTATACATTATTGTTTATGTATCATGTGGGTCTTAATTTTTCTGAAAGTATGTGGGGTTATTTCATTTACTTTGTAGAATTCTTCTTCAATTATCTCTGCTATTGACATATTTTATTTTGAGTTAAACATAGTTATTGATTTGTTGTTTATTTAATTTCATTATACATGTGTTACATACAACGTTATCCGTATAACTATTATTTCTAGCTTTTTCTATTATTGTAAAGAGTTCTTAATAATAGTTTCATTGATGAAAAGGTTGTTATTTTGTATGAGTGTGCTTATTTTTTTCATTTGGATCAATTTATCATGTTTCCGATGAAACGCGACACCAGCTCGACCTAAGTGCTACTCTTGTAACAATCAGGGATCATTCCGCCTATACTATAGACATCCTCGAGATATGGGGTAGTAACACGTGTCACGAGAATTAACGTTATTAGTCGAAAATAAAAAAAATTGTTGTTAAATATTTAAAAAACATAATAATTTGAAGTGGACACTAAAATTATACGGGTATGTATTTATTGTTGTTATTTATCATGACCCCAATAAACGAGAATTTGCCTTTATTTTATTTAGGACATACGAACATAGTTAGGTTATTTAGGAAATATGAACATATATTGATAATTATTATTGAC
Source organism: Odontocerum albicorne (assembly GCA_949825065.1). NCBI lineage: Eukaryota > Metazoa > Arthropoda > Insecta > Trichoptera > Odontoceridae > Odontocerum > Odontocerum albicorne. The sequence continues at coordinate 26,138,427 of OX463854.1, read as the reverse complement.
GGTAAATTATTATAATATTTAATTTTTTAGTTAAAAATACTCATTAAGTTGACAAGTTGTTAGACCTTGTTTTAAGTACGCACGACATGAGTCTACCCTTGGCTTGCTATACCAATTCGGAGAAATGAAGAGCATCTTTTACGATTTTATTCATACACACATCAAAAATATATATTTGAGAAATTGAGAATAACGGAAGAAAATTGTCCTTGGCGAAGATCAAACATAACATCGCTTACACTTTCGACTCGATACACGATAACTATTTTATGAATGAACGAAATATTGAAATCAAATGAAAAATGAAATCGTGAGGCTGTTAAATTTACAAGCTTTTATAAAAAGTCTTATTGTACTTTTCAGTCGTTTTAATTTCTGTTTCCGAATATTAGAGGCTCTATTGCTTTGAAAATTATCTGGTGAGTACCATATATGTAATCTATTAAATACCGATTTCGATATAATTTTTATACTTTATTCTGTCGAATAAGTTAAGTATCTCATACTAGCTGTCAATGTATTTAATCTAAATTTACTAATTATTATCAAAACTTATGATATGTACAGGGTTTTATATAATCAAAAATCGGGAAGAAGTATCGATTCATTTTTTCCTCCTATATGTCCTCAGTGAGATACAGGGAAAAGCCTAGTTTACTGGGGATACGACAAATTAAAGGCAACAAACCCAGATTCATTAAAATTGTGTGTCCAAATTAAATTACCTATTGTTTTTTTTCGCAAATAACGTATATTTCTTGTCATGTGTAAAATAAATAAAAAATCAACTTCTTGTATTATCTGAATTCAAGAAGCTTCAAGAAGCCTATGTTCAACAAGCCAATATTTTTTTTCAAGGATATAAATAAGCTTATTAAAAGCTCTGAAAATGTATCAGAGTTACAAGTAGGTAATGGTAAATATATATTGAAAAAAATAAATGGTTTTCCCCCTTTTTTCCTTTCACTCCGCGAATTTATTGACCTCCCCTCGTATAATCATAATTTGCACAATATTCTTGTCAAGTGTGCGAATTTGAGTTTCAGATGGTAATATGTTTAAAACTCGGTTTCATGAGTAAATCCTTCCTATTGTTACCAGTAAATCCTTCCTATTGTTTACAGTAAATCCTTCCTATTGTTTACAGTAAATCCTTCCTATTGTTTACAGTAAATCCTTCCTATTGTTTACAGTAAATCCTTCCTATTGTTTACAGTAAATCCTTCCTATTGTTTACAGTAAATCCTTCCTATTGTTTACAGTAAATCCTGATTTGTGGTTTTCCTCTGAACCATCAAGTATGACGTTAAAAGACCTTTTGTGAAAAATCGGATAGAGCCTTTTTTAAATTGAATTTCATCTTAAATTGAAAAAAAATCCAGGTTGAAAGTAAATATTTCATTTGCATAACTACGATACTTGTTCAACAAATTTACAGCATTCAAGAAATCTCCTTGATATTTACTTCTTCCAATTCGGAAGGTAAGAGCATATTTTTCATTTAGTGTTGCGTATTAAAAGGCTTATACAATCTAATGTACTTGTTTATCAAAACTTTTAGAGAATTTCTAGCAAAATTCTTCCCTTTTCCAAAATGTTATGATTTCTCAGATGAAATGGTGTGAAAATTTCGACGCTATTATGGTGATCAATCATAACTCGGGTTTACAAAAGCGTACGTGTACATTTGAAATAAATGTACTCTCGGCACGCGAAGGGATACGAATCGTACGAATAGTTTAAGTTTAAGGTTTGTATCATAGAATAAAAAAAAACTTTATTTAATATAAACGTTTTGATAAAACTGCCTACAAAATTAAGATAAAGAAAATATTGTTGACAACGTCAGTAAAAATATATAGATATTCGAAACATAATCACAGTGGTCTGATTGGTAATACACTTGCCCCTAACCCAGATGTTGCGGTTTCAATTTGCTTTGGTATAAGATTTATTGAGAAGGGTTTCAGTCTAGTTTTATTTCACGACTTTTTAAAATCTTTCAGATTGATTGGAAGATGGGGTAAACTCACCACATGGTGATAAATTAGCCACATGGTGGTTAACTCCCCAGATGGTACAGTATATAACAAAAGTGTAATAGTAAGATTACTATGCTCGTTAAATGATGTGTTAATTTCATGATCGATCATTTTAACGAGTGCTTTCTATTAGATTAAAATGTTTACCAGAGTTGTCGTGTAGCGTTCGCGTAAATAATGGCCGATGTTTGAAGGCATTATAATGTTTGTAACGATACAGATGGTATAAGCGAATCGAAATTGCTATGTAAATAAGCGAATCGAAATTGCTATGTAGGGGCGCGCGAGATGCGTTCACCAGTTCCAGCGCTGATTGCCGAGAGCGTGTTTATATCGCAGTCGTAAGGGCTTAACGGGCCAAACATGCAAAAGTGGGAAGTTCTTGGGTGCAAGTAGGCTAGCGAGGCTATAGGCGTCTTATCAAGTAGGCTATCGAGATTGACTTTTTACCTTGTGATCATATTTCTATCGGTGAAAATTGCATCATATTTCTTCATCTCAGTTTTAGATACTTCATAAGAATATTCTGTAAAATAATCAAGGGATGTAGGTTTTTGTTTATTTATTTTGTGGCGGACCTCTTGATAATACATACATCTTTAGTGATTTAAGGTTCTTAACCCAAATGATCAGTTATTAAGCCGATTCAACATTGTCTCCAGACCACACTTATCAATATGTCTGCATCACCAATCCGGATGTGTAGAGGGATATCATACGAATTATTGAAACTGTGCCTTGATATAGTTCGAGTAGAAAAGTTCTAATTAAAATTCACAAATAAAGGTGTAGTTATACGATTAGTGCGTTGTTTTCAGTCACTGGTTTGATGTTAGCGTTGATTTCACGTTTTATTTTTGAGAACAATTCTTTTTCGTCGTTACCTCAATGCTGAAAAACATGATCCACTAACTGTCAAGCATAAACGTGTGGTTATTTTGGGGAAAATATTACGGTGGTTTTTTTATTGCCTTGAATTGTGTATATATTGTATGTCCTTTTGCAGCACAACGTTTTGGGGTATAATACTAGATCCCAGATGAAATTTACACTTGTGGATGTAAAGTGGGAGTAGGAGGGAATGAAACATGTTTGAGGATATAATTATTCGGATAGGAGAGATAATAGAGAAACAGAAAAGCAAAAGTTACCAGCCTTTGTGTCCTTCACCAAGTTTAGCTTGCAAGCCTACATAGTTTTGAGGGGTGGGGCCGACGTTCATGCACTAACCGCTAGCTACTTGGAGCCAAGGGTGAAGAAGTAGAGATGTCAGTGGATTAGCGGTTAAGTACTTTCTAGGTATCCCTAGACTAACCAGTACCGCCCACAAGGTAATACTGCTTAACTTCACCCTTTGAGAACATTTTATTACATCACTTAAGAACAATAACTTGAATTGAATTTTACTTGTTTATTTTTATTTCTCACTAAAAGTAATCTAACCTATATGTTGAACTTTCGCTTGTGTTCGTTCTTTTGCCGCGTAAAAAAGTTATGCTTACTTACCAGTTCTCAAAAGCTGAACTTATGCAAAGGGGAATATTTACTTACATACCTTGTAGAATATTCATGTGTTAAAAAAACACCAGGAAGACGATGCTTAATGCAGTCGAACTACCCATTTGTTTTTCAGATAAAAATCTATTTTAAACAGGAGTCTTTGCTGAAAATGTGCAACGCGGACTTTACACTTAAGCTTGCAATTTCAGTAATGCAACTCGAAAAATTGTAATCTCGAAATGTATTTAAATGACTGGTAAGATAACATCTTCTGAAGTCTAAGAAAAGGTAAAAATAACTTTTTTTCATTTAACTACTGTCAAATTATCTGTGACAATAAATCTTATTTTAAACGATCCCTTTTTAAGGATTGCGGTTTTACTACCAGTAAACTAAAATATTTAAGAGTTAGATTAAGTTTTATAAACGTGAGATTTTGGTGAAATTTCATATTACAGTGATCAATGGTTTTGATTCTCAGGGCGTCGCAATCTGGATGAAGTTCACGTATTGGAGTGCAAAATGTTACAAATTGTGCAAAAAAACCAAAAATGTTGATGTTTCATGTTGCGTTAGAAATTTAGATAAAATTTTTGTCCATGTTAACTTTCGGCCTTTGAAGATAAGTAGATATGATGCCTGTTTTTTAGCCCAGGTGTTCAATATCCATTGGTATCCATTTTTTCAAAAAGGTTTCTGTCTGGTTCTTACTTAAGGCCTTTTTAATCCCATTTTGGTTTGTTGAAAGAGATTTCCATATGACAATATATTTACATAGGTTATACTATTTATAAAGCTTTTTGATCTTAATTTATTTATTTATATTTTTTACGTGATAAGAAAATATATTAAATTAACGAAAGTAACAGTTTAAAGAGATACGCTTCAATAATCGTGCAAAATATATTCCTAAAATATCAAGGATATTTTTATAATCAAACATCGTTGACCTGCTGGCTGATTGACTATGAATTTTTGTTTTAAGCCAACTTACTTATCAGATGTGTCAATTTTATTTTCTCCCTATAGAAAAAAACATTATAGTAAATATAAAAAAATGTTATGAGATGAACTCTCTATCACTATTCTTCAATATGTAACAAAACTTTTACAGGTTCAGCAATGTCCTGAAAAAGGAGCGTTTTCTTTAATGTGTATTTGAGCTATAAAATACAATGATAAATGACTTTCTCTCTGCTTATAATGCGCTATATACCTACTCTAGGAGCTAAATAATAAAGATGTTTTTGACCGAAAGAAGAGATGATCCTTTAAATACTTAGCATATTTTTTTAAACTATCGTTCCAGTTTAATAAACGTGATAAATGATCACCTTTGTGAATCATGAAAATTATTTTCAATATAAGCTTTAACCTAGAGTTTTATACGTTTGCCTACTGACAAATTATGTTTCTTTTTTCGTTTAAATATCTTGATGGGGTTTTTTAAATAACCTTGATAATTAAAATATTTTATGTACTCTCTCAATTCTATCAATTATAGTTTTAAACGCTTCACCTCACCCAATTAATCTTCCCCCCAAATTCGTATCGAAAAGTCTATTTATTATAGTCAATTCATTTATTCTCTTTTGAAAAAATATTTCAAACTGATCTGAATATCAATTCACAAATTTTGACTATCGGCTGTACAATTTAATAAACAACGATTAGCGCGGTGATTTTCAATAAAATTCTGTTCCATTAATGCTCAAAGGGCGAAATGCGTTTGTACTCATTTAACGCAGAGGAAAGATTTGAAGAAACTTTATAAATGTAAACTTTACTTAAATGTTTAATTTCATAACATATCTTAGCAAATTAGTACTATTGACTCGAGTTCAAAACCTTATCATTGCACTCGTATATGTAAAGCTTGTGGTGTCCGTTGAGCTGCATTATTTTTAGTCTAACTTAAATTTGTTAATATTTTTTATAAGCATTCTGTCCGTTTTTATAAGTATTTAGAAAATCAGTTTCTTTTCTCTAGTATCTTTAATATTGTCTATTTTGTCTTTCTTTATATGGAGATTATGTAAGTAATCGCACTTAGTCAAGTCACCACAAATAAACTAGAAATTTAAATGTGGTTCTATTGAAGAATTCCAAAAATCTTATGAGTTGACAATGTCCGTGATAATGTCATCTTGAACGGGTAAATCAAGACAGATAATTACTATCCACAATCTAAAAGAGAACGTTCAAATACTTTGGACGTATAGTGCGAGGACAAAATAATGAAGTTATTAAATAATATTGGGGGGAAAATTAGGGTAGAATATGATCAGGAACAAAACTTATATCCTGGAATCTTTAAAGAGGTAACAAACTTTAAAAAATAAGATATGGAGAGATTTTCGTCCTTCAAACAATTTTTCGAAAAACAAGTAAATATATTCGATCACATCTTGATGATTAAAAATCATTTCAACGAGATAATCTTTGAACATGGTTCGACTGAATATGTTTCTTGATGTTTTCAATGACGAAAGTGTTCCAATCTTTTGATTAAGTCTACTCAATGTGAACGAGTAAGTCTGTCGGAAAAAACAGATCAACCTTTCTTTTCTCGGTGCACCTAAATACGGAAGTACACAGTTGGAATTTTAGTTATTGCTAATGAACTATTAGATCTAAAAGAATGGTGCAACGGATATAAATTTCAACTTTTTAATGAAATTTAAAAACCACTCAATCAAGTTTATATTGCAAATATTTAAGCAGAACTATTTCTACATTCAACTTTGTATTAAGTTCTATCAATTCTTTCACAAACAAATAAAAAAAATATACATGAATAATAATAAAGAAGTGAGGTACGATACAGCCTTATCCTGATCGAGAAAATCTCCTTACCTCGACACGGCAGTAGTAACTCTATCGCAATTTTTTTTAAAGTAAAACACAAATTTCAATGCAAACATCTCATCACATATTTTCAAGGTCTAAAACTCAGCGGCTTCGAAACTGGTATAACTTAGAGACCTTTTTTCATCAGAATTTATTGTTTTTTTGCTTAGCTGCTGCCAATATAAACGTCTTGGAGAGCTGTTGGATTTACCGGTGTAACGAATATCACTTTATAAATCCATTTATGGCGTATTATTCACAAAGGTCTAAGAGAGACGACTTCTCAGTTTTAGAACAAATGATTTTGGAGGGTGATGGATGTTAGATAATACGAGCACGTCATATATGAGATGGGTTGTCTTTAGATACAGGAGTACTCTATAAGTACCACTTTAAATTAAATGCGCTGGAGGTAGTTGCGTCACGCATTTAGGATGCCTCCATTTGGTCAAGAACTGTTTTTTTATTTTATGTCAAGCTTTTAGGTGTTTTAATGAAATTTTATGAAACGTTTGTATATTTTTTTGCAATTAGTTGCCGAATCTCACAAGTGGGTATATCTCGGATTTGAGTGAGTCTAGTTGGTGTAAGCTAACGTCTCTGAACAGGTAATATACCCGGTGAGACGGATGATAATAGCTGTTGGTCTTATGTAGAACAATGTAAAAATGTTAATAAATAAATCTTATCTACCATATATGGAACAATGTCGAGTACCGGACTGTGGACTGACCTAGATGAAGATGTTTTATCACATTCCAGTGTTTCCGATAGATCTTTTAGGCCATGGGGTGATAATTTTCATAGTTTTGAATGCATCAACAAAGATGTATGTAATAAATTAAATGTTTTTCGTCGTTTGATTGTATGTGGTGCAGCCTGATGAACTTATTGTCATATGGTCATCTCTTTCAAGCAATCTGAAATATGTTGAAAGAGGCTTTAAGGGAAAATAAAACTAGAAACTTTAATAAAAAATCTAGGTACCAACATAAATCGAACCCGCAACTCCTGAACTGAAAGACAGGTATCTTATCAACGAGACCACATACGTCACATTTTATAAGGAAAATGCGTTTTTTGTAACAATAGTTTAACTAAAGTACTTTCAGTTTTTGTACGGTTTGAGTTACATTGTATCGTTTTGTCTCCACCAAGTTAATCTTGTATCATACCACGGAGGAATATGGGATAATAGTGCCTTAAGGAAAGTGTTATGAAAACAAGAATTATTTTCATTAAGACAAACGTACCCCAGAGGATACACATGCGATAAAATGTTATACGTCCTTATATGTCGGTCTGAGTCGTCTCTCTAGGCACACATTTAAATTAATTAATATCCCAATCCTGTCCTGTGCACGTGTGGTAGGGTCAGGGTTAGAAAATATGAACATTATAATGGTTGAAACTTAAATTTTTAATTGTGATGTATGAACAAGGAAATAAGGGACAATTACACATATAGTGACAGACTTTTATTGCATGAAAAAGGCTTCTACTATAATTTCAGTTTGTTGTGGTTAATTTGTTGACTCACAGTATTTTTATTTTGCATTAAAATTGTGTTGCACATTAGGAATATAACTTTTAGATAAAAAACAACAGTTTATTAGTGCCCACCTTGACGCATGACAGAAAACCACATGTTGGCAGATAAATAATAGTATGATATATGAATTGACTCAAATACCGGGAACAAGGGGCGTGATCTTTAATGCACGAAAATGCACCGGTGCACAAAAGCTAGATTGTACGTAATTTTCAGGCCAAAAAAGTATCAATCACCCCCCGATTCGCCTGATTTGACTCCATGTAACTTCTGGCTATACGCAAGATGGGTGCCGCGTTTGCTCACAATGGAACAAAAACAGCGTCGTGAGGATGTTTCAATCGAGTGTTTGGCGATGTTTCACAGTCTGTTTTTTCGTCGATTCATAACCATGGATGAAACATGGGTCCATCACTTCACACCTGAGACGAAGGAACAGTCAAAACAATGGACTGAAAGGGGAGAATCGGCTCCAAAAAAGGCGAAGATAGTTCCATGTGCAGGTAAGGTCATAGCGTCAGTTTTTTGGGATGCGCGTGGGATAATTTTCATTGATTATCTTCAAAAAGGAAAAACAATCAACGGCGAGTATTATGTGAACTTATTGCAGCGTTTGAGTGATTAACTCAAGAAAAAAACGGCTGCATTTGGCGAAAAAGAAAGTGTTGTTTCATCAAGACAATGCACCAGTTCACACAACCGTTATAGCGGTGGCCAAAATCAATGAATTAAAGTTCGAATTGCTTCCTCACCCACCTTATTCGCCATATTCAGCCCCCTCGGATTATTTTCTTTTTCCAAACTTGAAAAAATGGCTCGGTGGTAAAAGATTTGCTAACAATGAAGAGGTGGACTCTGCGGTTGATGGCTATTTTGAGGCGCTCAACGGTTCTCACTATAAACAGGGTATCGAAGCTATTGAACATCGCTGGGAAAAGTGTGTCGAGCTGATAAGAGACTATGTTGAGAAATAAAAATATTTTTTCCCAAATTTTTTGTGTTTTCTTAATTAGGTCGGGTACTTTTGGGACTACCCTCGTAGATTTTGTAAACTAAAAATAAATAATATCTTGTATTTCATTTCCAGTCAGTCACTTTTCACATTGGACAAATATGGTATAATAGAGATGCTTGCGAAACTGGAATTGGCGAAAAAATGGGGGAATTTATAAAAGGAGGAAAAAATGAGGAATAAATAAAAAAATGATTATTAAACCCAACTAAAAATTTCCTTTCCCATTAAAGCATTTTATTTGGATGAACAGAATACACACTTCCCACAAAACATAACGCCAGTTGAACCTATATATTGCCCTTGTAACATACTGATATTATTTTACCTGAAGAGAGCCCCTAGACATGAGGTAGAAATATATTTCGCGATTTTTAAGAGTAAATGCTTTGTGGAAATAATTTCTTGATTAATATTTATCTAAATATTTAATAAAATTTATTAGCATTTCCAAGTAAATACATTTAGAAGTAAGATTTTTGAATAGAAGAGTGCGAAGATGTGATGTTTATATGTAAATTTGATTGAATATAGTACAATCTGGCGAATTTATTTCCAAATAACAACCTCTTTCAAGCAGAATTGTGACCCATAAGAGAACACCAGACTTGAAGTCTTTTAAAAAAATGTGGGTACTAATGGGATTCGAACCCGCAACGCCTGGTCTGGAAGATATGTGTCTTACTAACTAAGTCAGAGAGATCGTTATTTGTTCACTTGGTTTACTCTACAAGAAAAAAGGCTTTGTAGTATATACGAGTACGTGTATAAATTCCATTGGAGTGTCATAAATATCTGAAGTCGTAAGTTTTTGACAGCTTTCTCTCTCTCTAAAGTTACGAGTACTTGAAGAAGTTAAAAATAAATGTTATATATTTTTATATTAGAGGTCATATAAGAATGAATATTTTTTATTATTTTATCTTAAGTACCAGCACACACTTTGTAGTATACACATATTATATACTAAACATAAGAAAAAAATGTTCCTTAGACAAGAGTAGAACTTAAAGGCCGATATTATTTTCATTGAATACATTGGTTGTTCTGAATCGATGCAATAGGGCGGAATACGAGTATTACGGTAGTGCTTTTGCCGTTGCTGGTCTTGTGGCTTGGAATGGTCAGCTTCTCAATATTAGATATATGAGTGGCGTGTGTAGTTTTAGGAAACACATGAAGACAACCTTTTTTGGGAGGTCTTATAAAAACCATGATTACAAATTAACACTACACTACACCTTAAGCTGAATGTGTTTCTTCGTAGTTCGTTTTCCCTTGGTAAATTTTATGCAATTTTCTTATTTTTCCAAACATATGCAGATGTAAAAAAATATCTTGTTTAATGGTCGCAGTTACCACCTTCCTATTCTAATACTAAAATTAAATATTTTTGCGTGTGCAATACATTTTTCGCCTTCTCCATCTTACGTACTCGTACATCTTGTCATGTACAATTTTCTATTATTCATATTTGTCACTTAATATTCTTTTAAAAACTGGTCCATTTGATCCAGCTACGTTTTCTTCAGTCTATCTGCCTCTTCCACGTACACATGTACTTTTGACTTGTATCATATACACTATACAACATATTTATTTTGTAATATTTTTAATGTCACGTGGGTTCAAATCCTGAGTTAGAGCTCTCTTGAAGAGTCTTCTATCTAAACGGCGTTATATTTATATTCCTTATATAATAATTATTAAAAACAAGAAATAACTTGATAAATAACCCTTTATCACCCAACAATTGTTTATACTAACTTTCAAGAATCTGCAGTTTGAGATATTTTTTTTGTTATCAAACCAAAGTTTCAGCCTAACTCGTGTCATGTTTAATCGAAAGTGTGTGTGGTCATTCATAGACGTATATGAAATATTTTGGTGAGAAGTGAAAGCATTTTTTTTAGTTATTAATTACTTTTGTGTTCTTGTTTAGGACTTAAAATTTATTTAATATCTTAATATGTATCGTTTTATATATTTTTTTGCGAATTAAGATTTTTTTACTCTACTTTCTTTGACATTACTGTAATACACGTATTGCGGTGGAAAATAAAGTTGCTTAAATTTTAGCTACTTTATGAGAAAACAAAATATAGGATTTAAAAAAGTACATAAAAATATCCAATGAATATACAATAGTTTTCCTTCAAAATATTAATATGTGTTTTTATAATCATCTTATTTTTCAAAATTAAAAAATAACATTTCTTATTCATTATAATTTGAGTTTTGAACGCCACGTTTCTTAATATAATGTCTGGAAGATGTTTGAAATCCCACTATCCTTGACACTTTTATCCCTTAATGAAATCCGAGTGCTCCTTAACATTTCTTTTTAAATTAGGGAAAAATATACTTCAGTTAGAAGCCTTTTTTGGACATAACTGGTGTGAGATATTTAAAATTTATAAGGAAAGTTTTTTGAATGAGAAACAAAATTAGTTTTATTTTAAATTTACTAGTTACATAAATGTGATGAAAATCGCTTACTTTCTTTAAAAACAGGTAGAAGTAATTATTTGAATAAAAATCAAAACATTTATTTTATACTAAATATAATTATTTCCCTGCTTGGATACACTATTTTGGATTGCTGGGCCATTATTAACAATGCTTAATACATGTCAAGACTTTGTATATTTTTTTCTTCTGCTTTATGACTTATGCTGAGATTACTGTATGCATTGTAAACTATCCTTCAATACCTTTGACATTTTGCTATCTGAAGAGCCTGTGATAAACGCATGTCCGCAAGACTCTTCATCTAGTTGCTTCAGTGCATAGGTACTTTACCTCTGCTCCTGCGACCCTTCACATCGCGAGTGACACTGTGCCTCTCCATGTAACCGAAGAAAAAACTCCTCAATTTCGGAAGACTTCATATCTTAGAGAGAGAGAGAGTTTCGGAATTGTGCATCAGAGGTTCAGGTAAAAATAGGTTCAGTTAAAAAGGCAATTAAAATCTTACTTGTTATGACCTATATTTTATGAGTGCATTAATTCCAGTAAAACATTTTTGGAGTTTGTTATATTTTGGGTTGTACATATTTATGATTTTACATCTTTTATGGATTTCATTAACTTATAGAAATATAAACCATAAATATAAAACAAGGTAAATGATCCAATACCCATGTAAAACAAATGTTTTGAACCTTTTAAACATCTTATTGAAGATTAATTTAACTCCGAATAAACATCGTTGTAATCTAAGTAATAACAATGGAGTTTTAAAATTTGAACACCATTTCTTCATACAAAATTTTAAGGTTATTCCAGTTGTTTTTTGACCTAGGATTTTATTTAAAAAATATAACTTTTTATCGAATTATAACAATCAACAAAGTTTTGTTAAAATTTAGCCCTCACGAATGTAAAAGTATAACCTATAATCGAAATAGTAATAGATTTCTTCAAAAATCTTTAAAATAATGTAAACAACGAGTATGTTGGAAGTTAGCAATTTAACATCAAACCGGTTTTCTTACAGGTTAACTTCGCAAGCTTGATTTTTTTATTGACAATAAATTAATACGTGCTAGAAAATAAATCCAAATTATATGGAATCTTAAAGTGTGTATTGTAACGACGTTTATTTTAACGACATAATTATGGCATAAGATGATAAATTATAATATACTTAATCTTGATCTCAAAAAGTTGATGGTCAAAAAGTTTCAATAAATTCTAAACTCCAATATGATTCAATCTGCTAAAATGAAAGTTGATATTTTATCACTTCGTTAAAGTCTATAAATATATCTTAAAATATGTAAATGAGATTTGATAGTACCATAGTGTATCAAACGATGATTTGTTGAATATAACTGATTGTTGAATATAACTGATTGTTGATGCATCGAGATTCTTGTGCTGGACTGTTGGTTGGTCTGGACATGTAGCTTACATGTCTAGCTAGAGACTTCCAAGAAATATTCTCTTTCGCGTACTAACGAAGAACAGAAGAAATCCCTGTGGGATAACGCAATATATTAAAGATATATTGCGTGACACGTTAAAAAAAATACATGATAACCAAAAATGGAAGCAATCGGACAGAGCAAAATGACGTAGAAGTATTACTTATTATGTAGGAGACAGTGGAGAAAGTATTAATTATTATGTAGGAGGCAGTGGAGAAAGTATTAATTATTATGTAGGAGACAGTGGAGAAAGTATTACTTATTATGTAGGAGACAGTGGAGAAATTATTACTTATTATGTAGGTGACAGTGGAGAAAGTATTACTTATTATGTAAGAGACAGTGGAGAAAGAAGACGTAAATCTGCTATTTGTATAGCTACATATATTATATGCAACATGTTATGCTTATCACAATTTGGTTAACATCTTCATGTCCAGTGGTATTAATGAATTTTTTCTAGTTCTATACTTTGTACTATACCTTCTTTAATACATGCCATATACTCATCATGGGTAAAGACCATCCTTTAATTATATTCATTTATGTGATTGACAGCAAATTGAACTCTATCTTTTTTGTCATTGTTCAAATTCCAAAACATGTTACAGCATTGAAACTTATGAAACAGCTGATATGTATCATTTAGAAAAAATAATTAAATACAAAAAAAAAATATTTTCAGAAATAGCACGCCTTAAAATATTCATTTCATATTTGAAATTAGTAAAAATATCAAACCAAAAAAGGTTTACATCATCATTGAATTACACAAAGAGATAACACTAGCGTGAAATTCTGAGTCAGATTAGATTTCCAATGAAAACAGTTCATAGTCTCTCTTCTTTCTGGTTAATTCGAAGAAATACACATATGACAATAAGTTAACTAGGTAGTACTATACAACGGTATTACAATATAAATTATACATCCATATCATTAAGCCGTGTCTTTTGCGGAAATGGCAGATAAACAAACAAAATTGTACAGATCTAAATCTGTACAATTTTCAGTGCAATCACACAACTTCCCCCCCCCCCCCCCTCTACAATACTTTTCGCTGTGCACAATCTTTCATTTTTTATACTTCTTATTTTACCTTCTTTTAAAATCTGGTCTTATTCATCCAGTCACGTTTTCCTCAGTCGACCTCTTCCACGCATATCTTGCACTTCTGACATGTATGAGTATATTCGCTTTGTCATTTTTACATCGCCCATTCTCTTCGCCTGTCCAAATCATTTTAAACCAGCACACAGTACTATTTTTTGTCATTTTTGCAACTTTTGACAACATGTGGTTGGTTGGTTTATCTTACAAAAAGTGTTCCTTTTACCTTATTTCCTGTCGTTAACTTTCAAGCAATGCCCCACCCCTTTCAACTCATCCATTACACGTGAACATACTGCTAAGATAATAAAACTCATTAACCTGCTCCAGTTTTACTGAGTTAACCCATACATTGAAAACATTTTTTATCACACCGCTTTCTGTAACCATAACTTTCGGTTCCACTACGTTCATAATATAACATGCCCTTTCAAATATTTCAAAACAGTTTTAACCTATTTTGCCAAATACACTTACACCCATACAACATTATTTAAACGACATTTGTAACTAACTCCTTATTAAAAACATTAAATTGTTCCGATAAAATTAGTACAAGTTAAATGAAGCACTTTTGATTCAAAATGAAATAGAGTGGTTAACTTAATTTATATCCTGAAAGTACCTTTTATTATAGGTTTTATGATGTGGAAACGCAATTCGCGGATAGCGGTTGAGGAGAACTCGGGCTTTATTAGAGCTAATAGGCAGTTTTAGGCCCAGTGAGAGGACGTAAAAATCGTTACACAAAAAGGCTTCACGTGTATTGATTTCAGAATTCATTACAATGTCAATTCGAAACCATTATGGAAGCCTCCTCCAAGGTTAGTGTGGTTCCCTAGGGATGATTCCTTTACAGAGGTCACAAACTATTGAATTCAACCGTGAGAATAACACGGTTTGTATTCGGTTCATTTTTAACCTAAACAAATACGAATTCGTCCGAATATCGTGTTTGAATTCCGTGGCTTAAAATAAGACGGTGAAGAATTTTCTTCGTTTTATCAACCCTCCTTGGAGTGTTGCACAAGGGGAGTTGATAAAACTGTCCTCTTTTAGAACTTAGATTGTCCCTCCGTTATGCTGTCCTTTTTCACATCCAAGCTGTCCTATTTTAGAACTAAGATTGCCCCTCCGTTATGCTGTCCTCTTTTACATCCAAGCTGTCTTTTTTTAGAACTTAGATTATCCCTTCGTTACAGTGATGGTTTCATTTTTTCTTATCAACACTTTCGACATATCATTTAAAAAATGTTGAAGAGTGCAGCCGGAAGAAACTATTGTTTTCGGTCTCAGTAATTAAGTCTTCGGGTTTAATTTAACTGAAGTAGACGCGAAACTCGCGGTTTGCACGGGTTGGCAATATTATCGCGCATAAAGAGACATCATTCGCAAACATATTAGGCGCATGCAAGTATTGTTATCAGACAAACCCTTTAACTAAACTAATATCCTTTTTTGATTAGTACCATTGGGAAACCCGAATCCCCTAGGTCAACTAAGCCACGGAATTTTGGGAAATATGAAGAATTTGGGGAAATACTTTGAAATTCAAGTCAAAATCCAAAATCTCGTAAACTTTGTTGGAATCATTTAGTACAAAAAATTATTCGAAGACAGTATTGATTTTTTGTCTTCGGATTATTTTTTGAGCTTTCATTTTTGATTTACGCTTAATGCTTAGCATTTGATTTTATCTTTGATGTTTTTTTTTACTGCACCAAATCTTAACTCTCCTTTTTTTCTTGGTGCCATGGTTGTTGGTTTTCGTTTAGTTGTCGTTTTTTTTATTAGCGTTATTAGAGTTTATGGTACGCAAGTTATTACAGAAAGCTACAGAAAAATACAGTTTTAGATGAAATCGATTGTCATAAGATAGGGTATGTAAGTGAATAAAAAAAGTATGCAAGTGAATAAAAAAAAGATGTTAATTAATTTAAAAAAAGTATGTAAGTGAATGAAAAAAGTATGTAAGAGAATAGAAAAAGGATGTAAGTGAATAAAGAAGAGTAGGTATGTAACTGAATAAAAAAAACATATAAGTGATAATTTGAAAAAAATCAGCTGTCAATAAACAAAAAGTTTGGCTACCCCAACTCTAGACAGAAATATACGAGCCACACCTGAAATTTATCGCTGCCTCTGAAAATCCAGTTCACGCTTCGCTAGTTCATAAATAAAGTCCTGAAAGGATAATAACGACGAGGTGAACTGATAAAAATGGGACATTGCTCAAATAGGATGTTAATATTGTTTCTGTATTTTGCTTTGCCCCAGCCTGCTTATTACTATTTAAGATATTTGCCCGAATATATCATTTTAGAAATAATCTTATAAGGATTGTCTTATTTTATTTGGATCATTTTATCAACGCTTTTATTGGTATATTTGACTTCTAATTATTACATTGGATATTGACGAAGGTAATTTTTGCTATCTCGGTGTTAGTGAGAAGTTGATGGATATACTGGAGAGGTTTTAACATGTTTGTGTTTGATTTATTTGTAATCTTAAAAAAATGCACATACATAAATCCGAAAATCGTGCGTAACTCCAAATGTATTAGAATTAAATAAATAAATAATTATCTAATAAGTTTTTTTTCGACATAAATACAAATTATCATGCCATTTCCTGTTGAGATAGGCAGAGAGACAAATCGCCATGTTATCTAGGAGAAAAGAAAAAAATATATTATATATGAGAAGGTAAGCATGAATTGAAGCGAAACGATGGGATGGGATCACTTAAAAGGCAGCGTAGTATCAAAATTATCTCGGGATTTTTTACTTTCATATCCCATTGAATTTATTGGTATATCTCTAAATCTGACAGGAATAAAAACGTGTTTTTTAATATTGACATCCCGTTTTTTACGAAGTTTCGGATACCATTTCACTTGAATTAAGTGACCATATTGATAAACGTTTAAAAACTTTAAAAACCATAACGATACATATATACAAATTATTACGCCATTTCCCTGTTGTGATAGATGGAGAGAAAATAACGTTTACTTTTTTTTACATCTACTCATTTTCTCATACAGTTCTTCTGTTTCTCTTACTTCTTACATTTTCTTCATCCCAAATTTCATTTCCTTGGTCCACTTGATCCTTTTATCCGTCGTCTTCTAGAACAACTCCTATTTACGCTTGCATTGGTTTTTTTAAGTCAACTTTTCGTCACACAAACCACCTCAATGTGCTGTTGTATTTTTTTGTTTAACTTATTCAATATATTTTGAATGTTCAAACAAGTTCACAGAGATGACAATAGTATGAAAAAAAACTATAGTTTTTTAAATGTATTAATTGTAACATCTAAATTTTCCTGCATAAGATAAACTTAACAGGTTTTTTATAATGTTGAAATATCTTTCAAACGAGTAGAAACAACTTCCGTGGCCTAGTTAATAAGACTCTTGTTTACCAGGGCAAGGGTTGCGACTTCGATTGCTGCTGGTACCTAGATTTTTTATAAGAATTTCAGTCTGGTTATCAATTCAGGTTTATTTAACACCTCTTTGGTCGATTGGTAGAATTTATAAATAAATGAAAATAAATCATCCATATTGTATTGAATAAAATACAAAATGTGTAATATGTAATATCCTTAGAAATGCGTTATTGTGTAAAAAATAGCAATGTTTTTATGAGACAAATAACGACGAATGCTTTGATAGTTCAATTTTTCTACAACTCTTCAATTTGGCCATGTTGAAAAGAATTGTGCTATATAGCGCAATATTTTATATTTCATAAAATTTAAATTGCTAATTCCAAAAAAACTAAGTTGAACTATATTGTCTACAGGTGTCGAGTTTGATTTCATAATATTATTAAAGATAGCTCAAATTTTTGCACTTTGAAACAGACTTAGCTTGCCAGGCTACACATTTCAGAGCCTAATAAATATTTGTATACATATACATATTTTTTTTACATATAAAAGCCAGAATTCTTGTGTCATATTTCAAATGAAAGAGGAAAATAAATAGAGGGTTGACTTTTTTTGCACGTATACTCTCATCATGTAATATTCCAAGAAGGTTTTTATTCCGCACTTGAGGCACGTCTCAGTAAAACTAATTTCAATTTTATTCAATTTCATGGAAAAGTATAAAATAAATGCACTTAGGGGATGTCGTTTTTCACGTTATTTTCTTATGAAGCAAGAGAAAAAAATGTGCGTATTGGAGACAAAGGCACTTTACAAATATAAAATCCTTCTATATCCTTCTTTTTAAGACACCAGTTTTCCAGCCCTAAAGTAACGATCATAATTTCCGTTGAAACCTTATTTAAAAAAATCGGTTCAAATTTGGTTTTCATTTAAGGCTACTTTACCTAATTCTGGTTGATTGGAAGATGTCGCCATACGACTATACATCTGCTAAGTTATACGGTAATCAAAGAAAGCGTAAGACAGTTATACAATAAGAAAACACAAAGTTTGGTACGTTAAGCTTTACAGATATGATACAAAACATTCAATTCCAGTCTGTCCACAGTCCATTACTTAACGTCTCTCATATAAGTCCGAGGCTGTGATTCTCTTTATTCTACCTTGTAAAACGTTCAACTTGCGATTGGGGGCTACGGTTTCTATTCCCGATACTACCAAAAAAGAAAAAAAATAGCCCCATGCTATTTTTCGCCCGTCCACGTACGGTTGTCTTTCCAACGAGTGAACTGTAAGTATCTTGCCTGTTACGGTGGTTCTCAATCTAAGAATTCAATTACTGGGGTCAAATACGATTTTTTCTGTTGGCAACGCCTCGATATTTCCGCATCATCAACTGAATATTAAGGGATTTCATTTGGATGAATGTCAAGTTGTATGCTCCTTTTGAAGCACTATACTAAGTAAAGCTATTTCAAATGATAACGAAGTGGTCAATTACTAATTCTGAAAAATCTGAGCCCAGAAATGCGTAATAGGTTTCACATCTTAAGAATAACAATATGATAAAACATGTCTTAAGACAAAACGAAACACGAAATACTTATAAAAATAACACATTTTAATAACACTATCGTGTCTGTGTGGATCCAGAAGCAGTACTTTGTTAATTGTTGAGCAGATAATATGTTCTGTCTGGGAATGTTGAGCAGATAATATGTTCTGTATAGGAATGTTGAGCAGATAATATGTTCTGTATAGGAATGTTAAACTGAGAATACACAACGCGACCATCTTACCTGTAGTAACATATGAGTCCAAAGTGTGAATCATGATACTTCAAGATCAACTAAAGTTACTGATGCTAGAAAATAGACTATTGCTTAATATATTTTTTTAAAATAGGCAGCAGAAAAGTGAAAACTGGAATTTAAGGAAGAAACCAGAAAATTGACTAGACAACTACTAATTGAATAATAACCAGCGAGATAAGATCGCGAAGGATCACATAGAAGCTTATAAGAAGATCTTCGTTGACAAGGTTTATACGATCATTATGCATACCCAACAATATGGAAGGACACTTTGTAACGTGCAGCAAAATTTTAAGAGAGAACTGGGGTAATCTGCAAGTGACAAACCAGTTTAAAGAAAAGTTTTCGGGAAGGATAAAGCCCTACGGGAGTAACATGGGTATCTAAGAAAGAAAAGAGAAAGATGTAATGAAAAAGGTCAAATACAAACTTCAGATATGTTATAAGTATTCAAATAATGTATAATTGACTTTAAAAGTAATTGTTTTATATGGGAATGTACTTTGAAAGAAATATTCAGCTCGTTTCTTTGAGTAAGCGAAGAAAATAGCGGGCGCGTGACGGCCACAAATATGGAAGACTTTGGAAATAGTGTTGACTTGCCGGCAGTACGTGCGAGGAGTGACGAGTAGCGCATTTAGAAAACACTAACAAACATCAATAGAAATGCAAGGCTTTTATTCCATTTTTTTATGTCTTCACTCATATTTATTCATTTCAATTCCTAGTAAAAAGTTCTAGAATATTTTAACGCATAAAAATTAAACAATACAATTTCTCTAGAATCACCTCATAAGATACCGAGAAACCTTAATTTACGATGGCTGGATGACGTCATAAAATTAATGCAGATAATATAAATTATCAATTGAAGATAAGCAGTTCAATATTGTGTTAACTGGTGAGTCGTTGTTAAGTTGGATTTTGACCTACGTGTGTTTACTGATATGTCTGAATAAACCAGCACTTTTTCTTTTCTTTTCTGGGTTACAATCCTAGGACTGGTCTGCACCAAGCACTCGATCCCTCCACTTATCTCTGTCATCCTCTGTCTCTTCATCTCTTAGTAGCTGCCACAGCGCATATCCCGGATCACCCGGTCCATGTAGATATATCTAGGGCGGTCTCCTCTATGGTTATTGCCCTCAATCATTCCCTCGACGATGGTAAGGAGCAAGCCTGGGTGCCTGATGTTATGGCCTATCCAACTGGATCGTTGTTTGGCAACTCTATTTAGGAGTCGCTTTGTTTCTCCAATCCAGCTTTAGCATGGATATATGGAGTGGACATGACGCTTGCTTATATTCATTCAAATAAAAAAGTTGGGCGCTCTACATCATCATCAGCCTAGTTGACTCCAGTATTGGATATAAGCTTCTTTTTCTCTCCTCCATTCATTTCTATCATGCGCACTTTGCTTTTAGTTGTTAATAACAGCTTTTCTGATGTCATCCGACCATCTTGCTAGAGGTATTCCCATACTTCTTTTCCATATCCTTGGTCGCTACTTTATCACTTTTTGGATTCATCTATCATCGGTATATTTGCCAATGTGCCCTGCCTAGTTCCATCTCTCTCAGCGACATCTACGATTTTAGTCTGTTGCCTTATCTATTCATTCATCTCTTGGTCCCGTAATGAGATATTCAGTATTCTTCTCTCTATGACCCTCTATATCACCCAGAGTTTTTGCATTATTTATTTGGTAAACGTTGCCGTTTGAAGCTTAAAATATAAGTTCTGAAAGGATAGCTTTATGGACTGAAATACTACTTTAGTAAATATATAAGAACTTAAAAATTGTATTAACACGACAAGTGATGGATAGCTTGTTCGGAGTTTCGGTCCGATGGTAGGACACCTTACTCCTTCATCGGATAAGTTCTGACTGTTAAGATATTTATTGGAAATTTTTGGATCTTTTTGGGAATCGGGAAAGGATAGGTTTGTGGTAATTGTTTTGATTTTATGAATGATTATGAGAAATTATAAACGATTAAATACATATATAAATATGATGATATATACATAATATTAAATACAAATATACATAAATTTGTGTCGTCACACACTGTTTTATATTGAATGGGTGAAAAAAAAAAAAAAAAATGAAAAAATGAATTGTGAATAAATTATAAGAATGAATATAGTATATGTAGATAAGTAAATGAGTGAGGAAATGTGTGTGACTTTTATAAATATATTAAGGTGTAGAAAATGTTTATTGAAGGTGAGAAATGCGGTTGCCTATGGGGGTAAACTGTCTGCCGGAGGAATTATCGATGATGGGGTGTTCAGAGTGACAATCGGGGGGTCATTTGGGGGGATGATTAGAGTTAAAGAGGGGGGGGGGTCGGGGGGATGTTTCGCAATATTGATTTCGGACGAGTGTGTCTGTAACTGGTGTTCGCGTTGTAGTTATCTAAGGCTTTTATGACTGGGTTGGGATGACGGGATATAGAGCTGTAGAACCTTTCGGCCAGAGCGCGCATATGTTCGGGGATAGTATGTAGTTTGGTATCTGCGTGGAGTCTTGAATTACGGACGATGTAGGGTGCTTTTAAAATTATGCGGAGGGCTTTGTTTTGAATGATCTGAATGTGATGTAGCGTTGTTTTCTTCGCGTGGCCCCAGACCGGAAGGGCGTATGTCAGTTGCGGTCTGACGATCGCTTTATATAGGTGGAGTTTAGTGCGCGTGCTAAGTTTGCTGTATTTACTGATCAAGGGAAATAATGATTTGAGTGTTCCGTGAGCTTTTGATTTGATATTGAGGGCGTGTTTATGCCACGAGAGTCTACTGTCTAATGTGAGGCCTAGGTATTTTACGTGTTTTGACCATGGGACGCTCTGGCCGAAGAGTTTAAGAGTTCTGATGGGTTCGATGTATCTGCGTGAGAAGCGGACTGCTGTGCTTTTGGTGGGATTTATTTTGATCTTCCATTTGGTGCACCAGTGCTCCAGAATGGGAATGAAGTCTTGCAGTCTGTTGTGGGATACGGACTCATATTTCGATGAAGAGAGAAAGGCTGTGTCGTCAGCGTATTGCGCGGTGATACAATGTGTACGTGAAAATTGGGGCATATCGCTCGTGTATATGTTATACAGGATAGGGGACAACAGTGCACTTTGGGGCACACCTGCCAGAATGGGGCGAGGGGATGAGTTTATACCGTCTATTTTGACGGAGAAGGAGCGATTTTCAAGGAATGATGCGATGATTTGCACTAGTCTGAGGGGAATACCATACTTGTGCAGTTTGAATATGAGTCCGTTGAGCCAGACTGTGTCGAAGGCTTTCGCCACGTCTAGTGAAAGGAGGGTCGTGAGGCCTTTGGAGCTGAAGTATTTGATGATGTGTTCTACAACGCGAAGAAGCTGATGGTTGGTAGAGTGTAATGGCCTAAATCCGTGTTGCGAATCTGGGATGATGTTACGTGAGTAAGTTTCTAACGAGAGACGTTCTAGGATTAATTTTTCGAGCACTTTACCTAGAGTCGGGAGCAGACTGATTGGTCTGTAATTTTCAGGGATAACGTGGCTTTTACCCGGTTTAGGGAACATGATGACGTCGGCGTTTTTGAATGGGGTTGGAAAGAATTTATGTCGAAGGCAGGCATTGTAAATGGCGGTAAGGGCGTAAATGGCTTTTTTCGGAAGTTTTTTCAAGGTGAGATTATTGATTTTATCGGGGCCGGGGGCTTTTTTGTTGATGAGATTTTTTATGATAGATTGAATTTCTAACGGTGAGAAGAAGTCTGTGGTGGGGGGGGGGTTTGCTCATTTAATATGTCGGCAACTGCGTTGTCGACCATTATTGAGTGAGAGGGGTTAGAGAGGTCTGCATTTGGCGAGAAGATATTAGCTAGAGAGTCAGCAAAGGTCTCTGCGCGGTCGCGAGCAGAGAAAACGGGTCCATTTGGTCCTTGAAGAGAGCTGGGTCGGGAGGGCGTATTTCTAAGGCTACGCGTTAGTTTCCATTTGAGTCCATCATTGTATTCGAGAGACTCGACGAAGTCTGACCATTTGTCATTGCGGAGTTGCTGTAGGAGGTGTTTGATTTTTTTGACTAATCTGTTGTAGTCGGTTTTGTAAGAGGGGACAGCTGTGTTTTGCCACAACTTTCTGGTTTTGTTTTTTTCCATAATCAGTATTTTGATATGTGGAGGAAGGGGAAGTTCGGGTTTATCGGCTGGTCTCTCTTTTGAAGAGGATGTGAGAGCGGATTTGATGGTGGTTGTGAAGTCATTTATAGCGGCGTCTATGGAGTTCGTGTCGGGGAAGGTTGTCGGTATTTTGATGCTGCTGTCGACGTTAATAGCGAAATTGCTCCACGAGGTGGTGTGTCGCGGAGGGGCTGAGGGCGAGAAGGGTGGTAAGCCATCCGTCAATTGAAGTAATACCGGGTAGTGATCGGATTGAAGCTGGTGAACAGTCGTGAGATCTGTTTGATAGAGAATGTCGTTATGGACAATGATGTCGATGACATCAGGGCGATGATTGTCTATTAGTGGATAGAGGGTGGGAGACGTGGGTCCTTCCACGAAGTATCTTTTCCGGGAGGAGATTTTGTCAAATTTATTACCGTGAGTGTTGGAAGTGTGGCTGTGCCAGAAGGGGTGTTTAGCATTTAGATCTCCCGCCATGATGGTGGGGATATTATCTGCGAGGAATGAGTCCAATTCAGACTCGACAAGTGGGGAGGTAGGTGGAAGATAAGTCGCGCAAAGTTTAAGAGGGCCGTGATTGGCGGTGTTCACCACTACGCATGTGGATTCTATGTTGACGGTGGAAGGGGAGGGGATGTGGCAGTGGTCTATTGTGCTTTTGATGAGAGTTGCGGTGCCGCCTTTTCTGCCGATGAGGCGGTCGTCTCTGTAGCAGTAGTAGTTACGGATGCTGTAACGGTAGCTCGATTTGAGATGCGTTTCCGTTATCAGCAACACGTCCAGGTTGTGCTCGAGAAGGAAATCCTCGACCTCTTGTTTATGTGTTCTGAGGGAACCGTTTGCATTCCAGAACGCGGCGGATATATGGGATGGTTTATAGGTGCGAGCCATGTTCTTGGATGTAGTTGAGGAGGTTCATGGCTTCGGTGATGGCTGATTTTAAGTTATTCAAAATGAGATCGCGATTTGGGGGGGGGGGGGGGGGCGGGTAATATGTAGTTTTGGGGTGTAGATGTTGATAATAGGGGGTGATGAGTTGCGACGTTCGCGTATGACGCGTTGGAAGTGACTGGTTTCGATGCACTCTGGGGGGCGTTGGGGAATCGCCGTGTGGCGTTATTTGCCGAGGGGGCGTTCGATAAGGGGGCGTTGGTGGAGGGGCGTTGGTAGATGCCATCCATGAGGGGGCGTAAGGGCTGCGGGGTCTGGAAGTGGTGGTGGGGAGTGATTGATGGGAGGTTGATGCCTGTATTAATATATTCCATTGGTTCTCACTACCCGAATCATGATTTTTTCAGCCCTTTTTTAATCGGAAATAAATGTTGTATATGCATGATATCACTTGTCAGGTAATTTTTATAAATTTGAATTCAGATTATCAAATTTAGCAATTTTTTACGGTATATATACAAAGTGAAATGACAATCAATGTATTACAAGTTTTTTTTTAAATAAATTATCATTTAAAATAAGTGTGTTGAGTGTGGCTACAGTTGCATGTGTTGTGCGAAGGTGGGGGTTTATTAATTTTACATTGTGCTCATGTAAAATGGTTAATATTATGAGTTGGATCGTGAAAGAGTGACCAATATATTCATTCCCGGGAGGACACTGGGATATTCCTGAGTGAAAAATCTGTGAGAAAAATCATACGAGAAAAGAAGAAGATTCAAAAGTAAAGCAGCTAATACATTTCTCATTGAATAAGTTTAAATTTATAGGAAATACTCCCTGCAAGGTATTTTTAAAACTCTGGGCAATAACTTATTTTCAATGTACATAATTATGCAGAAAAGTTTTCGGCCCAAATATTATATGAACATGGTGATAGAATGAAACAGAAAATTAACTTTTAAATATAGCAACCCTAAATTTATTTTTTAATACCTTTGAAAATATATTCTAAAGATTTGTTCTTATAATGATGTAAATTTATTTTTAATTTATGTAAATTAATTTACTGCGTAGATCACTTCTTCAATTAAAAAAAAATGGAAACCAAAATTCAGTTTTGAAAATAAAAATAATCACTAGGGATCAAGTAGAAACTATAGGATAGGTGATTCAATTCTTGGAAACCAGTGTTGAATGGCAGAACATATTGTAACAGAGGTGTGCATTGTCGTACAATCATCTCATGTTTTGTAACAGTTTTCCTCGGAGTTTTGTTTCTACCATATAGCATTCTGTAATTTGTACATTAGAGACACACAATACTTGCCAGTAACTGTATAGTTTTTGTTATTGAATTCAATGAGTTAAAATTCCTGCCAATCCCGAAATTGCCATTATCTTTTTTGGGCTTTTATCACCTCGGTTTTATGGGTTGTGGTGATCCTGTTGGATGTAGTGTGAGGTAAAAAATAGATATCTTGTGAGCAACCCGATGATGAATTTTTCCAGGGTTTATTCTACCTCGAAAATGTTGGTGGGCTTTGAATATAATCAGACGCGGAGTGGGCTTCACTGCATATGATACAAACAAGAGGTTTTGTGTGTTTCAACTGCCTACAGTTTGTTACAATTTAATAATATCAATAATTTTAACGGCAGGCTTCTAGATTTAATATATTCAAATATAAGCACCAAGGTGCAATACGCCCCTTTTCACCTCGTACCAGAAGATCTTCATCACCCGGCACTAGAATTCGATCTCACAGTCTTCTAGATCAAGGACAAAATAAATGCATTTCCAAAAAAAAATTGAAAATCCAGTGTTTAAAAAATAGCGATTTGACAAAGGAGATTCCCATTCCTTATATCTGAAGACAAGGTATATTAATTGGGATCCCTTATATTCAATTTTGGACGTGGCGGTAGCATATTTGTATCAACATGTTTATTGTGTATTTGACGAGTGCTTTCCTGTTAAACCTAAAGAGCTACATAAGTGGCAATACCCGAGGTGGCCCATAAGTGAAATTGTTAGGAATATTAGACTTCACAGAAAATGGAAGCACCCTTGTCGTCTGAGTGACTACGATGCGTTCAAAAGTGCTCGCGCTCAGCTCAAACATAACATTCGCACGGCTTATAAGGACTTCATAAGGAACTTAGAATGTCGAATGGTACGTGAACCAAAACTATTTTGGAATCATATTAAATCCATGCGTAACGATTCTCCAGTGCTTAATGTTATGAATTGGGATGGGAATCAAATAACTGGCCCCGAAATATCTTCTGCATTCGCAAATTATTTTTCAACAGTTTATTGTAGGGACTCCGAGGCATTTGTTTTTGATGAACACCATACTTCCTCGGGATTTAAGCTAAGCATCACTACATTTGATATACTCAAACAAATAAAGTTGATGAAAAACACTAAAGCAGTTGGGCCGGACGGAGTACCTACTTTCTTTCTTAAGGGCTGTAGTGAATTGCTTTCTGCACCTCTTGTTTACATATTTAATCTTGTCTTCCGAGTCCATACTTTTCCAAGTGAATGGAAAAAGACTCGAGTTATTCCCATATTTAAAAATGGTTCTAAGGACGATGTAACCAACTACAGGCCTATCGCCATACTTTCTTCAATAGCTAAGCTCCTAGAAATGTTTATGGATCACACACTAAGGTCGTTAGTGAACTGTCAGGACTGTATTTGATAAATTGCATAGTTCACATCCCCGATATTAAATTCCCGACATATCATGCTTCATGAAACACGTGTCTCGGCTAGTAACTGGAAACAAAATATTTTAGTATATTTTTAATACTGTCGCTAAGATTAAGTCAATAAAAGAAAAGGTTCTCTTAGGTGGTCACCGCCTCAGAAGTACAAGACCATATCCCTAATTGTAAAGAATTCCATGGTCATTGTTTGTTTAGGAAAAAGGGTCTATAATAAATTCTACTTTGTTTTGGTTATACAAATGGAATATTGCACTGCCAACTTAGGTGGTCGCCTCGGGTTGTAAAACTACATCCCGGATTGTAATGAATTACATGGTCATTGTTTGTTTAAAAATAAAAAGGGTCTATAATAAAATCTACTTCGTAGTTATTTTCTATTGTAAAGTATGGAATTGTAAGGCCAGCGGTAAACGGCTAAGAAACCAGACACGGTCCTTCTTGTGAGAAGACAAAAGCAAGGTCATAAAAATCCATTGCTCAAGGAAGCAATAAATACTGTCTAGACGACATACTCTTTTGCTGAATTCTAAAAGATACCGATCTCAATTGTCTTTTAAAAATAAAGTATCATGTCTATGACGATTACTATGTGAAACTATTATTTTAAGTGAGAATGAATACATGTAGCTTCTCTTTCTCGCGAGCTGGCTATAAAAGGCCAGAAATTTCACGAGGAGGCCTCTTTTGCCACCAGACACGACATGGTTAGGACGTCTCTCCAGAAACAGTGTTTGTACGGAAGACAGCCAGACTCGTTTTCCTCGTATATCGCAGAGGTCCAGGACTCCAATTACAATTATCGGTGAATATTATTCCTTTTATCTTAATGTTGGATTTCGTCCCCACGTTAAACCCACTGATCAAATTAAATTCAAATTGTTATTGAAATCTCCCTTGCTAATTACAACACAATCTTTGTAGCCAACTTTAAACTTTTTTTTTCTTGACATTCGTCAAGTTTTTTTTTATATTTTTTTTCTTTTTTTTCTTTTTTTTCCATAATATAATAAACTGTTTCATTTAAAATTATACTTTGTTTAATTGTGTCGCCTGTCCCGCTGAGAGTTGAGAGAGAGTTATTCAGAGTTAAGGGAACCCAACAAACCCCTGAGATCTAAAGAGTTCTTGCCTCTTTAAGAAGCCGGCGGAGCTGAACGGGCGTGTCACGCCTCACATGATGGTAATGTGTTATAACTGATTTATGTATTGAAATCTGTACATCTTAATATTGTTTCCAAAATAGGAAAGAGGTGTGACAGAACCCATATATAATTGATGAGCAGCGTGGCTTCAGAAGAGGCAGATTTACTGAATCCAATCTGATGGTCTTCACCGACTATGTTTCAAGGGCTGTAGATAGTGGCAATCAGATTTATTGTTCGTATCATGATTTGGCAAAAGCTTTTGATCGCGTCAATCACAAAAAAATATTAGAAAAAATGAGTGAACTTGGGAACCCAGGTAACTTACTAAGGCTTCTGTCAGATTATCTGAGCTGTCCAGCATTACTACAAAGATTAGCGTTAAATGTTCCTTACAATTACACTAGACTACGTCGGCAAAACCTGTTCTCAACAACATACGCAAGAACGGGTCTTCCAGCCGCTATGCCTGTTGGAAGGGTTTTTACTCTTTTGAACGGGACTGCTTTGGATATTGACATATTTCATATCACATTACCAAAAGCAAAAGTAAATTTTCTTCTAAGACTGAGCGCGTTAGAAAGCACTCATCAACGTACTTAAGTGACTGTGAATATATGTGTATCATATTTTTGTGTGTATATATGTATGCATATACATTATTTGTTATTTTATATAACTTTTTATTTGATTCTATGTATTTTTTCTTTATTTTTAATATGTCTTGTATTTTTCAAAGTAATTGGGGTAAGCCTGTTTTGAATAAATAAATAAATAAATAAGAGGATCTGATCACCTTTCTGTGAGTTAGGATATCCATAGCATGGATCGAATCGTGAACAGCTGCCCACTGTATGCTTTTTCTGGAGGCATGTATGAACTATGTGACAATATCGGTTGTGAACTGGTTGGAAAAGACATATTGTGTGTGAGAGCGAAGTGCAGAAAAGAAATGTGGTCTTTTCTGTCAGCTGGAATTGTTTTGAAGTAAATTGTATATTGAAATGGCAAACACAGTGTCAAAAGACATTGGTCATAACTATTTGGAGTGGTTCATTTCATTACATTCAACCACTTAATTTTGACCAACAAACATTTTTTACCAACCAGTTTGAACTTTAGACCAACAAATTGTAAATTTTCTATTTGATAGTTGTATGCGGTGTTTTTTTACAATAAAAATAAAATTTTAATTCCGTGGTCTAGCGTTCCAGCGTCGGGCCGCGATTATTCTTCTCGGTAAGGGTCAACCCAACCTACGAGTATAAATGTCGTCCGCCTTCCCCACTTGCGAGGTTGACCCCTATCGCGATTCTTAAAGCCAGTCTAAAGGCCTGGTTTTCAACTTGGCAACAACAATGTCGTCATCTCTCGTAGGAAGAGATATATTTAATTTTTTTTTCTTACATAAGGCTGCACCACGGTTCCTCAGAGAGTATTCAAACTTTTGTACTGCCCAATTTTGCTCTGGCCATGGAAGCTTTTATGGCAAACTTTTGATCTTCAATCTTGTCCCTTCACTCCGTTGTAATTTTTGCGGCGATCTGGACCAATCAGCTGACCACGTTTTGTTATACTATGATGATAAAGAAGTCAATAATTTCTGAAGGGATCTTCGCTCAGCCTCACATCGGTTCATCTTCGGGAACATTCAAAATTTTCTGTGAAAGCACTTGTAACTTTTTTTGGCTGTATGAATTCTAGCCGCTTTGTAAGTAGTCAATAAGAATAGCTAATTTGTAAGTATATTTATTGCGTTGTAAGTCCTTTTTCTTCACCTGTGACGTCCAACCTTAAGATCGTCGTCGCTACTATTTTTTCCACACTCATATGGGTCGCCGTCGGAAAGGAGTCTTCTTGGGTTATTCCTTCTTCGTCACTAAGTGACGCCACTCTCATAAAAAATATAGAAGATTTCAATCTTTTAGTGTAGATCGCGCTAGGTGGAGACTTGTGTTGCCCAGAAGAGCGTGGATGATGGTAGAATCGAACTGAACTAAAAAGTACCGAATATTCGATTAAATCATATTATTGACGATAAAAAAAGTTTACTTACAATAAAAACAAAACTATAGATACCAAGATAGTGGCAATATGGTTAAATTACTTTACTCATCCAAATATAAAAAAAAATCCATCGCATCCACATAAAAAAAAAAAACAATATTTGCATAAACTGTCCGAGCTTTAGGTAAAGGATCTCACTAAATGGCAGGAACTACTCGTAAATTGAAACAAATGACATGAACTCCGTGGCCTAATTGATAAAACCAATGTTTTCCAACTTGAGGGTTGCGCGTTCGAATCTCGTAGGAACTCAACTTATTTAAAAAAGAGTTCCAGTCTGATTTTTAATAAAGGCCTCTGTAACGCCTTTTTGTTTGGTTGAAAGGATAATTTTATGGCAATAAAACCATTTTAGACTTTATTTTTGGACTGTATGCAACTAAAGTTTAATGCAATGAATAATTTACTACAATTTTCCAGATTACCTTTCGTCTTTGTGATAGACTTCTTTTTGGTTCTTCTAGTGAAATATTTGAAATATGTGCTAGAGTTAATGAAGAATATATTAAAAAAATAAACTAAAAAAATGTTTTACTCCTCTTTTTCACCTTCATTCCGCGAATTTATTGACCTTCCCTTCGTATTTATCATACTATTATTAATTGGTTGTTACTAAGAAACCTACCATTATTCCTTTAAACACTTCTTTTCTAATCGTTTCGAAGAATAAGTTACGTACATTCATATATAACACCACACTGTGTCCATTACGGGGTAGGCACAGAGGATCTTCATATTTTCTTTTCACAATTATCGCCTAATTCACACTCATAAATCTAATGACTTAACATTCACTTAACCTTCTTTTAAAATCTGGTCTACATGATCCAGCAATATTTTTCTCGGCCTTCTTCCTCGCTTACCTTAATTGTTTGACAGATTTCTATAATTTACATTGCTTGAATAATGATGTATGTTATATGTCAGATGACCGATTATTGTACAGATTTGTTCAAAATTTGTTCGAGTTACACCAAGAAGATTTCAACGATGAGATAGATCGACCAAACAAAAGAGCTTGGTACGTGATTTGAATTTATGTTGGAAGTGTTAATTGTGGCGAACGGTAATAATCGTTGAAAGTTTTTGAAACCACGGTTTAAAATAATAAAAAAATATATGGAATGAATCAAACAAAAAGGGAAATAACAAAACACTATCCCACCGAGTGTTGCAAATCCACGCACGCTACTGAGAAATGCATTTTCTCTGTACGCCTCAGCGGAAATTAACAAAGAGAGAAATTATTAAAGGCGGGAGCTGGTACAGTGGCGTGGAAGAACTTTATTTTTCAACGTGCCATCACTGGATTTGTGCCGGATTTATGCAACAAATAACCCATTTTATGTAATGAACTTTTAGTTTTCTATGTAAATTTAAATATTTTGGTTTTTCTGGAACATAAAATTTGTTTTTCAGTTAAATAAATAAAATACTTAATACGAGGGCTGCTACTTAAGTTTTGAGACAGACAAGTAAAAACAAATATTTTTAAACGAAAATGGCTATATTGTTTTTCAAAATACTCTCCATGATGATCAATACACTTTTGCATGCGTTTGAACCAATTTTCGAAGCACTTTTTCCACTCCGAATGAGGTAACTTCAAAACATACATTTTGAACGCATCAACCGATTCTTCAGGCGTCGAAAACCGTTGTCCTCGCAATTTATTTTTGATGTTCGGGAACAAAAATAGGTCATTGGGTGCCAAATCAGGGCTGTACGGCGGATGACATATCAATTCGATGTTTTGAGTGCTCAAAAAGTCCCTTGTTTGAGCCGATATGTGAGAGCTCGCGTTGTCGCGGTGGAGAATGATCCGTCTTCGGCGGTTGGTTTTCCTCATTTCTCCGAACACTTCTGGCAAACCATTTAAAATTAACCGTAGAACGTTTCACTAAAGACATTGTTGCGATATGATCATTTATTCCGAAGAAACAAGCCACCATTTGCTTCGAAGTGCTTCGTGCTCGAACAACTTTTGTTGGATTTGGCTTGTCTTGAAAGACCTATACAGTCGACTGCTGTTTAATTTCTGGCTCATATGCATAGATCCATGATTCTTCGCCGGTCACAATCTTATAGACGTCTTTTGAAGCCCCGCGATCGAATTTTTTCAACATTTCTTTGGACCAATCGACACGAGCCTTTTTTTGAGCGATTGTCAAATTATGCGGTATCCAACGCAAACTAATATTTTTGACGGCCAAATGTTCACGCAATATTGAATGTATGCAAGTAGAACTAATGCCCAAACATGCCTCAATCTCACGATAAGTCACATGACGATTTTGCAATATCAGTTCACGCACACCATCGATTTCTGGCACAACAACCGATTTTGCACGACCTTCACGAAAGTCGTCCTGGAGCAAACTACGACCACGATTGAATTCGGAAAACCAGCGAAGCACAGTGACCCGAGATGGTGCTTCATCACCAAAAGTCAAAGCGAGTTGATCAGCACACTGTTGTTGAATTAGTCCACGTCGAAAATCATAAAAAATCATCGCACTAAAATATTCGATTTAATACCATTTTTGGCCGAGATAAATTTTCAAGTCACTGTAAACAACACAAATAGCACTCGTATGACCAAATTTTCTGAGCACATATACCATTAAAAATATCAAACTTTACGATGCTGATGTCAGATTTGACGTATCTACATTGGTATTGCCATATCTCAAAACTTAAGTAGCAATCCTCATATGAGAGAAAAATATTAACTTCTTTAATATTTTTTAAAAATGTAATAATAATAAAAGGACAATTTATATTGCTCTGTTTACAAAGCAAATTCTTCTCAAGTTTTCGCACTCAGTATTTGAACTAACTCATACATTATAAGATCTCCCAAAAAAAAGTCTTCTTAACGCCACGCCATTTACGAGTATATCTCTAACACTAGAAGGGCGAACATTTAACGCCATAGAATCAGCAACGGCAAAAACTCTATCTTAATACCCCATCTCATTGGATTGACTTGGAATAACCAATTTATTAAATTAAGAAGAAATTTACCTTAAAGCCATATTGTACTTATGTCCAAAGAAACATCGCAGATACACATATTCGAGAGATACAATGTGGACGTCCCATTAAGGGACTTCAATATCAAGATACAAAGTTTATAGCACCCACACTAGGACGATTTGTGCCGCCATAAAATAAGTACATTTTTTTAAACCGTGGATAAACACAATAAAAATTGTTATATAATTTTTTAAATTTTAAAATCTAATGTTTGAATATTTTTTCCTTTTATTTTTGAGAAGGTATCAAGATAACGCCATTACATTTTTTTTCTTGTTTGAAACAGCAAACATCTTGAAAAAGCAATAAAAAGAAGTCCATTTCTTCAATATTATCGCTTTTCAAATAATAAAACATTTTTTATGGCTTACTGCACTCCTTTTGACATTAATGTTGGAAAAAATTTCCCTTTTATTGAGTTGAAAATCAGATACTGAAACAAAAAAATATTGGCAAATTATTATGTTGAGATTTCTCAAGATGTTTGTTTATTTTTAGAAAATAACGCTGAAAAGATATTTTGTTTGATTTCATCTTTTTACAATTGAACAGTCAAAGATGGTAAGACATTTTGTGAACAAAGGGAACCATGAAACAAAGAATTTAAAATTTACGTTATTTTTGCGTTTGTAAATGAATGATACTGTTTTCATCAATTGAAAAGGTAACCCAGATTTTTTTTGTTATTCCATTCTAAGAAAAGTTCTTTCATTTTTCTTTTTTTGGACCTGTAATATTATTTTTCAATTTTTGACATCGTTTCAGGCATTTAAATGTTGAATGAATCAATTTTATAAATTGGGCAACACAGGTTAAATTTTGTCTTGAAACTTATTATCACATGGCTCTGAACTGCCCCGAAAGGCCAGGAAATATTTTAATAGGGACAGGAATTGAGAATATTCACATCTCAAAAGCTTCGATATTGCGTGATGTTTTTTGGTTTAGTGTCCCCTGCATCATAGAGGAGAGCTGAGAAGGTGCATCAGCAAATCATACGTATTTTCTATTCCAAGTTCAGACCATGGCTTCAAAACGTAAGCTTTATTTTAATGAAAGCAATTCAGTATCTTAACCCTCGCTTTAATTACCACCTTCTTCGTATCCCGACTCTTTCGGGGCTTCGGGATAGAAGATAAAAGAATACATTTCGTTTTAGTGAGCCTTGGGAGTAAACCGTGATGTGGCAATAATGTGCAATTAGAAGATAAACAAAGTTAATTCTTGTCAACTCTTTTAAAAATAAATTCCACAAATATATTTATAATTCTATGTATGGTTGTGAAACGTAAGCGTGGTAAATGAATGAAAGGATATTAACGAATTTCATGGGAGTACTTAACGTTTTGTTCTATCTCACTTGAATTTGTAGTACTCATGTCAATAATTATCACACATCTCCTTGCCTTAAAAAAACACTTTGCGGCTTAATTTAATTTTAATAAAATTCAACATTGACGTTCTACGTTTTTATGTCTCTTACAGACGTCCTTGCAATGTACGCGCTGTCCACTATGGTATATTTGCACTTTGTATATCAATAAATCCACCAGGTTGTGCTGTATTCAATGAAAGTTAAATAAAGTAATAAAAAAATATACATAGAAGTTTATGATTAATTTCGTAGCCACGTAAAACCATTTTCTCACTTATAAACACCATTCTAGATATTAAATTATACAAAATACAAATTCGTTAATTGAACAATGTTACGAAAAACAATAAATTCATATTTATTAGACATACAGGAATATTTCAGTGGCAAATAGGGGTGAGTAATTTATTTACCCTTTGCCATTTTGACCGCAAACTTAGTGATCAATAGTGATAAGTTATCTAATACATCAGCAGCAGAACGCTCAATCGGCACAAGTGTTCCTATTATATCCGCAAAGCCCTTTGATAACTTGCTGGATACGCTTGATATATAGTCCAAGTTGGAGAGATTCGGTCTCCAAAGTCTGAGGTCGTGGCCACGAGCGGCATTTGTGTTATTCACATTCCAGTTATTATCCATATTAATCAATTGAGCTTATCAAAACACGGGAATAAGAAACATTGTTCTAAATTTCTGAGAATACGCTATATTTAGTTAGTCATGATTGTATTTTTGTGGTTTATACATTGTGGTCAGAATAAATAAGAATTGAAAACTAATAAAGCATTAAACATGTTAAGAAATTGTATTTGATTTGAATAAGCTATTATGTATATAGATCAATCGAACTTCAAAACACGGGAATAAGAAACAATGTTTCAAATGTTGTAAATAGGCTTTATTCTTTCAATTACTTGTTTTAATCCGAGGCCTAATTTGTAAGGCGCTTGACTTCCTCCCGGGGGTTTTTGTGCCGATATGCGACGGTAGCCAAAAAAAACAACAAAATGAGTCTTTATCGGGTAAAATTATTCTCTCGCTCCCTGGCTCCATCCCAACTCATTGTCTGCGAAGACTGTTGGGGTCAGCTCTCCTCGTCCTCAGGTTGTATGCTCTTCTGTCCCGGACTACGTCTCCCAGGCCGTGCCTCTGCATCAGGTTATCTTTTTGTACCACCCATGAATTCTTTGGTCTTCCTCTGGTTGTTATTCGAGGAAGATCCATGGAGATTGCCTGGTTCACAATGTGATCGGGTGCTCTGCGTCCAACGTGCCCATATCATCTCAATCGCCTCTCCTCCATCTTGCTGTTGATGTCTGTAACACCCAGGCTTCCACGAATGCGTGAGCTTCTTATTTTGTCTCTTAGGGACACACCTGCAGACCATCTTAGCATGCGCATTTCAGCAGTTTCTAGTTGCCTAGAGTAAGAGGTATACATCGTCCAGCATTCGGAGCCATAGAGGAGTGCGGGTCTGACAATCGTTTGGTATACTTTTCCTTTTAACTTTACTGGCATTTTCGGATCACATAGAACTCCCGTCATTGATCTAAACTTCACCCATCCCACACTAATTCTATGTGTTACATCTGCTGCACATTCTCCATCGCTATGGATGAGTGACCCAAGATACTTAAAGGAATCACAATTTGGTAATGTTTCTCCATCCATTTGCATTACGGGAGTGACAGCATTTGTGTTCTCGAATGGTAGGTACAGATACTCTGTTTTCTTTCTACTCAGTCTCAATCCATTGCCCTCCAAGATTCTTCTCCACCTTTCCAGACTATTTTGCAGGTCTTCGTGTTTTTCACTTATTAATACGATATCGTCTGCAAATAGTAGGCTCTTTAGGAGACTAAAGATCGGGTAAAATTATTCGTCTTATAATAATACATGTGTGTGAATATTTGTTCTTCTTTACTTGCGATAGTACCGTTAACACGTCCGATGACAAACATCGAATTCCGTTTTTTTTCGGTGTTTCTAGTTCGGAGGATGTATGAATGGGGCCAAATACAAAAACGTCTCCCAGTCATGCTCTTAAATATGTCCGAATAATCAGTTTGTGTATATTGTCACTCTTCCAATCTTTTTTGGGTCTAGTTTTTCCTCATTCTCTAATCATTTCAGATATTTATTTAAGCCTTTCTTAACGTATCCTCTCAATTATGCAAAACCATCTTAAGATTACTTTACCTACTTTACTGATAACATATGTCTTTAATAAACAATTAGTTAAACAAAAGTTGTTGATTTCTTAAACTTTACAAGTATAACTAGTGAGTTAACTAACTGTGTTGAAATTTAAATACTTTTACAACTTAATTTTTTTTTGACCCAACTTTAAAAGAATATTGCGTTAACAATTATAACATACTCGTATATTGTAATAAAGTTAGTAAATGCTTTAAAGAATGTGTATAAATATACACTGAATAAAATATGTGTTTATGCATGTTTGATTTTTTTATAAATAATAAAAATCTTTGAAACATATAAAGAAAATCGTAATGTGAATTCAAAGTATCGATACTCTTCAAAATAATAAGAGGGTTGGGAAATGACTGGAATCTGTAATAACAAGAAGATGCCTGCAATAGTATCTTTTCAAACCCATCTGGGTGGAAACCAAAATTCATTGTTAGAAATTGTTTTCTCTGATTACATCGTTTGATATTTCAGAAATATATAGGTAAATATAATGGGGTTATTTTAAAAATTCAACATTTGAAATTTTATGGGGGTTCTTTGCCACATCCCATATACGAGTATTTACGATTTAGTATATGCGAGTGCAAGAAATCGCAGTTTTCTGAAAATACGTTTTCTTTTTAATATCAATAAATTGTAATTTCATCAATCTCTGTGTATCAATATTCGTAATTATCAATGATATTTTTCCTTCAACTTCTTTTTTAATTTTATTTACATAAGTTATTTTTCTTTTAGAACACGTTAAAAATATCTTTAAAAATGAAAAATGTGTTTTGATATGAGGAAAACGATTAAGGTAAAATATTTACCTCTACACAGCACTTTTTACAATATAATCATGAAACATTGTGAATTTTATGTAAGAGTAATAAATGTTTTTTTTAGGAACCAATTGACACAGGAACGTTTCCTTAAATTATGGATATACTTAGTATAAATAGTATTGGAAAACCCATCAATCAAGTTCTTTTTTTAATTAATCCAGGATGTGCCTAGCTGAGTTAGTGCTTCTAAAAAAATAAAAAATAAATTATCTGGATTGTGGTTCAAACATGCTTAAACTAAGAGTCTATTTTTAGTATTTATGTTCCAAGATTTTATAAATTATTTTATGTAAAAGAGTTTAATATTTCACTGTCATACACTTTCGTTGTAAACAGTACAACCTGGGTTGGAAGATACGAGTATGTCTCTTGTAAACTAGGCTACAATTAACTGGTGTATTGAAAGTGTTGGGATTTTATTTTGATACCATATTGAAAGTTGACAGTGCAGATGGTTGAGCCAAGTCATGACTGCAAATCTTCATATATGATCCAACTTTCCCAGATTATAAATCATTAGATGTATAAAAACAAATATTGTAGAGATCCTTAAGGGAGACAATGGGCAAAATAAAAGTCTTTCGTGCTTACAGATCGACTTCGAAAGCTTAACGTAGGGGTCAAGATTGTCACATGAAAATATAGAAAATCTTCTTTAAGGATTTTTTTTAAAACACTGTTCGTATTTATATAACATAGGTACAGCACAAACGATACAAAATATTCTACGTTGTTTTATCTTAATACTAGAGAAAAAAAACAAATCATCCATTAAAAATGTGTATGGTGTTGAACGATATGATGAATAAATTATTCATAACTTTCAATGTTACGAAAAATAGAATAGTTTAAGAAAAAAATTGAGTAAACTTTGAGAGTTGAAGTGCGACAAAGTATTCCAAATCTAATAAAAGCACGAACACTCGAGCAACAATGAAAACGATAAAAAAAGATTTGAACACGGAAAAGTATTGTTAAACCGTGTCCACTTTGAAAGACAATGGATATATAGTGAGCAATAAGATACACAGAATCAATTATTATTTAAGGGAAACTTGCAGCTGGCGTCGTCTTTTCTGATCCAAGACCAATTCTCGATCCATGGATACGGCCAAACAGGTAACGCCACATCAAGTCCTGATCCGATGTAACTATACACTTCACCCTCTGTTTTTTGAATTTGAGTTCCTCAAGCCAATTTTCATCACACATCTTCCTGCCTTGACTAGGCACTTGATTTCCGTCACAGATGTCATTCGCACAATAAAAAATCCAGGTTAGTTACAATTTTTTATGTCCTTTTGTATAAACATCATTGTAAGAATTTATCATATTTTCCAACCAGTTTATCGATACAAACCATTTGTTTGATATTGTTTGAGATTTGCGGATTATGCACAAAAACTGAGGTCTTACTCATAACTGCTGGAGAAGCTAGAAATTTTCGAGATTTTAAAAACTATTAAATCTAATCTCAATTTTTTAAACAATCAAAAAAATTTTTTTAAAGCTTTTCCTTCAATGTATACTTACAAAACAACATTCATATTCTTAATTATCTACTAACTTCTTTTTAACTTTAACAAAAACTTTTGAATAAACGACAGGAATACCTGTTCAAATATTTTCATTTAGTAAAACTACACCTGATGAAGAAGGCTGTGTTTATTGAAATCGGCAGTTTATTTTATAACACATATGGTATTAAATAAAGTAAAAGTGTTAACTTATCAAGTAAACCTGCAACCCCCGGGTCGGGGATAGAGATTTTGCGAACAAGTAGTGGAGGTCATCTTAATTACCTTTATCACACTGTCGTGTAGCTCATTACTGAGCATCGTGACTTCCATTATAGCCAATGACTCCGCGGCTCGAAGGGCAGTTGTTAAGGGTAGTCCAGTTGCGTCTCTCATTTGATCAGTCCGACACATTGGGATTCTTCCTCTCATGCGTCGTCCTTCCACGCCTCCAGCAACCACAAACCCCTCCAATCTCCAAAATTGCATTACAAAAGTCTTAATAATCTTGATGAAATAAACTGAATATCGAATTAAGTTAATTTTAACAAAAGCTATATTTCAACGAAGTAAAAAAAAAACTTTTACGATTATTTCGTGAGATATGGCTTGAAAACTTTTTTTATAATTTTGCCGTTGGCCAAGTCACCTTTTTGTTACAGATTAAAATAAATCACGCAAGATAATCTTTCCCTTTAAACACTCACAGATAAAACTTAAATTTTATTTCTTTAAGTAAAACATAAAATGACAATTTAATGGTGATATTTACTTTTTATTCTCAACGACCGACAAGCACGCATTTTGCTTTAAAATTAAAAGAAAAATCATGGACTGAACGTGGTAAAAGGAGGTTTGTTAAATCATACGAATTATTTTGAAGAAAAAAAATATTGAAGAGTTTATTTTTGTTATAAAAATTAACAAAAAAAACATTGCTTTAAAAAATATATGTACCGTGAACGGGATTAGAAAGCTTGAAAGAGGAAGACTGTAAAATGTATGGTCCGAACAAGTGAATTACACATTGAAAGAAGAAAATATCAAAACGTTTGAGAAAGCAAAAGAGCTGTATGAGAATGAGAATATTTATGGATGTGGGAGATGAGAAAGATGTATATAGGGAATGAAAGTGTCATTCTATCCTTCTTGCCTAGTCCGACAGAAAAATGATGTGATGGTATGTAAGTGGGCTATATATATATATGT
Source organism: Odontocerum albicorne (assembly GCA_949825065.1). Lineage (NCBI taxonomy): Eukaryota > Metazoa > Arthropoda > Insecta > Trichoptera > Odontoceridae > Odontocerum > Odontocerum albicorne. Next base: position 26,098,019 of record OX463854.1, on the reverse strand, counting down.
GTTAAAAATTATGAAACTAATGATGTGTATGGGTTATGTTATAGGTTATGCCTGTAATACGGATCTCTATGGGACAAACAAATATTAAATGCCAATTGATTATGAAACTAATGATGTGTATGGGTTATGTTATAGGTGATGCCTGTAATACGGATCTCTATGGGACAAACAAATATTAAATGCCAATTGATTATGAAACTAATGATGTGTATGGGTTATGTTATAGGTTATGCCTGTAATACGGATCTCTATGGGACAAACAAATATTAAATGCCAATTGATTATGAAACTAATGATGTGTATGGGTTATGTTATAGGTTATGCCTGTAATACGGATCTCTATGGGACAAACAAATATTAAATGCCAATTGATTATGAAACTAATGATGTGTATGGGTTATGTTATAGGTTATGCCTGTAATACGGATCTCTATGGGACAAACAAATATTAAATGCCAATTGATTTTTCTAAATTTGTAAAGCAGTTTTAAAATATTCGAGTCAAAAGTGCTAATTCGTTGTTAACAACCTTGTGCTTAATACAAACGTGCATACCATCATGTAGGTTTCAATGTAGGCCGAGAGGACAGAATGCCAGACTTTTCTATCTCGCATCCATCTTTCGCCTTCTCTACATTCAATCTCCTCATATAGCTCCTACGGTTTCTCTGACTTTTTACTTTCTTTAAAATGTATTCACTTGATCCAACCATTCTTTCCGTGATCTTTCTTTACGATGCTTTTGACTCATATTAACACTTTATGTTTGCATTAGTAGACTCTTAATTCCTTCGCCCCTACATCTAAAAACTTCGCATTTTTTATCTACCATATAATTTTTTTTATCTATAAACTTTGTTGTATGAACTAGTAACAGTTTAGCGTTAAAGTACGATATTTTATAAAATGGACGTGTAAACATATTGTAATGTAAATTTCTCTTTGTAGAAAGCCAAATAGATTTTGAACCTTATTAATTAAATCATTTAGTTTGATTCTATGAAATTAAAGGGTGAAATTATACATCAATGTAATGTTACGATCAAAGTTATTCACATCAAAATTTACGCTAAATTTTTGATACGATTAAATAACACGTTCGCGGCTTTTGAAACACAAAACAGCTTTTAGCAAAATGTTGTTTTGTGTGCATGATATATTCATGTATTGTATAATAAATCATTTGAATTAATCTGTATTTGTTTATGACAAAAATGAAATACTTTTTTTAAATGCATTGTTTTCATTCCGTGGAAATAATTTAAGTATTTATTTATTTAACACATCATTGTAAATACAATCTGGCAGTTTTATTGCCAGGCGGTAATCTCTTTCAACAAACCAGACAAAAGTAAATAAAGTCGCAAAAAATATTCAAAAGATTATTCATATGAGAGCGCTATGTCAAAAGTAACAAAAATGACAATACATAATAGTGTGTCGGTGCCCATCTTAACGTATGGGAGTGAAGCTTTGCAGGAGAAGAATACGATTCAGCGAAATGTTGTAAAGATTCGTACCCTATAAATCAATTGTGGAGTGTTTCTGTAGGAAAGAAGGCGAAATGAAGACATTAAAACTGAATGTTTAAAGTATGACAAAGAAAAGGACGTTACGATAGTTTGGATAATTTTGTAGTAGAGAGAATGAATGCCGAAATAATGACTGAGCAAGCATATGTGTCAGAAGCACAAGGTATACGTGAATGAGGTAGACCGTGGAAAACGTAGTTGAATCATGCTGACTGAGATTTTATTAGTAGAGAGAATGAATGCCGAAATAATGACTGAGCAAGCATATGTGTCAGAAGCACAAGGTATACGTGAATGAGGTAGACCGTGGAAAACGTAGTTGAATCATGCTGACTGAGATTTTAAAAGAAGGTAAAAGATAAGATTGTATAATAGAAGATTGTGTATTACAAAATGTATAAATGTAGAAGATAACATAGATACTCGTAAGTATAGATATCTGTTTTATTTACCTACTCATGATATTGATTTATGTTTGTATCGATGATTGACGTGCATGGCCGCGCGGTCCTGCGGTGACTTCTGTGCGGAAGGTCACCGGTTCATACTTCGCGCTGTACTTCTTCCGTTGAATAATACAGGCATTTTATTCGCCTATTATTCGGGGGTTTTAGGATACCTACTACTTGGGTCATATCTATTCTTAAAAAAAAAGGAAAAAAACATGTGGGTGTACTCTGATTACCTCACTTCGGTGTGCTATCGGATCCAGTACTCGGCGGTGTGGCCAGTGAATTTGCTGGTCTGAAACGGCACACTCATTTCAAAACAAACTCTACGTCACAGCATTGCTTCACAACTGGGTTGACGACGATGACATCGACGATTAAAGTTTTACTGAAATTTATTCGTTACAAAATTCATTGAAAAAATTGAAAAGTATCATTGCATATGTTTATAATTAGTTTCGACTAAAATCTAGACTCACAATTTAAAAAATCTTTTTTTTAGCGTGGTGATACTATTTTTGATGTAGTGATATTATTTTTGGTGTGGTGATATTCATAGTGGTATATTGCTTCAATTATTTCCAACATTAATTTTTGTACGTCCGAAATCTATTATTATTATAACTTAGTTTCGGGCTTCACTTCAATTATTGAAGGCTATTTAAATATTCTCGCTTCTACTCCTTTATGAATTAGTGAAAATTTTGCAAAATTGCTAATTTTTAAAGTACTTTTCCTCCCGGAGTGCCATTAAAATAGGCACAAATATGCAAAAATCGAGTCGGCTAAACTGGAAATTTAATTATTCGATGTATTTTAATTTCGGCTCAGAATTTAAAACTCTCCTCTTGATTGGAGAATTGTATATTCCTCGAGTTCTTCTAACTTACAATTAAATTAGATCTGAAACGCAGAGCTTTTATTGTCAAAATGCCGGTTGAATAACGAAATTATTTTCTATTATTTGACTATTGCTTTCCTTTGAAAAAGGAATTAAGAAAACTAATTTTTCTTCGAATCGAAATGAGAATTTTACCGAACGAATGAATTTTTAAGTATTTTTCAAATTACGGCACAAGCTCTTCTGAATTTTATCGATTTGTCTGTCTAATAGTTTGAAGAAGATTTAAATAATCGTGCATTTTGTGTAGCTTCTATCAAGCTTTTTCGCTCGAGTGACATAGTCGTATATCTCAAGTGTTGTCTAATAAAGAAATAAGTTTTTTACAGTTTTACCACAGTAAAAAGATAAATACGATAATATTGATATGGTTCGACCATGTAGAAAAAATGAATGACGAAATCTTTACAAATGCCTATATTTTGATTCTAATTTGTTCAAATTATGTCGAAAGATTTTTTATTTATCTGAGCGTATTTTTTTGTCATAAACAAATTTCTAAAGAAAAAAAATATTCCGTTTAATATTTTTCATCAATGTTTCAATACCTTGTAAGCAAATTTTCTCTTTGAATCTTTTGAAAACAAACGTATGATGGAAAAAAAAGCAAAATGTTTTTTTTGTTACAAAAATATATTAACGGAGGTCTAATATAAGCCCGTTGAGAAGTTTATATGATACAATATCTATAAAAGATTCTTAACAGTAGAAAGAACTTGTGGGCTTATTGTAAAGGATAAAACACAGAATTTACTGAGAATTTAGGATTATAGTCGGAAAGTCTTCGAGGGAAAGCTGTTCAGGATTGAGAGACAAAATACTGTATTTGTATTAAAAAATAATGCGTTTGTTAAATAAGTTTTATTTCCATTTTTCAATTTTGGAAATTGTTCAAAATTATGAAGGTATTAAATTCTTTTGCAAGAAATGTTATCTTATTTCGTTTTTCTAAAGAACAATATTTAACGAAATAACGAATGATGCAAAAAATATATATTACCCTATTATCTATCCTATTATCAAACGAAACGGGCTTGTCATCGAATATTTAAAACTGTTTGCACTATTATAATACGAAACAATATTTGCTCTTTATTAAATTAACCGAGCTTACTGTCAAATATTTAATTTTCATCCGCATATACGAGTACTTAAGACTCGAAACCCTTATTGCCACGGAGGGTTTACGCGGACGGTACTTTGCTTTTTTGATGCTGTGATCCAAATGGAAAAAATATTCGGAAACATGTTACATCTGACTGCATTCTGTCACACCTCTTTCCTATTTAAAAAAAAAACAATAATATTAGGATTTTCAGATTTCAATACTTAAATCAGTTAAAGCACATTACCATCATATGAGGTGTGACACTCCCGTTCAGCTCCGCCGGTTTCTTAAAGAGGCAAGTACTTTTTAGATCTCAGGGGTTTGTTGGGTTCCCTTAACTCTGAATAACTCTCTCTCTCACTTTCAGCAGGACAAGGCGACACAATTAAACAAGTATAATTTTAAATGAAACAGTTTATTATATTATGAAAAAAAAGAAAAAAAATATAGAAAAAAAACTTGACGAATGTCAAGAAAAAAGTTTAAAATTGGCTAGAAAGACTGTGTTGTATTTAGCAAGGGAGATTTCAATAACAATTTGAAATTACTTTGATCGGTGGGTTTTAACGTGGGGACGAAATCCAACATTAAGATAAAAGGAATAATATTCACCGATAATTTGTAATTGGAGTCCTGGACTTCTGCGATCTACGAGGAAAACTAGTCTGGCTGTCTTCCGTACAAACACTGTTTCTGGAGAGACGTCCTAACCGTGTCGTATCTGGTGGCACAAGAGACCTCCTCGTGAAATTTCTGCTCTTTTATAGTCACCTCGCGAGAGAGAGAAGCTACATGTATTCATTCTCACTTAAAATAATAGTTTCACATAGTAACCGTCATAGACATGATACTTTATTTTTAAAAGACAATTGAGATCGGTGTTCTTTAGAATTCAGCAAAGGGTATGTCGTCTAGACAGTATTTATTGCTTCCTTGAGCAATGGATTTTTATGACCTTGCTTTTGTCTTCTCACAAGAAGGACCGTGTCTGGTTTCTTAGCCGTTTACCGCTGCCCTTACAATTCCATACTTTACAATAGAAAATAACTACAAAGAAGAATTTATTATAGATCCTTTTTCCTAAACAAACAATGACCATGGAATTCATTACAATCCGGGATGTAGTTTTACAACCCGAGACGACCACCTAAGTTGGCAGTGCAATATTCCATTTGTATAACCAAAACAAAGTTGAATTTATTATAGACCCTTTTTCCTAAACAAACAATGACCATGGAATTCTTTACAATTCGGGATATAGTCTTGTACTCCAAGGCGGTGACCACTTAAGAGAACCTTTTCTTTTATTGACTTAATCTTAGCGACAGTATTAAAAATATACTAAATTATTTTGTTTCCAGTTACTAGCCGAGACACATGTTTCAGGAAGCATGAAATGTCGGGAATTTAATATCGGGGATGTGAACTATGCAATTTATCAAATACAGTCCTGACAATTCTCAAAGTCTCAAATTGGGTAACAAACAAATAATTAAAATGAAATTCAAGTAAAACGAGGCATCACCACGTAGACAGCACCTTGTTATAAGGAAGCTTTATCAGTTATGGGTATTAGCATTTTTCCAAAAGATGGCATCAAATTTATTAGTCTCTAGATAGTAGTAAGCTCACCTTCGATACACAGATTAGTTTTACGGTTTCTATAGTCTTAGATGGTTAAAATTTTCATGTTGATGTCTTCCAACAAGGGAAGTAGATACGAGTATAATTATTAATGCATTTGCTGTGCCGCGTCTTGATTATGGTTACTATACTATGGTTCGTCTGATTCACAATATCTAGACTTCCAGTGTGTTTTCAATGTAGCAGCTAGGTTGATATATGGTAGTTATGAATGTTGCAATATTGGTCCGCATCTAAAATGTCTACACGCCAGTGTAGACATTTTAGATGCGGATTATGTGCCGGATTGATTTCAAACGTTGTCTCTTTGTATTCAAGTTCCTTTATGGGATGTCTCCAGTGTATCTTTCGAATCTGTATCAGAGGGATGTTCTTTTGGGGAAAATTAGAACTTTGAGGTCGATTTCTTCATTATCTACTAAATAAATTGCTCCAAATCAATCCAAAAGCGTCAGGTAATATGATAACGCTTTAACCGTTGCTAGTCTTGTGGCGTGGAATAGTCTACCTCCTTGTATCAGAGATACAGGGGGCGTGTGCAGTTTAACCGTTGCTAGTCTTGTGGCGTGGAATAGTCTACCTCCTTGTATCAGAGATACAGGGGGCGTGTGCAGTTTTAGAACGCACTTAAAGTATTTGGGAGGTCTTATCAAAATTGATGAGTGGGTTCGAATCCTGAGATAGATTGCCTTTGAGGATAGTTTGATCTCTAAAAGGCTCTATATACCATAAGTTATATTTTAATTATTATTACTTAAATTATTAACATAATCATGAAACCTATAAAGTTTATTATAAAATATTTCTATTATTTGTTCTTTATGAAATGATACGAGCTTGTTATCATACATTTGAAAGTATTGATTAAAAGAACTGAATAAGCTTGCTATCAAATATTCAAATGTTTATGCGGTACTAAAACAAAACAACCTTTTTTGAAGTGTTTTAAAGTATTTGTTCAATATCATTCATAATTTCTTTTTAATCTATATGGTATGGAAACGAAAAAAAATAACCAAATAATTTAAGTTCATTTCTTAAAAGTGAGTCAAAATGCCCCAATATTTTCTTTTCACAAACAAAGAATAACCTCCGTGGACTAGATGATAAGACGCCAGTATCCCAGCCCGAAGGTTGTGGATTCGAAACCCGCTGGAACCCAGATTTTTTTTAAAAAGAATTTCAGTTTGGTATACAATTATTGCCATTTCAACAAGTTTCTGGTTGGTTGAGATTGTCACATTGCAATAAGCCCGTCAAATGTAATATAATATGTTACAATGCAGCCTTTTCAACACTTTTCTGGAATAAAATACTGTATGGCTTTAATGAAATGTATTGTGAGTTAATACATATTTTTTTAACTTGAAATATGAATTCTAAGAAGGAAAAGCTATGAACATTTGGTTTCCAATATCATAGGAATTGTAAAAAGATAGTTAAATTTAGCGAACTATTAACACGATTCTCGATACCAACTCTAAAAGTTCGAAAGAAAAAAAAAACATTCTTTAAATGCAATAGTGCCATTTGTCTTATAATATTTTTTTTTTAGTTAGAGGGTTTTTAAACTAGATAGAATAAATCCTCGAGAAAGGAAGCTATTACCCGTTAAGGCACCATTGTAGGACCATACAAACGAGTGTAGGGCTTAAGGAACCGTTGCATGAGTTGTATTTCAGTCCAACTGCCGGACTTGGATGTCAGGGGTGCACATCGTACAGACATTGGTAAGGAGGAGAGGATCACTGAGATAAGAACAGATCGAAGGAAAGAAGTCAACATCCTCGAGCGGAATATTTTTTAATTTTTTATTGGGAATACGATTGGAAAACGATTTTATGTCTTCAACTGATCCCGACATACTATATCGGGCGGACGTGGTTTGTCTGATGTGCTGATCCTGATATTAACCGTTTTTCATATGTGAAATGGTTTTCTAACAAGCATTGGTAAACCCACACATTTTTTTACCCAATTTGCACATAAAACATTGTTCTTGTTTAGTTTACTTATTAGTCTGTACAAAAAAGGATGGTTAAAATTACATTATTTGTATAAAAACATTAGATATGGAAGTCCAACGTTCAACCAACTGGGTCACAGAGGTCGTAGAACTTCCAATTGTTTCTGCAATACTGAAATCTTTTAAATTGTAACCTTTTGCCCCTCATGAGTATTTTAGATATATGTTATTACAAGACACAACACAATCCAGAAACTTACCCGTGTCGTGAAATAAGTGCCGATGGGCTTCAATAAAAATAAAAGTTCTGGCGTGATGTTGTTGGATTTTGATAGCATCTTTAACACGGTCTGGTACAATGGACTTCTGCACAACCATCTTCTTTCTGACACTCCATTATATATTGTGTAACTACTTCAATCCCACCTTTCCAATAAGTTTCATAGTCCCCACCTATCACTATGTCATCCGCCAGGCCCATCCCTATGAGTGTACACTAAGTATTGTAGTATACTTGGACCCTGTTTATTTAACTTTTACACCCTCGAATAACCTACTTCCCCAAACTGTAAGATTACACTCTTTGCACGCTATGCGTTCTCATTCGAGGTAAATTGATCTGGTCACCGTCTCCAAATTGCCCTCGGGATCCTTAAAAAAAATAGCATGGCTGAAGGCTCAAAATCAATGCCACCAAAACCATAATATTATCATTCAAAGGAAAGAGTGTCATAGACGTCATTTAACATCGGTGGTTGCCTGGTTGAGTGGAGGGAAGTGGTCAAATACCTCGGCCTGCATCTTGACCGGTGACTTACATGGAAAACACATCTGAATACTATCAGACAGAAGGGTTAAATGTTCATCAGGGCTATAAGTTCAATATTTTACAGCCTCCTTCCACCCAAAAATAAGCCCCTCTTCTACAATACTCTCAATCGTCCCATATTGACCTGTGCTGCATCCGTTTGGAGTAGTGTGAGCAACACGGATCACATGACGCTTCAACGAGTACAGAACAAGGCATTCGATATCTTGTTTAGCACCCATCCCAGAACAAACCTCTCCCGACTTTACGTCGAATAGCGTGAAAAAACCCTTCAGCCCTACACCTTCACATGGACCGTGAAGTTTTTTAAAAACCAATAGGACCACAGCAATCCTCTAATCGCTGCCATGGGGGCTGACAAGAGTAAGTACAACCTACCTTTTCGTTATAAGCACAGGCTTCTGAAGCATCATCTGTTGCTTGACAAGTTCACCTACAGTAGGAACAAAGTCTGAGTGAATGAGATGAAATGCAAGTGGCCTGAACGAGCGGACCTGTAAGTTTATACACGTATTAAAATAATTATTAGTAGAAACTGTTATCTATTTTTCAAGTTATATGTAGGCGTTAACTATCTCTAAGAAATTAAATATCAAGATTATAAAAAAATGTATTGCATGTAGGAAATTGAAATAAAGTTAACTTATAGTAAGTTAGAATAGAGTAATTAGATGAGTTCATTATTAATAAATTTGAATAAAGGTATTTGCTTTTGGCAAATGTGTGCATTATAGATTTCTTTACTAAATAAAAAAACGGGCTGATGTTGAAGATTTTCGTAATTAAATAATTTTTAGATGAAAAATAACAGATAATGAAATATTGTAATTTTTGCCAAATTATTATTTAAACTTCATTTTAAAATATTTGTTTATTTTTTCCCTTAAAATGTATACCACATGATTTATGTAATAAAACAAACTAAAAATATTCATATTACAGTGTTTTTGATTAATATATTTTCAAAATAATATTAATCAAAAACGCTGTTTCTCGTCCTAGGGGTATATGATATCTTAGAAACAAATGTACATTTTAAATAAAAAAAAAACCGAAATTCAAATGCATGCTCAGGTATGTGTTCATGAATTTCGTGGGATATTTTTTGCGACCATGTAACTTGCTTCATTTACTTTTGTCTAGTTGGTTGGGAGGGATCACCCGCCTGGCAATAAGCCCACTAGATCGTATTTGCAATAAAAGTGTTTGTTAATGAAAAGAGCACTCTGAGATTTTTTAGTACGTGGAACGAATCAATAAAGAAATACTTATTATATAAATGTATGATACATAGCAAATGTAAGTGAAAGGCATGGTAGGAGTAGACCCTATAGTTGGATTAAGTGAATAATATTTCGAAAAAGAAAAAAATGAAGAAGTTAGATAAATTCTTGAAGCTGCATGAGATATATGTTATAGACGTGAATAAGGCGAAATATGTGGATTGAAATTGGAAAATCTGACGCTATGTTCTATCTAATAACTTCAACAGGGAATTGTGTAAGTGTTTGTGCGTATGTGTGTGTTTAAAATCCGAAAATCTTAAGTGTACAGCACCTGTATATAAATTAAAATAGGTGGATGGCTTCCGCTCAATACTCGGAGATTCCGGTTTGCTTTTTGCGTTTTCGGTGAAGAATAGCATGCTGAAGAGATTCCTCTTTACCAGGTAGAAGTTTGTTGTAAATAAAACGCAGTAGACGTTCCTGAAAATGAGAATATATTTTGTTTGTTTTTCGTTCCTTATGTGCAGCCTTATCGTAAGCCCCTTTATTCACCCGTGTATGCCGTCAGGGCTTGCTAGATACTTGTTAGATATCAGGTATACCGCGCGCTCTCTGCGTGCATGGGCTGTCCGATCGTCCATAGTGATCATTGCGAAGGCCACGCATAATGAATATTTTATTGCAATCCTTACATACGAGTATATCAGTAACTACTCTACAATGTTTACACATCAATTACACAAATAAAATCATATATTTAAGTGAATAACTAAAAATATTAACAGCGTATGTAACCGAAACTCTAGGTTCATATTAACTGAATGAAATGCCTGATACTAAATTTAATATAAAATATGCATTCATCCATATTCAACCCAGGGAACACGAGAATAACTTAATCTCGTAAGAGTATATAACAGAAGCTTACAATATTATTTGATATCACACCAGTACCGTCCAAGAAGTACACTGTAGCAAGTCGGGCGCAAAGAGTTCACCAGTCAACCGCATCACCCACAATGGGAGTAACATAGTTGGCCAAGATAGAGAGGACGACTTCCGACACAAAAACTTTTAATGATCACAGACTATATTCATCACTGCTATGGCACGGGTTAGTCTTGAATCAGGGACGCCACATTTCTTGTCAGTTTTCGAGTTGTGTTAAATAGGTGGTCAGGAAAGATGTTTTAAATTTCTTGTATATATGTCGTTAGGTTAGGTATGGGAAGGTTATATGATTTTCGTAGCTAACTTCATTCCAAACGTGTTGAATGTATATTAATATGAAAGGTAATATTTTGTCACATTTTTTCGGTCATTGTTTAAACCAATTGCTTGAGTAGTTTTTTGTGGAATTTTAAAGATAAAAAACAATTGTTGATTTTTAGACGATTTATGATTTTATTACTTCCGCAAAGGGAAAAAATACGATTCAAAAAAAGTAATGAAGTAAGCGATCCTGTGTGCCAACTTAGGTTTAAAAATCCGTAATGGTGGTACGATACTAAAAAATGGTTTCCGCTCTGTGAGGCCGAATACTACTTACTGGTGACAACCAAATCAAGACTTTGATCGAAAATTACTAGCGTTTTACGATATGAGAAATTGCTGCCATTCTGAAAATAGGAAAAAATCACCTTACACGAGTCAATTATAAATAAAAAAAATGCGTTTGAATTTGACCTAAACATACGAAATTATTTTTGGTAGAATCTAAAACTAGGCGTCGTAAATGCATTTAATTAAAAAAAGGATCAATATATGGTGTTGATATGATTGGGTGAAATGGAATTATTTTGAAACGCTTTCTTGAAATAAGCATGCTTAAATAAAAAAACATGTAAAACCTTTATCTGCTGACACTTCGGTCTTCCTCGATCTCCGGCTTAGTTAGTTAGACACCTGTCTCCCAACCCGGGGGTTGTGAGTTCGGTTCCTGTTGGTATTTGTTTTATTAAAAAAGGGTCAGTCTGGATTTTATTTAAAGCCTTTTTAACAATGTGCTGGCAGAGATTTCCATATAGCAAAAACCCATAAGTTTTTTTCTGTACGTTATACAACGAAAACGTAATGCTATACGATACGTATTGATGCATTGTATCGTAATATAGCGTGATGAGACGTTAATATTTCCGTGGTCTGGTTGGTACAATACTCGGTTTCCACTCGGGTATTTTGAGTAAGATTCTCGATATGACCCAAAAACAAAGTATTAAAAAGGTGCTAGTTTGATGAAAAGTTCCTTCGATAAAAAAATCCCGTGATAAACCTGTATAAGTATTGTTATCTCTTTACTTTCAGGGTAGTACTCGTATTTATATATTCGATGGTGAAACGAGAGTTTCGTGCCTTCTTCAGTGGTTCATAAGACGAACGCTCATTTAACGATGTAATCTTCAATATGACTATGTTTATATGTTAAAGGGGTATCATATGAACGAAATAAGTTGCTGTTTTTGAGTTATAAAAAGCAGCTTATAATCGAGTCTAAATTAATTAAGTTTGAAAAGTACAAACATATTATAAACGCGACTACTGGCACCTTTGATGCTACTTTTTTAGACTGGACAGATATCAAGATGGCATAGTCATGAAAAACCCTGATATTATTTTTGAACTACATATCTCTCTTTTAAAAACCTTACATATCTCCCTTCAGCCATATAGAATGTTTTTACTGGCTTTCCATCAACCTTCTTTCAAATCTCCCTTTCCTTTTTCAGACCATAGATGGCATGCCAAAAATTTGATTTTTATTTTTGTTGTTCGTTTTTTATAATTTTGCCATTGAATGATTATTTTCTTCTCTCCATAAGTGGAAAATCTCCACCTTTAACAAAACCTTTGTAATACAATTGCAGTTGGGCTTATATGAGTATATACACTATATTGAACAATGTACCTTAAAGTGTTTTACAAATAAGAAAATAAATAAATTTTTTAAACGTTCCACAATATAAATATCTTAAAATATGCATATCTTTTATAATTGCTAGTTTCGTCAGTCTTAAGCCGTCTCTGTTGACAAACTACACACGGCTGGAATGAACAGAGAAGAGAAAACTCAAAAACTTTAATCAATTGAATTGTTTGTGAAGTCGAATGTTTGTTTCTACTATGTGCAGGTATAGTTTTCTGAAAACTAACTTGTGACATTTTAAGTTCTCTTGTTTTGTTGTCGAAATACATTTATGTTTACATAAAGCTTCAAAACTTCTTAACTTGAACGACTTCTTTTAACGAAGTAGAAAAATATAATGAGAATAACAAGACACAAGATGAACCCATCATAATAATAATATCGAAACTACAGTAGTTAATAATCGTATAACTAAAACAATGTAACATAATTATTTTTTAATACGTATCATGTTGGGGTAGGCAGAGAGTACAGAGTTCTAAATTTTCCTATCCATACATTTTTTAATATAGCTCCTTCTATTTCTCTTACTCCTTATCTTTCATTCTAACGCTATTTCATTCACTTAGTTCCAGTATATTTTTCTCAGTCTTCGTCTTCCACGACTATTATTTATGGTTGCATTGTTGTAACTGTTTAGTTTTCAGTCATTCTTTTGTCATCCATCTATTCAACTTGTCCATACAGCCTCAACTAGTTCTTTATCATCATATTTAACGCATCATTTTAAGCTCATATTAATTTTTAATAACATTTTTTTATTCTGTCATACATGGACACACCACATTTTCTCCTCAAATCAAACATTATGTTGCACTTACTTGGCTTTTTTAATTGATTGTGCATTTGGATGTTTAATTCTACAATGTTTGCAATATTTATTTTTGAATTAAACACATGAATATAAGTCTTAAATATTAAAATAAAGATAAATGAAGTAAACTTACTTCACAAAAATTTGGAAAACATACAATTTTTTCAACGTTACTTTAAAATTATTTTTATTTGTAAGTATGGCAACCCCACAACGTATCCGCGTTGATGATGTGGACAGGCTGAACAGCATTGCCAGGAGACAACAGTGTTGTCTCCTGGCAATGCTGTTCGGCTTCATTAATCAAACCTATGGGCTGAGAACCACTGAAGTAGGTACATCATTTACAGTTCCCCATAATAAATGTTGGTTATGCTACCTCGTATGTGAAGAAGCAACAATACTCGCATGTGCATAGCGCGTACGAGTTTTGTTACCAAATAAACTGTTTTACTAGATTTATTATTATTTTTTTGGCTAAGTGAGTTTCAAGAACGAATGTCTCAGATAGTATTGATTTGGTCAGTGGTCTGACGTAAAAAAACATGCATCTTGTGGGTGACCCGACTGTGAAGTTACCTCATTTTTCCGGCCTCGGAAGGAGTGGTGTACTCAAAAAGATCAGATGCGGTGTAGACCGCACTTTATATGATATGCAACCGTGGGGTAGGCCCCACAGTCATCTTTTTGTGAGTATCGGGGGATCAAGCCCATGAACCACATCGTATATATAGTAGCTGTAAACTTTATGCGTTTTTTGGAATCGTGGACGAGCTACTCAATTTAATAACCGACGCTGTGATCTTGTTGGAAAAGTGGTCTCATGAATTGCCGATTTGTCGTAAATTATTGATATTCCAACTTTTATTCAACGCTTAAATCTATTTTGTCTGAATGTATTCTCCCCACTGGACTGGTTTTAGTATGGTTTACACTCTTTATATTTTCAACATATTTCTCGTTGGTCGGAAAAGATTGCTACATGAAAATAAATTCGTAAGGTTGTACAAACATAGGTTTGTATGCATTTGAACTTTTATGGATACATTTACTTCAACTAAGCAGTAGTATTATCCTATCCTTAATGTGATTTGATGTCTTCAAAATGAATGACATGTCACAACTAGAAAAATAATTGGAAAGAAAATTCATATTCGGCAATGGTGGTTAAAATATTTATGACAACAAAAACTGAAAATCAAACTGAACTTAAATATTGCATTTTTTTTCATTTATCCAAGAAATGTTTTGTATTGTTTGCTTATTTTCGTTTATTTTTTATTCAACAATGTCAAGCCTAAGGCACGAAAAAATATCTTAATGTATGGGGATATATGAAAAAGTTCACATTACCAATGATTTATGGGGTTATGTTAATAGGGTAGGGGTGCTTCAAGACATTTTACTTCCTATTCGTTTTTTTTCCTATACTTCTTATTCATTGTATATTTTGGCATAATATATTATTATTTCTGTTTGCCAAGCCACAGTAATTGAATGAAATAAATGTGTTAATCCTTTTAGTTCAAACATTAATATTTTTAAGTCTTTATTATACTCGTATTTTTTTATAAAAACACAAATTGTCAAATTTTAATTATTTCTTTTAAAATATTCGAATTTTATTTCAAAACTTTTCGAATTCTTTGCAATATTTGACTATTCAGAATCAATTTAATAGAGTAGGTTTGTATAACAGGCTATTGTCGTTGCTAGTCCTGTAGTGTGGAATCGTTTGCTTTTATTGTATGACACTTTTGTTGTATATAGTACTTATAGACGTTACTTATAGGCGTTAGAGATATGGGTGGGATGTGCAGCTTTAGAAAACAGAGGTCAAATAAAAATTTATGATTATAGATGAATACTACACACGTACCACCTATCGTCGTCGTTGACAGGCCTCGTAGTCGAGGATCCCTTCACCGTTCCAACGTCTATTCGAAACTGTGCCGTGGAGTTTTTCTTTCTTTCTTTTCTCTTCTTTAAGTGAGTCATCCGTTGAGCACCAGCAAACTCACTGGCCACACCGCTGTACTGGATCCGATGGCATACCGCAGTGGGATGATCGGAGCATACCGCATGTTTTTTCCCTCTTTTTAGAAAAATGGATATGACCGAAGTCATAGGTATTCTAAATTTCTCGAATACTAGGTGGAATGTCAGTATCATTCGAAGGGAGAAGCACAGCGCGGGGTTTGAACCTGCGAGCTTTCGCACGAAGTCCAGTATAATTTACATGGTGTATCCATGCGACCAAATATAATAAGTCGTTAGTGGCTATCGCATTGATTTTATAGTTTCCTCGTTGCATGTATCTCAGTTGTCACGATTCAGTAGCCTATGTATTTCAAATTTCAACAGGTTTAAAACTTAGTAATCATATCGATGGCGCATCTTAAAAAGGAACCTTTTAAAATAATATTTGATTACTTCAAAAAGGATATTTAATATACTCGTAATTAAAAAAATGGGATCTGGAAATTTAAAAAATATTTTGAAAAAAATATTTCATTGGATTTTGAACTCCATGTACATAATTTTCTTTACTTGATAACATACGTTTTTCTTTCTGTACTTAAAAAAAATTGTTTAATAATTATTATTTCAACAAAATGATAACGCTCTGCATTGATATAGGAAACACAGAAGACCTCAGTTGCCTAGTTGATCACTTTATTTCCATTCGGGGGTTTCAGGTTATTATCATTCTGGTCAACTATGTAAAAAAGGGTTCCAATCTGATAAAAAGAGTTCATCTAGTAGCAATATTCGTACAAATATGTACTAGACGAGTGTGAGTATTATTGCCTCTTAATATACTCCAAATACTTTATGTAAGTTCCCAGCTTACTTCAGTGATTTTTAACTCGAAGGCTAGATTAATAGGCCAACGGCAATGCTCTCTCGCAGCCACCTTATTCAATATGTCCGAATTATCAACTCATTTATGTTGAAGGGCAACCATACGAAATAATGAAAAGTAATGGAAAATAATATCAGATCATTTAGTTCGATTACCCCGTATATATGTAATTTTTAGCAAATTCATTAATTTTAGGTCATTTTTATTCCTACAAATACGCTATAAAGTTTGATATGTCGTAAAACGTTAGCACCAAGACAATTGTGGAATATATACATACTTTTTGGCCATTCGGGCACTCATTCTTCGTGGGCCTGGTGGTCACATTTGGGAGAATACCAACTGTAATCACCTAATCCTAGATTCCTTCCTAGCGTTATGATGTCTTTTACAGCCTTGATTAAAAATATTAGGGAGAGACTTTTATGTTTATGTACTTTATTCTTATAATTATATTGCTTTTGTGTTGGATCTAATCACTTTTAAGCGTTTTGTGACTGAAATTGTTAAATTCCTCTTGGATTGTTTGTTTAATGAAAATTTGTTGTATGAAATTGTTGTACGATTGTGTTCGTTTTATAGAAAATTAAACAATCAGTAGTTATGTCTTCGTGTCCTTTATTTTAAAGCACCCTCTTCTTTTTTACTTATTCAATTATAGGGAGTCCAAAAAACATGTCATGTTATGTGGACATTTTGACACCATTAAATTATACCATAAATTATTGATTAAAAAATGATTTCATAACAAAAAATACCATCACGCAAAATCTCATTTGCGACAGAAAAAAAGGACAGATCTTTCCACTTTTTATATCCACGTAAAAAACCTTTGCCTCATCTACACTCATACATCTCGTCATACATGCTTTTATATTTCTTACCTTTATGATATATCCGTCTATTATTTCCTTGGTCTACAACTCCTCTACTGAAATTTCAATATTATTGTAAATGGAGAATTTCTTTACTCGGTTAGTCATATGACGACTCGGTCTCACTTCTTAATCACAATTTCTTATTGATTTATCTTAAATACTTAAACAGTCAGCTGGAACATTAATTGTCTTTATTCAAACACTTACAAAAATAAATAAAGGTTTATTGATAGCTAATAGTATTAACATATATATTATAAAATTAAACAAATATTTAAAAGCAGAAAATAAAGTATATTTAAGAGAGAAGCTATCGAAAGGTCTAGGCTTATATTATAATGTCGATATACACCTTCACTAATAGAAAGCGAGCTCAGCTACTAAAAAATCCGACGTTTTACATTCCACAATTAAAAATTCAATAATTATTTCCGAAAATTATTGGAAATATGAATGCACACACTTACACATATTCGTACACGCACAACCCCAGATTCCCTGTAGCGTAAAGAGAGAAAATAAAATAACAGTCTATACTTTAATCAAATAGATAATTAACAAAGAGATGTTTTTTGATGAGAGTTGTCAAATCACGTGAGCAACACGGATCTGATGAATTATTTACGTGTATTTATATATATATATATTAATATCGTTTATGTCAGCTATCTCAGAACAGGCAATAAGTCTTGTGAGATGACTGATATATTAAATTAAAATACATTAATAATAATTTAACCCCAAGCTATCACGTATACAATTCCAATCCCATAAAAATCCCTTTTGACAACTCATCAGACGCTCTACATTTGTATGAGTCATTCACTTACATGCCTATGTAAATACCTTAAAAAAATCTCCTCTCCTCCATTTCTTTGTCAAATAGCCCCCATGTTTTTTTAAGGTGCCACATAAACCAATATCTTCCTTAAAAATGAGTTGTAAAATATTGACGTAAGGAACTTGATAATATTCTGCGCCAGTCGTTCCAATGAGACCCAACGACACCCTGTCATTAACCTGTCCAGTTTCGTTTTAGTTTAAAATTCGTCACTCTTACTAAGCAAGTAAGCTAAGTTTTTGTTTCAAGTTCCCTGAAGGATATATTAAAAATTCCAGTGATCTTCTTCAGAAACTACAGTTTTCAAAGGTTTATCTATATTGATTTGATCAATTCTCATTCAGAAATTAAATCTTTCGTCCCTTTAGGGGAAGACAATCTTTATTTTTGCCTTTCTTTTTATACATACAACTTTTGCGTCTTCCACATACATACATCTCATCAAACATGACTTACATACATAAATATCTTACCCTCAGTGAAAATTTCTCTATCTCCTACTCTTTTTTTGGTCAACATCTTCCTCACTCTCCATTAATTTCAGATACATATATGTTTTATAAGTTTTGTGGAACTTATTATTTTACACCAAATCTTTAAAGTTTTAACAACAATCATAAAAAAAAGAGAATTGATATAACGGCGTTAAGAGAACAGACTTTTCAAGGGCGCTTAATGTATGTTAGTTCAAATAAAAAAAAGGGTTTATAAATGCTTTTTTGAAACTAAAATTCTAATTTATTGAGAAGGTTACATGTTCACAGAATAGAGCTACATAAATAGAAAAATTAAGTGAATTAAAAAATATATATTTATCTTCAATATGTAATAAATTAAGCCACCATTAAAAAAAATCTTAAATGAGCCAAAACACTTTTTTAAAGAGTTTTTACTGAACCATGGTTCACATTTTGAAGCAAAATTGATTATAATAAGACCATTATTTAAGAGGAATAATTTAACAAATTTACTCATCGGTTTATATTCAAAATATTTCTCAAAACCTCTCAGCAATAAATCATTTTTAATGTATTCAAATAAAAAAATATGCCTTATTACAAAAAATGGGCTAAATTTATGAAAAACAAATTTCACCCACGAACCGCAAATCCCTAAGAGGAAATAATTCATTTTGTTTTGAAGCTTCCTTCAATCCAAACGTTAAAACCTTTAGGGGTTGAGGTGACTAAAGTCATTGACGATTCTCTGGGGTGCCTTTTAAAAGGCATGCAAGACGATGAGGGAGGAACTTGTTTAAGAACATTTGGATATTTAGAAGTATTAAAAAAACTCGTTTTAAAATTGAACTCAAGTCTAGGGTTGTGTATTCTAGGAAACAAAGAACACTAATTTTGTAGGAGTTTAAGGTTTGAACCGAATATTAAATTCCAACCGCTTAGTTAATGTACTCGTAGATAGAGTAAATTGACGATTTTTTTTTATCTGCTTTTCGAGCATTGTGGTCATCGTTAATGTTCTTTCGATGAGACTTATTGAAACATGTTCGAATGTTCTCGGATAGATTCCGTATTTTTTTGTCCCAAGTAACCGAATTATGGTAAATATTAGAAATTAAATAATATTTTGAAAATATTAGTATACTTGTAGATTTTTATAAAATACTAATAAGATAAGGAAAACTAATAAATGATTATGAATTTAAATACGTTTAATAAGAAATAAGTAAAAATTTTATAAAAAGAACACGAAATTATACATAAAAACAAATTCAATGTTTTTTAAAATAATTAGTCAGCAACACATAAGAAAAAAAATCAATTTTTTTTTCAAATTAAAAGTTATAGTTTTTGACATAAGTATGCATAATAAAATAACGGTAAAATGAAATATTTTTAATCTGACTTGGGATTTTTTATAAAAAAACTGTATAATAAGTATGTAGATTTTTCAAGTGTAAACATATTTGTTGGACCATTTTTTAAATGCAAGATATTGAAAAACAGTATTATTTTTTTTAAATATATTCATAAAGTAATTAATTGATGTTGAACATTCTTAAGTGTTTTTCAGGAAAAAATATATCGGTAATTTAGATTCATAAAGTGAAACAAGGAGGTATTACAGCTTTTATCCTCAGGGCGATGTCAAAAAACATTACCGAATACAGTATCATTTAAGCCAACTTAACGGAGAAACAACTCCGAAAAACATTTTAAACTAGTGGAAAACAGTCGTGAAAATCTTCGAACATTCCTGAAACAAGGAGTTTATTGCTGGAGATTCTAAAGTGTATTAAAAAAAAGGTTTTTCATTTCAACATTGTAAACCCGTAAAATGAAAAAAGAGGTATTTACTGAATATAATATATAACATTGTATTTTAAAACCAAAGAAATTTGAAATATCAGATAAAGTTACATTTTAACTTAAAATAAATAAAATATATATAAGATAAACTATTATTTCTCGAGTATAATCATTAAAACTGTGGAAATTCATGTTTATTCGAATATAATTAAAATTAAATTACTATTTATTCCATTTGAAGATGTATATTGAAGCCCAACTAGTTTTAAGACTGATACGATCCAGTTTCATAAAATACATACATATGTTACATACGCGCCATTTCCCTGTTAGAGTAGGCAGAAAAGACAGAACGCCAAGTTTTTCACAACATACTTTTTTCGCCTCCTCCACATACTTCTTTTTCATTCTCCACATACATACATCCTCTAATACAAATTATTTAGTTTCTGTTACTCTTTTCCTTTTCTTCTTATAATATTTAATTTACTTGGTCCAACCATATCTTTTATGGGCGTCCTCTAACATGACATAAATTTGTTTACTAAGTCTTTCATTGTTTCAAGTCAAATCGGAACTAATTCGCTATTTTGAACCATCATTTTAGTACATATTTATGATATGTTGCTTAGTTTGAATCTATGTTTTTTATTGCCCATTTACTTTGTCTCGTATTGTAATTCACTCTCAAATATTTTATGTCATCTTTCCATCATCCGTGAACGTATTAAAAAAAGATAGAATTCTTCAACAATCAATATTATATCATTTGAACTATTGTTCACCAAAATATATAAATATGTTCTTGATTTTCATTCTTCACTTATATCCTCAGTGAGATACAGGCAAAAGCCTAGTTTACTGGGGACTAGACAAATGAAAGGCCACAAATCCAGATCCATTAAAATTGTGTGTCCAAATTAAATTATCTGTTGCTTTTTTGCAAATTGTGTGTATGAATAGAATTTCTTGTCACGTGTAAATAAATCTAAATAAAAACTTTCACTACCACATCACACAACAGTTCACAAAATTTCCCATTATGCATTTTTATGCTTCCCAAGGACCTGTTTTTATGCCTCCCAAAGATATGTTTTTAAATAATATTCTTTACGTAAACAAAATTAATATTGGAAGTAAAAACAACTAATTGAAAATGTTAGTTTTAAATTCATCAAACTTTTTTTTGTTTTAATAATATTCATATTTTGGACGATCCTAAAAATAATGTTTAAAGTTTCTTATTTTTATTTTCAATCAAATTCTATTCAGACATTTTATCTAACGTTTTTGAACGAAGTATGTGTACTAGTATAATGTTTTTACGACATTTAACGTCAATAAATTGGCGCGAATAATTTTACCTGTTTTCAGGTTATATTAATTTAGTTTACGTTCGATGCTTTCGATAATTCCTGAAATATAAAATTTTCATTAAAAAACTTAGTTAGTAACATAATTTTACATAGTTCTACTTTACATATATAAACGGTATCAACAGTCACATTCTTTGTTCTAAGAAAACAGATTTACACCTACAAAATTCCTATACAAACATATATAAACATTGCAAAAAGTCTGAGCTACATTAATTTAGTGCAAGGTTCTACGAGTATAATGTCATATTTTCACTTATGTTATGTGCACTTTTTATTTTAACTTAGTCGTCTTATTTTTATTCATATATTTGAAGGTTATACCTCAATATCTTCGGCATAATGAATCGAGCCTTTGAGGTTAGAATCATTAAATTAGGCATGAAACTCGCGGTTAGTCATTTTACGCGTTGGTTGTACGTGAAAAGGTTAAAAATACTCGTATACATCTAGTGCAGGCAAGTATTGTAACCAAACGAAGTTTTCTCAAACTGAGAACCTTTATTTAATTTTTTTTCTCAGGGTTCCGTTGGAGATCGAACTCGAAAATCCTCGATTGGAAATCGAGCGTTTTACCAATTAGACCGTGATTGTCAAATAAGATTTCTATTGTTGGTGTGTTTTTTTATTTTTGTCGTTCAGGTGTAAGTCAACTTTCTTTTAAAAGGCATTGCGTCGTATGAGCCAGCTAATAGACTTTTTATTATTTTATAGAAGAATTTGTAAAAAAATGATAAAGAGACAAGAACTATAATAATACGAGTATACCACTTTTTAATTTTGGTTTCCGGATGTCTGATGCATATTATCAACAACACTTTATTATACGGTGCTGTGGTTTGAAAAGCTGTGTTAGATTTTAACGAATACAAAAGCTGTAAGTAAGCCGAATTTCCTAGCAAAGTGAGAAAAAATATTATACATATTGATGTGGACGATCATAGGATTTTGTCAGTATAAATAAACGATGCCCTCAGTGAACTGGTTGATAAGAGTAAGGTTTTCCACCTGAAGGTTTTGTGGGTACGATTCCAGGTGAAATAAAAGTGGTACTGGTCCGTCTAAAGAGTCTTCAGCATTCTATGATCGGGAACACAGTGATGCTTGAAAATGTCTTATTCAAATTCTTCTACAGTCCGATACCTTACGATCTTATTTATAAATCTGAATTAGTGAATCTCGGTGGTCTATTTGGTAAGACGCTAATCTTCCACTCTAGGACTTCGGGGTCGATTCTTGAAAGAACCTAAATAAAATAAAAAATAACAATACTTGCACGTGCTAGACGTGTGTGAGTACACGTGTTGTTGCCTGTACACGTCCAGTATTTTCTCGCTACCCCTCTGTTCAACGTGTCCCCATCATCAATTTTGAATTGTTGAAGGTTACTATACGAATTCATGAAAAATTACAGACGAATTGATATCATTATAGATTTAACATTTGAATAGTTTAACATCTAATACATACCGCTTTGATCAATACGACCCGTCAATCAAGCGTTCAATCAAGGTGATTGAATTCAACACCACAAGGATGACTGATCGGTTTCCATTAAAATGTCATAATTAATTCTCCTTCATTATCTTCACACTGGCAATGTTTGCCGCAGTCATTACGCGCCAGCAACAGGCAAACAGGCAAACAGACTGTCAAAATGGATAATTATCATTTCTATGTTTCATTAGATTCAGACAGTTCACGATAATTCGATTTTATCCAATTGAGAAAGTTGGTGAGTTTGTATAAACTTTTCTCTAATATTCTACTGCATTACTTCTTAAACTTTTGTTCATAAACCAGTTTTTTTTCATCCCAACCCTTCACGGACTATTATGGGTGTATATATATAAACAAGACTCTGTTTTGTTTGTGCTTCTTGATGATGAGGTGAAAATTTTGAAACCGATAGGGTTATGTAGTTATATAAAATGAAATAAACAGTGCTTGACTTAACAAATTACATTGTTTTTTAACATCCACACTGTTAATGCTTTAACTATAAATAATGCAAAATAATAATTAAATTGTAAAACAAAAATAATGAAGTTTGAATATAATTTTTTTAACATACAATAAGTAAGAAAAATACAACCATACGTATTATACATTTTGAGTGAGTTATAACTTATTTTATAATTTTAAAATTTATACATATACCATATGTATAAATGTAAAAAAAGGGTCCCAAAGGCAATTTTCTGGATTTAGTGAAATTATAAGGTTGAATGATTGAAACCTTTGTCTGTTAGTGGGAGGTTGATAATTACCACATTGATCCGGATAAAGGTCATGAAATATCTTGGAATCGACTAATGTCGATATAACCTTTGAAATTATTTCATTATTATATCTTGACAAAGTAATGAAACCATTTTAAAGATAATTTTTCAATTTCTCATCGAAAAGCCTGAATATGTGATGACGCAAAGGATATTTTACAATAAAGGAAACAGGCTAAAGACAGAAGTTTTCTAGCGCAGAGCAACAAGTAAATCTTAAAACCATCCCGTAAATATAAAAGTCAGTCTACAGGTACACAGAAGTTCACGAGAACAGAAACCAATCCAAAGAGTTATGTTATATAATAAAGTAAATATATTGTCATGAGAAGTCACTCTAAAATAACGAGATACAGAAATATATGCTATAAAAGAAAACACCGTTATATATATTGACCAAAATATATAACAATAGAAACAGTTGTTTGCACAATAATAAAACAAGTGTGGAGAGACTTTGAACGGTGTATTTGGGTTGAATAATTGATAACCAGATATCCTGCAATCTTAAGTAGGGGACACTATTAATAATTTCAAAATCAACAAATCATCTCGTAGTTACTGAATAACGGCTGAATTACTAAAATTATTAGGAGACAATATTACCAAAATACAGTAAGATAAGTTAGAAAATAAAGAAGACAAAATCTAACTCTGGAATAGATGTACTCGAAGTTTATTTCGATAAATAAAATGCGTTTCAACAAGGAAATGCGAGAACTATTGGATCACATTCCTGAAGCAAGTATGACACTGTTTTCTATCTTGAAAAACCGTCTTTGGATTTACAAGTACATCAGCTAGCAGATACCAAAATAACAGGCTGGGTTTATAAAATGGAAAAGGAACGAGAGAACCAAATCCTCAATATCTGTTGATAGAAAAGTGCTGGGAATTTCAGATATATCGAGTTAAGGAAAAAAGTCAACAGTTCATCAAAAAGTGCCCTAATTTTAGATACCAGCTGTATTATAAAAATATTTGCTTGTTTGAAATGGAAGATATTGTGGCACGTACTTCTAGATATAGGAGTACGAGTACCAGCACGACTTGAAAACTTTATCAAGGACCTTTATCAAAATAGTTTTGCTATACTCAAATCCAATTATATCACCTTCAAACAGTATATTTTTTCAAATCATGCCAACCAAAGTACAAAAGGGTGTACGACAAGGCTGCATTCTCTTTCCTGATTTATTTCACTTGCATGGAGAATATATTATGAGTAATTAAAAATTGAGACGGCGGAATTGTTATCGGTTGAAAAAAGCTCTCAAATCTATAATATGATCGAGATATGTAGGTGACCCGAATTTGATTCCCACATCAGAAGGAGAAATGACCACACTATTTTAATAGATGAAACACAAGAGCAAGCTACTGGACCTAAAAGAACAGGTATAAAAGTTGATGAATATATGTACGGCAGTAAAAAACTGCTATCAAATAATTTGAATTATGATCTTGAATAAGTTCCAGGTTTTGTTTACTTAAGTTTCAGTATAACTAACAGTGGACGATGCAAGGCCGAGTTAAGAAGTAACACTGGAAAGGAGATAAATGCGATGTCCAATCTAAAAAATATATGGAAGAGAAAAGCCATCATAAAAATGCTAGTGGTTTTTTGTTTTCGCAGTATTTATGACGTACGGTGTAGAGTCATGGACTCTGAGAGTAAGCGAGAGACGTGGAATACGTACATATGAATTGTAGTGCGAAAAGATGTCAAATCTAGAAAATATATAAAAGAAGCAGACCATCACCATCACGATGGAAATGCGTTTGGTCAAGTTTCTTGTCTGTAACGCACTATTATGAATTGCAGTTTTTTTGTTATTTTTTTATATTGGGCAGTTGTATATTGCACAAATGGTTAAATTTACCTTGCTTTTTGTAGCTACCCTCCTTTTAATACCTCGTTCATCACACGTAAATATACAGTCCTGATAACATAACTCATCAATTTGCTCCTGTTTCTCGTAGTTAATCGATACTTCCCACAAACTATTTACCACACCCTTTCTATTACATTAACCTTTGATTTAGCTATATTCACTTTCAACCCTTTTACTTGACACTTACCTTACAGTTCACTAAGTATATATATTAAATCGCCTGCATTTCCATCAAACAAACCCTATGTTTACAATAATATATCTGTGCACAGATGCCACATATATTTATTTCACTCATTCTTGTACTTTTCATGCATCTTATAAATCACGCACACAAATATATAGATTAATTAATGTCACACCTCTTTCCTATTTTAAAAAAACAATATTAGGATTTTCAGATTTCAATACATAAATTAGTTATAACACATTACCATCATATGAGGTATGACACACCCGTTCAGCTCCGCCGGTTTCTTAAAGAGGCAAGAACTCTTTAGATCTCTGGGGTTTGTTGGGTTCCCTTAACTCTGAATAACTCTCTCTCACTTTCAGCAGGACAAGGCGACACAATTAAACAAGTATAATTTTAAATGAAACAGTTTATTATATTATGAAAAAAAAGAAAAAAAATATAGAAAAAAAACTTGACGAATGTCAAGAAAAAAGTTTAAAATTGGCTAGAAAGACTGTGTTGTATTTAGCAAGGGAGATTTCAATAACAATTTGAAATTACTTTGATCGGGGGTTTTTAACGTGGGGACGAAATCCAACATTAAGATAAAAGGAATAATATTCACCGATAATTTGTAATTGGAGTCCTGGACTTCTGCGATCTACGAGGAAAACTAGTCTGGCTGTCTTCCGTACAAACACTGTTTCTGGAGAGACGTCCTAACCGTGTCGTATCTGGTGGCACAAGAGACCTCCTCGTGAAATTTCTGCTCTTTTATAGTCACCTCGCGAGAGAGAGAAGCTACATGTATTCATTCTCACTTAAAATAATAGTTTCACATAGTAACCGTCATAGACATGATACTTTATTTTTAAAAGACAATTGAGATCGGTGTTCTTTAGAATTCAGCAAAGGGTATGTCGTCTAGACAGTATTTATTGCTTCCTTGAGCAATGGATTTTTATGACCTTGCTTTTGTCTTCTCACAAGAAGGACCGTGTCTGGTTTCTTAGCCGTTTACCGCTGCCCTTACAATTCCATACTTTACAATAGAAAATAACTACAAAGAAGAATTTATTATAGATCCTTTTTCCTAAACAAACAATGACCATGGAATTCATTACAATCCGGGATGTAGTTTTACAACCCGAGACGACCACCTAAGTTGGCAGTGCAATATTCCATTTGTATAACCAAAACAAAGTTGAATTTATTATAGACCCTTTTTCCTAAACAAACAATGACCATGGAATTCTTTACAATTCGGGATATAGTCTTGTACTCCAAGGCGGTGACCACTTAAGAGAACCTTTTCTTTTATTGACTTAATCTTAGCGACAGTATTAAAAATATACTAAATTATTTTGTTTCCAGTTACTAGCCGAGACACATGTTTCAGGAAGCATGAAATGTCGGGAATTTAATATCGGGGATGTGAACTATGCAATTTATCAAATACAGTCCTGACATTAACTAACTAAGGTGACGTCACACATCCATGTTTTGCGCTTTTAGTTATTTTAAATCACTCAGTAAGTTTTTCATTTACTCTTACAAACGCAGGTTTGTCTTCATGCAAAAAGGCGATCGAACTTTTTAATTTATCATTTACTTCATGATGTTTAAAGCTTCTTATAATTCTTCTCTAATAAGATTATACTCTTCAAATGCAAATGTCTTCAAATGCACACTTTACTTGTGTGATTTATCCTTAATGATATTCAAGAAAAAAATAAAAGTATTGTTATTTGAAAATATTCCTTCCAGCTCTCATACAAATCCCATACAATTTTCTTAATATAATATTTACATTTCCTTAGTAAAAATATATCAAAATGGATGCCGCTATGTAAATTGATACGTTATGGGTATTGATAATTATTAATCGAAGCTGATTGATTGGAAGAAATGACTTCAAAGTGTTAAATAAAACATATGAATTGATATCTCAACTTCAAATTACCGAATTGATATCTCAACTTCAAAAATTACTTTAATAAGCAATATCCCTAGTTTTGAATTCATTATTTATCGTTATCATACTATATGTATGCAAACTTGATTGTGTTATATTTCATCTTATTGATAGTCTCCGGAGAGATCAGCTCTCAAATGGAAATTAATTCAAGAATATTACATAATCATTATGTATTTTCAAAGGCATGAATATATAAGCTCAAGTATTTGAAACGTTTATACAAAAATAAGTTATAAACCCAAAAATAGTAATTTCTTCAAATTAACAAATGTAAAGACATTCTGAAAATTTTAATGCTTTTCAAGGAGCAATATTTTTTCGAACTGTCTTCAGTTCTTGAAGCAGTTTTTTTAACTGGTTGATAATACTATTTTTCTTACTTTTTGTCAATTTTGGATTTGGATGGTAAGGTCTTCGACATTCCCTCTAGGATGACCAGCAACTGGAGATTGTTAAGTACTTGACTGTCGTCCGAAACTGCTTTGTTTTTTTCCTTGATATCAATATTAATAAACAGAATGATTTAACATTTAATTTTAATAAAAGTTCCACAAAATCAATTTAAATTACATTAACAGGCTGGTTTTGCTTTACAAAAACATTATCAAACTGATTAATTTAAGTTTATTGTATAGATTTTAACACATATAAGTGTTAAATCATTCTGTTAAAAATTGCGTTCTACGATATAAATACCAAATCAATAAATAAGGAATTTTAATTATATATACGAAAACATCCCTAGGTCTTCCAGAATACAGCATCGACTTTCGGAATATTAAAGGTTCTTCAAAAATGACTTTTCAATTCCATCATTCTACTTTAAGTTAACCATATTGTTCAATGTTGCGCGAACCTTATTTTTGCAAAGTTGCGTGGGATGATTTATATTCTATTTTGATGCTTCATTAATACGATCCAGAACTTGAAATAAGATATTTTTGTAATTGTTTTTTTTGGTTATCTAAAACTTTCAGACCGCAAAACTTGGTTTCAAAAAATGTTGAATATACTAGGCGTATCCAGAAAGTAAGTGTACTGAGGCTCTCACGACCGGATGGATTTTATTTTCGACATGTTGGCTACACTTCCGTGTAGCCTGACCCTTCCCCTCCGTAACGAGACCGGTTCGAGGTCAGTACATTGAGAAGTGTCGACGCGACAAGACGTTTAGGGAAAAATGTCAATCCAATCTCCCGCCAAGTGCGAAATAAATAATGCCGGGCAAGAGTTTTTGAGGCGCTGCAAACTCCATGGAGATGAATTTCTCCGCTCCATCGTTACTGGAGATGAAACTTGGGTTGAACACTACACGCCTGAAACCAAAAGGCAGTCTCAACAGTGGCGTCACACCTCTTCACCCTCCGCCAAAAAGTTCAAAACCACAATTTCAGCCAAGAAAATCATGGCATTCGTGTTTTGGGACGGTCAAGGTATAATTTTAATTGAATATATGCCTCAAGGGGAGACCATCAACTCTGCAAGATACTGTGAGACCCTAAAAAAATTGCGGACAGCGATTCAGAACAAGAGGAGAGGCGTGCTGACAAAGGGAGTCTGCCTGCTGCACGACAATGCCAGACCACACACGGCCAACGCCACGAAGGAACTGCTCGCCTCGTTTAAATGGGATGTCCTGAACCATCCCGCGCATTCCCCTGACCTAGCACCTTCAGATTACTATATCTTTACCTCCCTGAAGCTGCACATGGGTGGAAAAAGGTTTTCAACCAACGAGGAGGTAAAGGAGGAGGTGGAGAAGTGGACGGAGGGGTTGGCGGGAAACTACTTGAGGAAGGCATCAAAAAGTTGATACCCCGCTTCACCACCTGCATCGAGAGGAATAGCAACTATGTCGAAAAATAGCTTACATATGTACTACGGTAACCACGTAATTTTTTTGTTTAAATAAAAAAAATTGTAACCTACAAAAATTCAGTACACTTACTTTCTGGATATGCTTCGTAATTATCAAATGTGATGATCTCCTCCAACTTAACAACAAGGTGTAAAACCAATACTTTAGTGAAGAATATACTAAATAAATGGGTACCAAGGTGAACCGAACCCGCAACCCCCAAGTTGGAAGGCATGCAATTTACTGACAATGCTACAAATGTCATCTCCCTCACTTTATGCAACATCAAAGTGGATGTAATGAAGAATTTGGTTGGAAGAAAGTATCACATTTGGGTCCATTAAACGAACGAATAATATAGCAAAAAACTCAGATGAGGCGAGGAGTGAATGAAAACGGACCCATTTAATGAGCCAACATTACAATCATAAATTCAAATGACACAAGGACTAAAAGTAAATGGGTTAATTAAACGAACCAAAATACAACAATAGATTCAGTTGACACGAGATCTGAAGTTAAACATTGTCTGGACTCATCGGGATTCAAACCCGTAACATTTAATCACCATGAGATTTATGATTCATTTTTGCACACAAAAAGGAAAACAATTATAATTTCAAAATAATGATTCTCTTATAAATGGAAGTCGTATTGGAGTCTATAAATATTAATAAAGGAAAGAGCTTAGCACTTACTTTCTTGTTCAAGAGTTTCTCTTCTTCTACTGGTAAGACCTTTCCCTCTCGTCAATCTCAGAGTTTTCAGCAGGTTAATTACATTTTTAACAGATCAGATTATAAAACCTCAATATATGTTAAAATCGAAGAATAGAAAATAATTGACGTTATTTGAAAACAATATGTTTCAACATTGTTTAAATTAGGAACAAGTTTGTAATCCGACCAAGTAGAAAACATCCTATTAAAATCTTTTGGGATTATTATCTGTAACGTCCATTCTCCATATTGATATTTGCTTTGGGGATTTTAAAGTCACCATAAACTCAATTTTCTTTAAAACATAAATTTGTCGCTTAGATTCCTTTCGAAAGCTCTGCTCAAATTAATTATTGTTGGCGAGTGAACCAGAGAACACAGCATGCAAATTTTATGGAAGTGTTATCGTCAAGATAACACATACTACAGTTTTATAGATAGTGTGACATAAAATGTAATGGATTAACTCAATGGATTTGATATTTCGAAGAGATCGACGAAACGGTGGAAGTGTTTTTCACTTTTAACGTTATTATGATATAAAAATTCACAGGTAATTTGCTCTAAGAGGCACGTCGAAAAAGTGTAATAGAAAATAAAGACTTTTACAAGGTATTCTAAAATAATCGGAACTCTTTGATATTCAAGAAAAAATTGAGGAAATATTTTGGATCACTATATCAGCTTTGTGATTTTTACGTTAAAAAAAAGTGTTTTATGGATGTTTTAATTTCTTGGTTATTTTAAATGGCTGCAACCTTTACAATTAATCAATTTAATGAATATTTTGATGAAAAAATTAAAGCTGAATTGAAATCAAATAAAGTTAGAAATTTATGATATGGTAAATGAAAATTATCAACAAAATTGAAGAAAAAACCGTCAAATACACATTAAAACGGAAAAAAAACATTTATGTATATGGTATGTACACAACATAAAAAATATGGCACAATTACATTAAAAATAAAACCAAAAATAGCGCGTTTCATTTAAAAACTGCTTAAAATTTACGATGCTTCATAAAAAAAGACATACAAAAATCAACATTGCGTAATTAAAAATAATTCTGATTTCTACTCAGAAACTTATGGTTTGATAATCGGTGAACTACAAAGATAGGTCTTAATCTGGCTTTTTTATTTTTAAAAGGATAAAAGCTTTTAAGCTTTGGTGGTTGAAATAAAACGCCAAAAATATCCCCGCTATGTTCTACTGTACACTTACATAACGGAAGTGTAATACTCATATAATAATACAAGCATGCTAACCGTGCGGTTTGTGATTTCTTTTAACAAGATTTAAAAAATATGGTGATTTTCTATACCAAGACTACCTTTAAAATATTTGAATTGAATCATTTCAAATAACAACGAAATAAATATTTCTGCAGGAGAGATACAATTCCATGGCCTTTTTCAGTTCGACAAATTCCGATCACGGCTATTATAGATGTGTGAATAATTTTAGAGACGTCGTTCAATTTAAATTTGTAGCTTGTGAATAAGCATTAACTGAAAACTTACAACAAAAGCACGTTGCCTTCACAAGATAACTATAATTTCTTCCTCCATTTACATAAGTAAAACAATTAATCCGACATAATGATTTACTTCCCAGGATGGAGGATGCTTGCTGGAATTATGTATATTTTGCACAGAAATAAATGTAAATACAGCGAAATTTCCAGGCAAACAAGGTAATTCTGTTTTTGCACATGTACACAATGATAATTATAAGTTGAGCTAATAAATAATGAAACGCAAGTATTACGGAGCACTTAATGTCATCTAAAAGTAATGTAATACGGTATGGAGTTGGAACACTGATGATATGTTCATTAAAAAGAGATCAAATTTATATCTTGTTAGTCATGAAGTTACAAGCTTATAAATTGTCCTTGAAAACACCTATTTAATGTTAAAGGGGATAAACCTTTACAGCATTTTAAAGGGTTTTTTTTGATAAATGATTTGTTTTTGACTAAAATATATATTGCACTTTATTTTTGTCAAAAATAAGTGGGTTTTCACCTAAAAACTGCGTATAATTTATCATGTCTAATTAAACAAGTTACACGCTATCAAAAATATTTTTAATTTCAGCTCCCCCCTGGAGCAAATGGAATTTTTCTCATCACATATTTAGTGATGTCAGTAAATATTTTACTTTCCAGAAACATGAAAAACACAGCCATGAAAATGATCGAATGCGGTTGATTGGGAAAAAAGCAAAGAGAAATAAATAATAACCGATTATAAAATATTTTGGAATTTGTTCATCCACATTTTTATAAGCTATGATTGTAAATTGTCAATTTATTTGTTTTGTCTCTTTTTTCGAGTATTTATGACGCATGTGGGAAATAAAATGTTAATTTCAAACAAATTTTTCTCCTTGATTGATAACAATGGGAATTAATTAAATATTTGTTTGAATAAGCCTCGGTTTCTTTGTCACTCAAAAGTACCCCTTCAAAATAAATTATCTTTCTTCCTACGCTTCTTCAGTACATCCTTCACACTAAATATATTTTGTATTAAGCGCATGAAAATCTCGACTGCCTAATTCGTATGATGTTTGTTTATAATACCGTGGGTTTCAGATTTGATATCGTCGAGTCCCGAAATTTTCAGTACGGTTTTCACTTAAGGCTTCTTAAAGACCTTCGGCAGGAAAAGATTGTTGAATGGTTTAAGCCCAACATGTTGTATTGTAAACAATGGAAGTTAAATACAATAACCACATGATTATTTTTTTTTGGTAAAAGTTTTGGTACTTGCTAATTGTCTTTTCTTTTTACTTAAACGTTTTATCAAACTTCTACATTATATTGTTTTTAAATCTCTCTCCCTGGCTCCATCCCAACTCATTGTCTGCGAAGACTGTTGGGGTCAGCTCTCTTCGTCCTCAGGTTGTATGCTCTTCTGTCCCGGACTACGTCCCTCAGGCCGTGCCTCTGCATCAGGTTATCTTTTTGCACCACCCATGGATTCTTTGGTCTTCCTCTGGTTGTTATTCGAGGAAGATCCATTGAGATTGCCTGGTTCACAATGTGATCAGGTGCTCTGCGTCCAACGTGCCCATACCATCTCAATCGCCTCTCCTCCACCTCGCTGTTGATGTCTGTAACATCCAGGCTTCCACGAATGCGTGAGCTTCTTATTTTGTCTCTTAGGGACACACCTGCTGGCCATCTTAGCATGCGCATTTCAGCAGTTTCTAGTTGCCTAGAGTAAGAGGTATACATCGTCCAGCATTCGGAGCCATAGAGGAGTGCGGGTCTGACAATCGTTTGGTATACTTTTCCTTTTAACTTTACTGGCATTTTTGGATCACATAGAACTCCCGTCATTGATCTAAACTTCATCCATTCCACACTAATTCTATGTGTTACATCTGCTGCACATCCTCCATCGCTATAGATGAGTGACCCAAGATACTTAAAGGAGTCACAATTTGGTAATGTTTCTCCATCCATTTGCATTACGGGAGTGACAGCATTTGTGCTCTCGAATGGTAGGTACAGATACTCTGTTTTCTTTCTGCTCAGTTTCAATCCATTGCCCTCCAAGATTCTTCTCCACCTTTCCAGACTATTTTGCAGGTCTTCGTGTTTTTCACTTATTAATACGATATCGTCTGCAAATAATAGGATCTTTAGGAGACTGTTTATTTCCTGGTTAGTTAAATAGTCCATGACTAAGATGAACAGTAGCGGACTGAGTACCGATCCTTGATGATTATATTGTTTTTAAATAAACACAATTTTTTATTACAATAAATATGTCTTAAGAGTACTTGGAAGAACAGAACGAGTGAATTTTTTAAACCACTTTATCGTATTTAAAAGCCCAGAATCTGTTTAGGTCACATACGCCAAGTACAATGTTAATACTAAAATATGTTACCCTTTCAGAATGAAATATATGCAACCTTAAAAAGGTTATGTGTTGGATACACCTTGAACACTAACATTAAATGACTTTTTCACAACACACAATCACACTAAATATGAGCTACGTCTATTTTTATGTATGTTTAAAAAAAAAATAATTTTATAAGATCGAGAACAGCAAGCTGAGATGGTTTGGGTTTGTAGAACGAATGAATGAAAAAATACTAACAAAACAAATACGAGAATATACGAGTATATGGCTCAAATATGAGCAGACAGTGGGATAGAAGAAGACCAAAAGAGTATGGACAGTCAGAGAAATCGAAGGGGTTGTATGCAAAGGTGTATAGATGAAGAAGAGGCGAAGGATGTGTGTCGAGAAAGGAAAGTCTGACGCTGTGTGTTCTCTTCCTACCCCGACAGGAAAATTGCAAGACGGTATGTTTAGAGAATCCATCTATCCTGCCGTGTAGCTCATAACTGAACATAGTAAATTCCATGATATCCCATGACGACTCCTCTCCATCCCTCTCTGCAGCTTGGGATTCGAAAGGTAGTTTTTAAGTGTAGTCCAGTTGCATCTCTCATTTGGTCAGTCAAACACATTGAGATTATTCCTCTTGTGCGTTGTCTTTCGATGTTGTCTTCTTGGATAAGAGCAATGTGCCCAAAGAATTGGAGGACTCGTCGAAGGCATATTGTCGACAATCTGTCGGTGATTCTCAGTTCTTCAAAAATCGTCAATCTTGAGCTGCTCTTCGACGTCAATCATGTGATCTGTGAGAGTGTAAACATCCTGATTCTAGATGTTCACTCTCTCCCGCAGATATCACAGACATGTGGATACTGTTGAGTCGTCTAGCAATGCTGACGTATGTTCGCAGCACCTTGACTGCTTTTAACATGTTTAGCCGTTGATACGCCATCAACCCGAGAATATATGGCTCTCCATCTTCCACGGTTCTGGCTCACCTACTCTTAGTCTTCAGGCACCCCGCACAAAGTCAGCGACTCTCGCAGACTACCCTTATAGCTATTTATCTGCTCCTCAACCCTTCGTTTGCCCATTACTTGCTAGTACAAGTCGCGTTTTGGGAGCCTATATACCATGCGTATCAATCACATGTCCGGTCCATCACAATTTCGCCTCTACAACCATATCCTCTATAGGTTTACAGTTGGAGCGTTGCAAGACCGACACATTTGTGACAAAAATTAGTATAGTATGTATGTGTTAATATACATTATTGGGAAATACTGTTTCTGTAATTCATGAAATTGAAACAGTTGAAAAAACTCAACGTTGACAGTTCATAACATTGAATAGAAATACGCATAATGTTTATCTTTTAGTTCATGGACCAATGGGTTTGTAACAAAGAGTTGAACAATGATGCTGTACGACATATTTTATCTGGGGAAACATCGCGCAGTGGTAGGTGTTAATGACCGCATTGGTTCAACGGGTTCAACGCATTGGAATATCTGGATCGCGTGATGCAATCATTTGTGCCAGAATTAATATAAAATGCATGGGTACACTAGGATATTGATGCATGCATTACTAAACAGATCACATAAAATGTATTAAATATAAAAATAGTTAACCAGATCTATATTAATCGCTATGAAATTCATTCGAAGTGAAAAAAATAAATTCAAAATCTAAAAACAAATGTCACCCAAATAACACGTTAATGTCAATAATTAAAAAAAAATCTGATTTTTATGACAGATATAGCCTTTAATTGAAATACTCGTAATTTCTTTTAATGAACGTCTTGAAACAGTTTTTAATAAATAATAGTCGCGAATTAACATATTATACAATAATGTTGATGTTCAGCTGTGAGTTGATGCGAGGTTTCGTTGGGTTTAATATTATTTTTTATTTGAAAAATTGATAAATAAATGTATTCATAAAATAACGAAGTAGTTAATCCTGTACATATGTATGTATTTATTGTGCTATTGTGTTATACATTATAGTGTGGAGTGTACGATGTAGTCTTTTATGTATATAAATTACATGTTTGCATTTTGTTTTTGAGAATACAGACATTTATTTTTCGTTTCTTTGTCCTCTAGCACAGTTTAATAATAATTGAGAAATATTATAAAATACTCTGAAACCGGACATGCCACGGATTAATCGTTGAGTAAAGAACTATTTCAATTGTTTAATAATAAAAAATTAGAGGATAATTATATTTGTATCATAATTATTATTGGTATCCGTGACTGTGTTTTAAAATGAGTATATAGACACAAATATTTGGGAAGGACTTTAAAAAAAAAAAAAATCTAAAGGAAAATAAAGATAAGGATAGGAATTGTATGGAAGTTAAAGACGAGATATATTTTAATATAAATAACTCTTTTTAAGTATTATTACATTTCTAGAAAGATATAAAAAAGTATTATGTGATAAAAACAGACTGTATAGTATTTCTATACTTTTTTGCATTCTATTGAGTTTTAAGTCACTGAAGTTATTTATGAAAAAATAATAATAAAGACAAGTTATATAGTACCGTTAAGAGAAAAAACTCTTCTTAGGGGCAATCGAACAAAAAATCGTTAGAACTCTTATTGGAAAATCAAAATTATAACGAAAAATACAAAAAGCTGAGTGTTAAGATAGGAACGTGGTTGTGTTCTTTCAAACATCTGTGTTTGTTTA
Organism: Odontocerum albicorne; assembly: GCA_949825065.1. NCBI lineage: Eukaryota > Metazoa > Arthropoda > Insecta > Trichoptera > Odontoceridae > Odontocerum > Odontocerum albicorne. Next base: position 26,060,911 of record OX463854.1, on the reverse strand, counting down.
GAAAAATATATTTGGTAATATAACTGCGGAAAATTTACCAAGAAAATACGAATTACAATCGTGTTTTCTTCTCAATTTTGTAATTCAGTATCAAGCGACAATATGCCATCATCTCGGTTGTTCTATTCTGTTTTTATTATTGCCTCAGCAGAAATGCAGGTTTTTCCTTTATGAAAAATAAAGTACTGATCATGGTACTTCATGCGTGTTTTTTAACGTTAGTGTAGATTAAGGTTGGGAACTCCAAAAAATTGTTTAAAGATCTAAATTGATCTGGAATACATGAATTTATGACTCATGATTTATAAATGATTGTAATTTTTTTATAGGTATAATATGGAACGAATGAATGAAATGACACGCAAGAAGATAAACGCCTTAGATGTATGGTGTTACTCGTAGTGATGTATGTTTTGTGTGCCTTGGATAGGTCGTAGGACAAATTTCTGAATTCTAGAACAGTTAAAAATTAGACAGTATTTATTGCAATTGATAATTTTCAGGTACTTCAGCCATTTTAACATCAGACTGGAAGATACAATGGGCAGACATATGATCCAAGATAAAATAGAAGAGCCCCGATTACGAGACACATCACCAACATGATGGACTCACCTTGTGAGAAATACAGCCGACAGCTAATTTCAAGAGTGTAGTAAAAATGCCATGAAAAACAGTGGCGTATTTTTTTTTTCTGTGGTGGTTATTCACTTATTAGACCACGATTTAAACATCACGACAGCCCTGTAAAGAGCATTACAAACTATGTTAGAACAAAAAAAAAAAACGCTGCAACATAAAGAAAAGTAATATTACTGATTATAATTTCCAGATTTCTTTTTATTTTGTTAATTTGTTCTATCTGATTTCAAATTGAAGTATTCTCGACTAAGAACACATAATATTTATATTAATTTATAATTTATTGCACCAATTAGAATCTATATATTACCAGATGAAAATATTTTCTAACCAAATAGACAAACGATCAAATTAGTGGTTATTGTAAAACAGGTCAATATCATAGCGATATATGTTTTTAAATTCAATGTCTGTTATTTTAAAGAAGATTGAGATAAAGTTAAATGATATGCTATTTTAAAGACGATAAAAACACGCCAAATTATTGAAAACAGCTCAAGCACGCCCACAAAGGCGCCAATTTAGCTTTTGTTGATAACTTACTCTTTTTCCGCCAATGCCTTTAGTTTCTGGAACTAGTTCCAGAAACTGAAGGCATTGGCGGAAAAAGATAATTTAAATATTGATTTATTTCAAAAGTTAAAGGCAACCTCGGCTTTATTATAAGAATAATAAATAAGTGACAAGTAAAGTGTAGTTTACAGTGCATCATTTTATTTACTGTGTTTAATACGATATAACCTCAATTAAGCATTTTTGTTAATTTATAAAATCATCTCATAAATTGTAAGTTTAAATAACTCAAGCCAATAATTACAAGTTTACGGTCCACCAGAGTATTTTTGTATTAATTTTATTAATTTTTTGTAGTTCTACACCTAAGGAGCCTTTTAAAAATAAAGCAAATAAGTAAAAAAAAGGGTCCAAGAATTGGAAAGAAAGATTAATTTTTGCCCTTTTAAGGAAGGTCGGATGCTATACATAGACATACGAATAAAATATAAACATAACAAAAAAAAATGTTAATCAATTAAAAAAAAACAGTATTGATATAATTATGTATAAAAATATCAAAGGTGAAATTGATAGAAAAAACAATTTCAATGAGGAATCAAAATAGATAAGAATTAAATAAAAAATGTAAAAAAAACAGAAGAGGATACGACGATGTGGAAGAATAACTTTAAAAAGAAATCACAAATAATATCAGTCAAAGAAAAATTGATCATTTCTTAAGTGTTTAAACAATGTAATTAAGATGTAAAAAAATTAAGGAGAAAAACATTACGAGATGGTGAATTAAAATAATTTTTAAATGAGCGAAGTATTGGCATCGGCATTGCTGCCTCTAATATTTGGACAGACTAAATTATTATTACGATCAAATAGTGACGCAGCATGATCTTCAAATAATATTCGTTTTGAAAACGCCATAATATTTAAAAGTGGTCCTTTCTGTAATTAGTATTGGGTTAGTTTGTGATCGGAGAGACGCTGAAAATTTTCGGTAAGATGTGCGAATGACTGAGTATACATGATTTAACCATTCGTTTCCTTATTTAACAATTAAGTTTATGTTTTATATAAATTTGATTTATCGTTCTTTACGACCTCTGTGGTCTAGTTGGAATTTGAATCTAATTTCGATGATATCAGAAACAGATTAACAAAGGGTCCCAGCCTGTAAAAAAAAGGTTTTTTCGTAAGAGTTACGCACGTAACTGCTAGTTACGTGGGAATCTAGTGGTTCTACTATATAGCCCGAAGGTTCCATTAATGGGGTCTAAGACAATCTTGTCTCCTGCTCACGTTCTTCAATATTTCTGTCAGCCTGCTCGAATACTATATATTAAATACATTTAAAAAAAAAATGAAAACAAATCTATATAAGTTTAATGTAAGAATAAAAATGTGGTAGCTGCGACATTAGCTAAAGTATTTTTTCACATCTACATAAGTCAAGAAAAACATATTTATTTAGAAAACTTACCAAGGGAAGACGAACTGCCAAAAAAACCTTTGTAAATCTTCAGATATGTGATAGAAACACATTCGGTTTTTAGTGTACAGGTAGCCGTCGAGTTACGACCACAATCGGGTCCGATAAACAGGTCGTAAGTTGATCTGGTCGTTAGTCGGTTTATGCAATAATTTCGGTACACATGTGAATTAAAGTGCGTGATGATATCATAACATAAGGCTGTTTTTTATGTTCTTATTATAATCAGTGTATCACCATTGTAGTTTATGAGGTTTCTTTTTTTATTATTTTGCGAGCTTGTCTTTGTTTTTTTTTTATCATTAGCATTCCTGATATTCGGATATCTTTACGTATTGCTTTGTTTTTTATTTTTACATTTGTTAGGATAAATTAAAAAAATATGCTACAGTAAAATTGGTTAAATTTTATATGTATTATTAAAACATGAAAATACAGTTGTTGTTATACATATAAAAAAAATATTGGCCGCTTGTTTGTCTAGATTGTTTGTGTCTTCTCCTCGCATATTTCACGACATCGTGTGGCATCCGTTCAAGCCTAACAAATCGTTCGATGTTTGGGTTCATTTCTTCAAAATGTGGAAGAAGTGTATTCCAAAGATAAGTAAACCTTCGGATAGTCCCTTAAGGTGAATTTTCTATCTGGCTCCTCTTCCTGTTCTTTTTTTGCTTCTCTTCTTTCTTCTTCCGCTACTTTTTCTTCATTCAATTCAATAAGTTCTCCAGACTCATGATCTAGTAATTCCTCGATGTCCTCTACCTCACACTCTAAGGACAGATCTTTCGCCAATTTTACTATTTTTTCTATAACTTCAAGTTGTTGTTCACTATCGAATTCTTCAAGTGTTTGCGTAACGCTCATCACAATTTTCCCAGATACCATTCATGCACTTCTTTGTCACATACTCTCAGGTAGTAGCGATATTTTTGGTACACCTAAGAAAATCGTACTCCTTCCTAAACTCTCGCAACGATAGCTCTGTGTCCGCATCTATAAGTTATTCTGAGATAGTTAGTCTTAAATGTAGCAGTATAACCTTGGCCCATAGGCTGAATGAGTGGAGTTGTGTTTGGCGGCAAACAAATAACTTTCACGTTAGGATGAAGATCAGATACATTGGGTGGATGTCCAGGTGCATTATCTAAGAGCATCAAAATATTAAAAGGAATTTTACTCTCCACACAATATTCATGAACTTGAGGAATAAAACAATTCACGAATCAGTCTTCAAATAGGGTCTTCGTCATCCATGTTTTTTGATTGGAACGAAAGTAAACGAGCAGTGTGTGCTTGTTTACATTTTTGGATGCTCGCGGGTTTTCTTGATAAATTACTAAAGGCTTGAGTTTGAAACCCGCGATGTTTCCGCCAAGCAACATAGGCAACCTATTTTTTTTTAATTCAGACATGCTGTCTACGCTATACGCTACATTCAACAATGGCTACGGTCACGGTACCTATTCTTGGCTTTAATGGCTACGGTACCTATTCTTTCAAAATGAGGAAAAAACGAGTCGGTGTGCTTCGATCGTCTCACTTCGTTGTGCAATTGGATCCAGTTCAGCGGTGTGGCTGGTGAGTTTGCTGGCGTGTTACGACTCCTTCCCTTATAAAACACGATACATCTTTGGTTTCCCATTTAATTGATTTTGGAATGACGATGGGATCCTTACCTACGAGGATCAGCAACGAACGATGATCGACAATTATGTGTGGTGTAGTGAAAATGGTCAAACAAACTACGAGTATATAACATATATGCTGCAAGTATATTAAAATTATCAAGTAATATTCCAAAATTACAAAAAAAGTACTAGTGTCGTTGTTTTTAAGGCAACCCATATGAATATATAAATTGTTAATTTTATCTTTGAAGATTTGTAATACGAGAAATAAGCAGACATAACTAAGACTGCCACAAGATTTTCGCTCCCGCCATTAAGCGCATTGTATGCGAGTTGCAGTTGATTGAATGGAAAGTTTGCTCATTAGATTTGATACAGTAGCATAACAAAGAAGAAGCGAAACTAAAACTGAAGAAGATAGACGGCGGTCTGGTGAAGTGAAGGGATGGGAATTAGCGTAGAAGAGAAGTACGAGTATATACTCGTATAAGTATAAAAACGGGAACTTACACTTTCGATCCAAAATCTAAAGGCAAAAATTATGTTTTACATGTCATTGATATTTTTATTGAGTTGATACGAAGGTTATAACAGTTTTTAAGGATACTTATTTGCAAATGCAGGAAGAACTGTCATACTTCGGACATGTCACTGGAAGATATGAATATAGTTGGGGAACTATTTTACTACACCTAAATTCGAATGTGTTACAGTCACATATTGGAAGATCTGCACAGTTTTTTTTTGTAATTCGTCTTTTTTGGTAAGTTTTCTGTGGTTTTGTTACCAAATATGGTTGCGGAGCCACTATCTTCTTAACACTTAACTCAAAATGAATCCTTTGGATAGCATCTGTTTTAAATTCTTTTTTTTTTAAGTCATAAGAAACTTATATTAATCTACATCGTTTTCTGTAATTTATATGTTTTTGTTAAAAATAAATGAAATTTTATTGTTTTTATTATTGTAACAGAAATGATGTAATTAATCAAATATTTTTTTACTTTAAAATATTCAAGTCTTTTATGATTTAAAATAAAACAGCAATTACGTTCGCTTCAACCTCATAATGCTAGAATGTTGTATTATTTAATTAAATTTAATTTCCTCATATGTGTGCGTATCGGATATTCCCGACTCAATCGTTCCTAACAAGGCGCTGTATAATTAGTGCTAGGGGGTGGGAGCATGGAGGGATCAATACAATAATAATACCGGACGTGACGGGCATCCATTACACAGGATAGTTCAGGATTATCTGAGTGTTTGTTGCTGGACCCAACAATATTTGTTGAAGGATAAGTTAGATTTAATATTAATATTTGTTTTTCATCAAAACCGTTGTCTGAAACTAAGGAAATAATGTATACCGAAAAGTTTTGCTCAATGGCACGTGAATATTAAAAAATGATTGAAGGTAAAATGAAAGCTGGTGATGTAGGAAGGAAAAAATATTCTAAAAAAGACTTAAGAGATTAAGTGAGATGGATTCTTTCTTTTTTTACCTATTTATACTTGCTTATTTTAATAATAAAATAAATTGAGTAAATTACAATACCTTTTAAGAAGACCTACTTTTGACTAATATCCCTATGCCAACTTATATAAGAACACTTGTTTCACATCTTAAACATATACACTTGAATTTGGTAGTATCTGCTTAGATGATAGTATATTGAGAAGAATTCTTGGGAGGATAATGTATGACAGAATGTGGAATGAATTGGTTATAGATGAATATGGATTTAAAGCTGATGTGTTAAATAAGATAAAGTAGATCACTCTGAGATGATTTAGGCATGTAGAACGAATGAATGTTTAGGCATGTAGAATAAAGAATACCACAAAAACATATATAGTGTAAATGTGTAGAGTAAAAAGCGTGGTAACCCTACTTTGCCAACTAAGAATGTAGGGTTGAATAAAATGCATTATATTTTAATGGAAGTCAAAGAAATCGTAGAAATTGTATGAGAAGGTGTATGAATGTAGAAGAGGTGAAGGATGTGTGTGCCAAGATAAGAAAATCTGGAGCTCTGTTCTCTTTGCCTGTCCCGACAGGGAAATAACGTAGTGGTATGGTTTAAATACGAATTTTTGAGTATAGTCTTTGATGTTTTTTGACCTCGATCCCCCATTACGCGTCGTCTTCTTGCAGTCGCAATCTTATGTTATTTAATTGAAATTTAAATATAAATTAAACAAAGAAATAATGTATGTCACTTTTAAGCTACACATACAACCATTCTTTTTTTCAAAGACTATATAAACGATTCATTTAATTATTCTCCGAGAATTGTTAACGAACTTTAATGTGGAATAGCTTTTCTTTGCCTTCTTTGTATTCTTTGCTTCTTTTGACCAGCCTTGCACCCCTTCAGCACTATTTTGCCTTCAAGAGCTCTTCTTGAGATTTCTACCGATCCCAAAGAGGACGGTAGCGCTTACTTTGGGAATCACAGGTCTTACTTGTCAAAAGCACGGCTGTGCTGATTGAACAATCAATAAGGAAATTTCGTTAAACCTTTTTAACTCAACTTGAACATATTTGTTGCAGTTTTGAGTGGTGTGAGGGTTAATTTTGGTTTTCCAAAATAATGCCCCTTTTGATGACTTTTCTTGTGTGAGTTCTATTTATTTTGTCGCAACTTGGGTGTGCGAGACGGTCCTGGTGTCTCTAGCGTGTCTATGAGAACAGCCATTTCATATTAAATATCAAGGGAAAGTCTCCCTCGTCTCCGTTAGACAAGGAGTAAAGCATAACTGCCTTAACCTCATTGAACCCCTCTGGATAATTACAGAGGATGATTTAAATACAAAACTTAACAATCCATGTGTTTCTTTATAAACAATACCGCTGAGCTAGTAAAAGGGTAAAGGTCAATGCAATTTTTGTTGTTGGAATATAGTCTTGTAGAAATAATTTTGTAGTTTTCTTAAATCCGTTTCGTAATTTTGAAAGTTCTCAAATTGCCGCGCTTACGCGATTACCAGAATACAACTAGCGCCACTCTTGTCATAGAGAGAAAGAAGCAAATCGTAGCTGTCAGATTTTGACAGATATAAATCAAAACATAACCTCTAAAGTTGTTTACGTAATTAAGGATCGATGTTTCTTTGCATTTAAGTTAGAATAACTTATATTTATTTAATGTTGGATGAAAGGCTACCCCATGAGAAACATGCCTGACAGTGGTTTACTTTATTTTAATATGTAGATCCTATTCATTGTTTTATATATCACGGTGATCCTACTGACATATATGTGGAGTATTTTTTCCTAACTTCCATCAGTTATAAAAACGAAATTGAGTAAACGGACATGGACATCAATTGCTGTTCACGGGACTTACTTTGTTTCGTAGTCCTTTTTAATGTATGCGTTTGAAGGCATTTTATCTTAAATTGATCCATTTTAAATAACTTTAAAAAAAAAGAAATTTTTCGTTTCTTTCAGGAGTGCAAATCTATTGTAAATATTGAGTAACACTTTTTAAAACAACCACCTTTACTTAAAAAACTCTTTTACAATGCAAACTGTTCTTTTTGTTGTGGCTGAAAAATATTTTGAAGGGTTATATAAAAGAAATTTGCTGACACCAACAAAATGATATTTTTTTTACATTGTCATACATACGAAATAGCCATAGTCGTATTTTTATACTTTGCACCATCATTATTATTTTCGAAGAAATGCATTTGATATCTTGTGAGAAAATGGACATGAATGTGTTTGTATTTACGGGAATGAAATATTTTTTACTTATTTTGTGTGTAAGTCTCATGATATTTTGTGCATAAATATCGTGGTATTTTTGTAACGTTTACTTTATTTAATACAATTACTTTACAGAGTGGAACAAATTAATGATGAAATACTAACAAAACACAGAAACAGTGCACACGTCAATGGAAGGGGGGGGGGGGGTAGTGATAGACCAAGGAATGTTTAGTTGGATCAAGGGATTGATATTTTCAAAGAAGGAAAAGTAAAAAGAGAAATTGTAGCAGCTTTATAGATATGGAAGAGACAAAATATGTATGTTGAGAAGAGAATGTCTGGTACACTGTCGTCTCTGCCTGCTCCAGCAATGATTTGTACGAATGTACACAGTTGTGAGTGAAGGGGGAGGATTTAAATGGTTTATGCAGAGAAAAAATAGCATGCAATTTCGAAATAATAAAAACAAAAAAAAATATATAAAATAAAAATAAATAAAATAAAAAAATATTAACAAATTAAATTTTAACATCAACGTCATCTTTATTAAGGAAAATAAAAATAAGATTTAAAAGGATGATGGAAAACTGTGAAAAACCGTTTGTACATTGTCAAATATTTTTCAAATGTGACTTCTCTTTCTCCACGTCTGTCTTGCCTTTAATATATCCTAAAAATATGAAACTAAATGTTTCGTTTAGTTTTGCATTGCTTGGATTGGTGCGGTGCATGAAATTAATTTATTTATAAGGAAGTGTATAATGTGTCAGGTTTAGTGCGAAGTGGTTTCTCTTGTATCCAGAGAAATAAAACAATGCAATACGATATAACAAAAAAATATTTAACATGGTCATTGATGTCCAGGATAAGGAAAGGGATGTTTAAAAAAAAGATGGGAATGAATGGAAATGTGATTTTTTTATTCGCTTTTAGAAACACGAGTACATCATGAAAGCTGAAAGCTTGTTCCAAAGTCAAACACGAGTACGTACGTCATGATAGCTGAAAGCTGGTTCCAAAGTCAAATACGAGTACGTCATGATAGCTGAAAGCTGGTTCTAAAGTCAAATAACATGCACATCAAAATATGACGCGAAAAATGTATTTTATGACTTAAGCATACATTTATTTATTTCAATGTGTTTCTACGTATTTGGTTTCTTTGAACTTCTACAACTATCTATTTATACTCATGACCTATTTCCCAAGTTAAATGTTCAAGAACTTCCTAAATAAATTGTGGAATGTGTATGGGAAGAGTATTTTGAAAGTGATTCGCAGAAATGAAGAAAATCGAGACTTCAATGGAAATCATTCCATTGAAGCCTCGTTTCTGATGTTATTTTGTAAACAAATACATACAATTACGTAAGATTTAATTTTGAGGTAAGCAGAGGACAGTAGTGAAGCCAACACGATCAATGACGAACTGCGAGTAATGTGCATATTTCTGTGCTTCCCAACCCTAAGACTCGATTTTTGGGGCCACAGACAATGTTATCTCCTAGCCACTTTATTTAATACATATCTAAACAACCAATTCGGAAAGATTGAAGGGTAATTATAATACTCATAAAATGATACTTTTTATGACGCCATTTAGAAAGCGGACATTAATTAAGGGCGCTCTAACTCGGAATTCGAACCCACCTTAAATGATAGATGAAAAATATTATAAAGTAAACATATATAAGATGATTTTCAGTATAGAAAGGGGGTGGCTGCAGCCATTACACGAGTTGCTTTTCTGCACTTGTACCTGTATATATAAATAATGGCATTTGAAATTATTTTGATAATATCCAAATTATAACAATAGTTTTAAACAAGAGAACAGAAAGAGGTATGCTAAAAAATTGTGTGATCTATGGATTAACTCTGAAGCAGGTTAATGTGTTCTGTTATCTAAGCAGTATATTTACGGGTGGTGGGGGTGTTGAAAGATACAGAAAAAAAATTAAGCGACAGGGAACAAGATAAATGGAGCACTCAATGTTATATACAATAACCACTCTGTATCTACTAGTAAATTAGCAAAACTGACAATATTTTATTGTATTTTGGATTCCCATATTGACTGATGGAAGTCAACGTTGAGGTTGGGTGGAGAAGGATAAAAGAAAATTAATAATTAATACTGTGAAGATGCGTGCACCAAGAAAGAAAATATTGAGTGTATGAAAGAAAATATGAAAGAAGGTGAAACAAATACACCATAAATGAAATTATATTTAAAATGGATGTTTTAAGTAGGATGAAGAAAGGAGCTTTAAAATGGCTTAGATATGTGAAGAGAGAGTAATTTAAGAAAGAATGCCTAAAGGAGAATACATGTCAGAATCGCAGAGTAAACCGGGGGAAAAATGGTTGGATCAAACGGACCAGATTTTAAAGAAGGTAAAAAGATAACTATGTTTAATAGAATATTGTGCACTACGAAATGTATGAATGTGGCGAAATGTATGAAACAGGCGAAAGTTGTATGTTTTGATAGAAAAGTTTGAAGACCTGTTCTCTCTGCCAACCCTACAAGGGTCACAGCGTGACAATATGTTTGAGTATATGTGGATGCAAATAATAACAAGATTAACATAACAAAAATGAACAATTGTAAAAAATATGCTTTCGTAACAGAAAATGTAATACTCCTTGAAATGAAATTCAGCAGAATCGATGTCCAAACTTTACCCCAGCACATTACATTGTAATCTTGAATATATATGGGGTAAGCCATCACTTTGACCACATACCTAAGTAAGGTATACACGTTGCCTCAGAGCTAGATTTTTGTGCCAAAGGGATATAATTTATTTGTTGAACAATTCTCGGGCGACCCAAATGTCTCCCGCCCCACCGACATAACCTATAATTCAGCTCATTTATAACGTTCCATGTTATTAAGACCATTAAGGAACCCTAGTGACGTAACTCTCGTTTCTCTGCTGGCTTGCTGAGACTCGATTTCTTCATTTGCGATGTCTCCTAGCCTTTTAATATATATTTGCTATCTTATTAACACTTATTTTGTAGCAAAATATATAGTAGGTATATATAAAGTAACGATTTATTCTGAGTTATTTAATCTTGTTTCATGTTGAGTTTAATTCAAATACTTGATAGAATCTATTTTCATATATACAGGTATTTCCGCTCAATTGTTTTCCCTGTGTATATGTTGGAGTGAAAGTGATAGGTGGGCGAACGTTAACTCTTCCTAGTGAATTTACACATTCACTTTAATAATCAGGGAATGTGTATTACACTGTTTACAAATTCACACTTACAAGTAAAAGTGTACTGCTAATGTTCGTCGCTAGTAAGCGTTCTAGAATATGAACATCCATGAAGAGTTGTGGTTCTTGCACTTTGAAATGTAAGACTGAAGTCTTAATATACTTGTAAGAAGAATATCACTTTATACATGTCAAATTTTGAGAACTCGAAAGTTTTTGAAAAAAAATGAAAAAGCTTATTATAATGTTTTTTAATCAATTTGTTTTAAATCTATTTTCCTCGACTTGAGTTAGTAAAGGAAACATTACACTGGAAAGAGCATACACGCCCTAGGAAGTATGAATTTATTATTTTTAAATACTGATTATATCCAGTAGTACAAAATGTATATTCATTATAAAATCCGATTCTACTATGACATATATTAATCTAGGCCCCCCCCTCATGACACCTTCCTTCAGGATTCATTTTGATTTGTTTTCTTTCTGTTTCATAGATCGTTTATGTTTCTAATTAACACGTGGAACTTTGCTATTGGTGTGCTGTTCAACATAATGCTTAATTTCTGAATCGTGTTGAATTTTTAAGATTTTGAATGAAAAAAAGGTTTGAATTTCTAATTCCATAGTCTTTTTTTAATTAAATCCTCATTCAATTGAGTCAGCTCATTAAATGGTACTTTAAAAAATATATTTAATTTTTAATATGAAACGTAGTTCTGCGATAGTAAACATTGAGAAATATTAAACAACAAATTTTAGAATTCATAAGTATTTTGCATTGATTTCAGTTACAGTTGAATATATTTTCATCTTAGGGGAAATCAAGAAAGACCCAAGTGGCTTACATAAGACGAAAGTGATGTACCATTTGTGATAAATCTTGTTATTACTGAGGCGATTTATTTTTATGTTAAGCTCTAGTAAGCGCGCCACACCGACATTTACTCAATACAGCATGAGCGATCCTTCAGCGCTGAGTTCAGACATTTTTCAGGAATATGCGTACTTTTAGGCACGTTGTAAATATTTATTCACTCTTGGTATAAAAATGTGTGTGAAAATTCTGTGGCCTAGTTGGGAGGAAGTCTTTTTCTCTAGACTTGGGGGTCGTTTGTTTGATTTTCATTGGTACTCAATTTTATGAAAAAGGGTTTAATCTGATTTTCACTTGAGACCTTTACATTATTATAGTTTGTCGTAAGAGATTTACTCGTGGTAAGAGATCCACCGTATCATACTGGACACAATGTAAATGTAAGAAAAAATGTACGCTTTTAAGAACAAATTTGTACATTATTTTATCTTCTCAGATATCTTTCACTTCTGCTATGACTAAACACGTCATTCTTTATACTCTCCTATTACAAAGGTTTTTTACGAGCATCTCTTTCAGAATTGGATTGATTTGATCAAGCCACATTTTTGGTATGCGTTTATTAAAAAATCAAATTAACATTCTTTATAACTTAAATGCGGTATAGATGCAAGACTTACGACTTATACATGACAAATATACATAACTTAATCTTCTTCAGCCTTCATTCCCTTCAAGTGTTGCGAAAATTCATATCTACTTAAATTAAAATATTGCTTTTGCAATTTCTAATGTTTTCAAGTTTTTTTATTATAGAAGAACTACAGCGTTTTGAAAATATTTGTCTCAAATTTATATTTAACCTGAGAAAGTACGATCGTATCGACCGATCTTCACATCAGAAAGAGCTGAATTGACAATACTATCGCACGTACAGAGGCAACAATTCTCGCACACATCTAGTGCGTGCGAATATTGCAATCAGAATAATACTTTTAAACTGGGAGACTTTTTTATTTTTTTTAGGAACCCTCAGTCAGTTTTTTAGGAACCATCATCATGAAAGTCGCAACACCGGATATAATTCGAGTGTCTTACAAATTGGGTTACGGAGGTTGTTGAGTGGGAATTATAGTGTGACTTTTACGATTAATAAGGAATTTGACCGTGAGGTTGACTTAGTAGGTTTCTCTGGGAAGTCTAAAACCCTCGCTAAAGAACTCCCTTTGGATGATACAAATGTTTTCTTTCGATTAATCTTAGGAGTTCTAAGGGTGTTTATTTATGATTAAAGAGGCGTAAAAATATTTAAAAATAAATGATTTTTTTTTCAATTCCCACAACGTTTGAAACTTTGTTAGTGATTGTAATCACTTGCTGTGAGACTTCTCAGTTTTCATGAATTTTAGGTTGGGATTCAGCGCTGTAATTTTACATTAGAACAAGATATATAATTGAAATGCTGGATTAAAAAAGCGTTTTCGCCACGTGCCAAGGAATATAAAGGAGTCGATGTGTTTTGATATATTTATTCTATTGTTTAATATTTTTGTGAATTTTCGTTTGAAAGGTAAAATGAAATAAAATATAAGCTAAAATAATTTCAAATTCTATTGGCTTCGAAATATTGGGGGGCCCGGAAAGTTATTGCGTATTTTTAGATCAAATTTAAATGCCAAATGGCACAAAATATTCGTGAACTGTTGTTTTCAATATTTTCAGTATATTAGCAATCTAAATGCTTGTTCATGAATTCTTCATTTCAACGTCATCCGCTGTTGTTAAGTGTTGATTTGGTTGTTATACGTTTTGGGTTTCGTATTGATTTGGTCGTCATGAGAAGTAATCGTTCATCTAAACCGACACCAGCTTAAAGTGTAGTACATCCATTACGAAGTTTTGAATACATATTGGACTCACACAATCACTTAATGCATCGACGCCATACTCTGTACATATATTTTTTTGTTTGTGTTCTTTTTTTTATTCGCAGTACTAAAAATAATACAAAACTTTGGGTAAATAAAGGTTGAAAGTGAGCTTAACTATTCATTACCTTTCAAATAAATATACAAGTACGTTTGGAATGAAGTGTGAAACGAAATGTGTACACTAACAATATCTATCCGAAAAATACGAAGCTTACTTTCATAAGAACTTATCAGAATTTGAAGTTATAATAACATTTTTTTCAAGTAACTTCTTCGACTTTTTTTTGTGTTTTCTAAGGTCCCTCTGTGCGGTTTTATCTTGTGAACATAAAACAAATGACGACCTCCGTAGCCTTGTTGGTAAGACACTTATCTTCCGACTCGAGAAATACGGATTTGATTCCCGTTGGTTTTTTATTTATAACTTGTTACTCCTGTTTTTTAAACAATGAAACGGTTTGGCTTTAACTTAAGGATTCTTCATAAATCTCTTTGGTCAGTTTGCAAGAGATTAACACACAGCAATTCATTTCCAGGATGTACTATATACAACGAAAGTGCAATAAATATATTATAAAATTCAACCGTACAATTATTCGATATTTTTATTCATTTTACTTCATTTTAACAAAATAAGTTTTTAACTTTAAATTTAGAAACGTAGAAAAGTTATTTGCAGTTTTTAATCTGAAAATCGTAAATTTAGTTAAATGAATCTTTCAAACTAAAGCAAAATATATATTTTTTTAATTTTAAATCTGCAAAAACAGATTTCATTTTCATTGCATACATACACGTATTATATTATTGCAGAGTTTGTTCTTAGATATAACATTTCAATAAAGTAAGAAAAAAAAAACGATTGTTAGATTACACCCTTATCAAAACCTAACGAGCGGATTCCAGCACCATTTTCCATCTATGATATGTGTTTATTGAAACCAACAATCTCCCATTATATTTTAATGCGATTATGGATGGTTAAGTATTTTTTTCGTCTTAATGTTCCTTGTCTGTTTCCCATATCATTTGTGATCACGCAAAAGAAAACCCTGTCAACGGCGAATAATAGCTTCTCAATTATCCAGATATTTGTCAATTTTAAGGCATTTATGATACTAAAATAGGAATATTCTTTGGATTCCACGTCCACCCTCGATATTGACCAAATATAGATTTTAGGACGAAATATCGGAGGAAGAAAACGAAAATTAATATCAAACTGAAAATCATAAGGTTAACAGATAGTAGCACTCTCCAAGAAGGAAAAGTTCTCTATAATACACAAGGTATCCTTATTTTGTAAATGTTATGTTTTCAATGTACGAACATCTTCTTGTAGTGCCATGTCCGACTACCGAACGTTGACTATCAGGATTTTATTGATGGCCAACCGGAATAGCTGCACAGATGTTTGTCCAAATCACTGTCGCTGGTCCTTCAACTTAGATGTTATTCTCCTCTCAGAACCTCGATGGTCCTCAAACTTGCCTTGAGTTGTGAGATGTAGTATTTGTTTATTTCAGGATGATGCTTGACATTTCCGAAACATTGTAATTTTAGCACTTTTATTGTTTTAATGAGTTTAATAATTTTATTCATTCAATCCAAGTTTTCATCATTTCATACTTAGTTCATCGACTAACTTTTAAATTTATTCTGTAAATCCACTTTTCCCGATTTCCCGAGAACCCGCATTTGTGAAGGTTCACGATTTTGTTCCATGTAACGATACATATGACATAGTACCATACAATTTGTATTCATAGACAAACATTTAAGTCATGACTACAAAGTACTTTCTTCATGCAAATGAATGTAGCTCGAGCTTGTTATTCGCGGCATTTGATTTCAATCAAAAGATCCCAGTTTTCGATAAGATTATATTTCAGGTGTATGTGTTTTCAGTTCTTTCGAGCTAAGTTATTTCAATATTAATTCCATTATCATAAATCCTTCATTACTAATGATCACATATTTAGTGTTTTAAACACAATGAATCAAACTTTATCACAATGAATCACGTTTTCCCTACTTTATAAAAAAAAAAATCATTGTTAACCCACAACAGAGCTTGCAAGAAGAACTATTGAATCAGCATAATGCAGGTTTTTCATTACCTTCCTGAACTTTTTTGAAGTAATAAAAAAATACTCAGAGAAAAAAGATCCATTGATGGAAAACAATGATTGCTGCGAGAATAGAAAATATTGGTATAATATAGGTCTTATGAAAGGAGTCCTATAGTGGAACAGAAACGTAACCTGTAATTATTATGAATCATTCAGCACGACAAATACCAAAACAATAAAATGTTTTATGATGAAATGTTCGTTGCTATTGACTACTAATGAGGTTATCGTAATTTCTTTATATATATATAGAAACGCAATAGAAACGCAAGAGAAGTATACACCTGTAGAAATAAACCTGATTACAACATTATTTTCCGGATAATAAGAGAAACGTCCCATATGAAATTATATTTAAACTTACTTTATTTTTATCGGACCAAATTTGGTTCTCAAACCAGTGGTTAAGAAATTCTTTTTGCTAAACATATCCCTGATACAAGTCTCCTTGAGCAGCATATCACCGGAAGCTGTAACTAGGTGCTGGATGTGTGACAGAGAAGGGAGGAAACAATACAACATGTGCCTCGCACCACCCGTCAGCCTGATTGACTGATTACCTTTGTCAAGTGATTGTACTCCAACGTTAATGAAAAATACTACTTATTGCTTTTTTACAAATTACATAAGATTTCTAAATCAAGAACACACTTATATTTCTTTGGAATTAAGAAACTACTAATCATTAGTAAAATAATCTATGAAAAAAAGCTTGCAAGTATTTCATACCCACCATTGAATTTTCTGGAATCATTATTTTAGACGGTAACATTCTTAACAAGAAGCTTTATTGTGCTTGGCCACGTTATCGATGGCTAGAAAAAGCAACTCTTCTTGGTAATTCTCCTATCTAAATGGATCGTCATCACCATAGTCATCGATCATCCTTCTTCAGAATTAATGATTTCTTGCCCTGTGTAACGTTTTCTAAAATGAGCACCCTGGGTTTCTTTTATCTTGTCACTGCATCAAATAGATGAGTGACCTTTATCTTTTTGCCATTCATACTTCCGGCTGAAATTAAACACTCAATGCTGTCAACCTTCCCTTGCAATGTGTCTTAAGTGTCGTAAGATTATTCTTGCACACAGCATAAATGAGATGCGTCTCAACTCCAAGCTCTAATTGGAGATCTACTCTTGTTGAATGGGAAAACTACTGGTTTGAATCTCGTGGTCGCGTCTCAATTTTTAAGAAGTTCAGGCGGTTTTTTTTCTATGTAAAATAATACTATTTCTCTTGCGGATGAAATTCGAAGTCTGGTATTTCTGATCTTTTCATATGTGCTGAAAGATGGAACGAAAAAAGGGTTCGCCAAGTTTATAGTCTGAAGATGTCGATATGTTGTGCTGAAGAAGATGTACTTAAGGTGATTATTCAAAGGACTTAAAATATGTAATACAATCGTTATTTTTTCAAATAAAAATTCTGTTATACTTCAGCAGCATAGCGAGGAATAAAGATAAATTTAAGTGACTCATTGTGTTAGGAAGAATCAATGGAACATGGGGGTCCTAGTCACTCTTCAATAAGTTGGATATATCTGGTCAATATAAAAACTCGTCACTTAACTACAAGTATTCTTCATAGGCAAACAATTAGACGTCGAACTTCTCACGGTGTGTAACTATAGAAGCCTCGAAACAAGAAGGGAAGAATCCGTTGCGATAATCCTACTTTAGGTTTTTCAAGGCTGCTTTAACTGTCCCGTGATTCTAGAAGCACAAAGTCTATATGTACCTAATACATATAGCCGTGCAAGGAATCACCCTCTGTTCTATATACCAACTTACAGGACGAATATCATGGCTAAACATTCAGTCACGCGTGGTATAGAGATATTGAACCAACTGAATGACACTGTTGATATATTCTCGGTACCGCCTAGCAGTATGAGAATAATTCTGGCTGATATTCTTCCTAACGAATAAGCTAACGCTAGAAGCTGACCCTCTTTGTGTACTAGGAGAAATCCGTGCAAAGTCGATAAAAAAAAAGATCAGTACTGAATCGAAATGATCATCATTCATCATAGCTACAGCCACACTAGTAAGAGTGAGATAACTCTCGTAAAATTTGCTAAATAGCGTGTATTTCTTTTAAAAAGTTATAAGGTTTGCAAGATGCCGCATGGGAGGATAAAGCTTGACGAAATCTGTAGGGTATCGAAAGTAAGTATGTAAGATGTCATCATTTCTGAGTATTTTTTATCTTTATGTATATAAGTATCCACTTAAGAAACGATTGTTTCACATACTAGAAGAAATATATTTCGTGCCACCTACTTGAACTAATCAATTGAAATAAAAAATCTCGTTTCTAAATTTTCTTCAACTTAAAATATATTTAAAACAAATATAAATCTTGCAAAAAAAATATGAAGGGTATTTTAACAACTTTTAAAACGATACCTTACAAAAAAAACATGGAAATGGTGTGCTAATATCAAAAATGTTTCCTATAATAATCTAAACCAATTTTGTGCACTATTGGCACACCCCCATCGTGATGTTCATAAAACTCCTGTAACGATAAGTTATGAAAAGGGTTCGTTAAAACTTTCAAAGTAAATAATCATTACAGAAAAAGGATGCTGCAGGTAACAATCCCAAAAAAGTTTGATGCCGTCTAACTTGGTCGGGTTTTAAACTATAATTTTTTTTTTTCAAATTACATATTTATAATTATCTCTGTACAAATTTTATCCTTTTAATTACATAAATAAATTTAAAAAAATATGATTATACACATATTACACTCCATCTTTAGCCAAATGTGTTATTATCACATATCGGAAGGTTTACAAAAGTATTTTTAATTTCTGCGTTTTTTTTTACAAGACTTTTTTTACCAAGAGCGCTCTCGAAAAGAATCTACTGTCTTAACTCTGCTATACAATTTGTCCTTTTATTATTTTTACTATCAAAGTATTTGTTTAACGTTTATACCAAGACAATCCCTTGTTGATGTGGTTGTAAACGTAAAATAATCAAATTGAATTAATTCATGCTAGAATAGATAAATATTATTTTAACGTTGCCACTTTATTTTTTAGAGTTAAATCGAAACCTTTAAACCATAGGTTCTCAACGTGGGCAAAAACGCCCCCTTTTGGGCGCTTGAAACTTTCAGGGGGGCAGTAGAAGACCCAGATAAAATAAGGGGGCGTTGAGATGGCACGGAGGGGCGTGGGCAGATTAAAAAAATATAGTCTAAAAAAGGCAAAAAAAACACGCTAATCACGTACTAACAAAAGTAAACTTTAATATTGGTTAATTTTTTTTATTGTATGTATTTTAATCATTTTTATCACGTGTGCGAAAATTCACATATTTCGGTAGTTCAGGAAGTGGATGAAAATTGAACTTAAAGATTCCATTACATTCAGATCTACATTAAATTGGATGATATACAAAGTTTTAATTTTAGATTTGAATTAAAAATGTTCAAATCTTCCAATTTCACGTGAAATATCTCATATATAAATACAGGTAAAGTTAACAAAAGCAGACGCGAATTCAATAACTTCTCAAATTTATCAGTCTTCTTTAAACTCAGAAATATGATAGGGCCATACCATATCCTATCTTACGACTATAGTATATAATATTACACGTTTAAGTATAATCGTGGCAATAGCTGTTTCAGATTCACATGTTAAAAAAATTGGGGAGCTCTAGAAAAAAAAATATTCTCAAAGTGGGCGGTGGGCAAAATAAGGTTGACAACCTATGCTTTGAACGATCGAAGAAGTTTTCAATTTTACATACATTTACATGTTCTAACCCTGAAATTGAAATGGTTTCGAGCCAAAAACATTGAAATGAACTAAAAAAATACCGAGTCAGTCAGTTAATATTTGCTTGTTAAAATAAAAAAAACAGTGTAATCAAACTAAAATAAAACACGTAAAAATAAAATGTAAAGGCGTGTTTATTTTTCATTACGTAACCAATGAAGTGTTTAGTACATTTACTCAGATTAAATACGACCATACATTTTTCTACCCTATACCGTAGAGGTAGAGTATCGAGACGGGAGGATGGACGACAAACTAACCCCACTCGATTTTGGAGTAGGTATGCCAAATAAGGATTGATTCCAGTTGTCTATCAGTAATGTTGCAGAAGGAGTAAAAAGGGATATATACTCGTATATATAAAGAATAAAAAAAAAACTTTATCTGAACAACATTGTTAGATATTTTGACCAGAATCAAATTGATTTTACTTGTTTTTACTAAAGGTCAGCGATTTAAGTTATTTTAATTAGTTATTTTTTATGCAACTAAAAAGGACTGCTGAAAATAGCAAAAACAATTTTTATTGAGGTGTTTTTTTTTTATTAATAATTAATAAGCGTATAAATAGATTTTTATGTTGGTATCGTCCCGTCCCACACGAGATCCGTAGAAGTATTGCGGCTGATTGAGAAAGAACAAAGCTGGTTCAGGTCCCTAGACATCCCTTATATGGTCACCAGCTAGCAATATCGAGATGAAAATCCAGAAATTAGCTATTTGACGGGAGCGCATAAATTAAAAATTCTTTTGGATGGATGATTCGCATTTTTTGATGCAATGAGGAAAAAAATCTGATCACTAGTTATAGCTCTCGGAAAATATGGTATTGGGAGACTATCTGCCGTGGCTTACTTGAAGAGATGCAAGGTGAACATGTAGATATAAGGTTTGTCGAAGGAAAGTGGCATTGCATGTGATTGTGGGGCTACATAGGATTCACAACGTATGTTAATTTGAATTGAATGCCCATTACCCGCGACGAGCATATAAGGTACAATACAAACTGAGGGATCTGGGTACTTGACGTTGGTACCTCCAGAGATCGCTATGCAAACCAATTTGTGATATGTCTCTAGATGCATATATGACAAGGAGCTTTCGTACTTGAGGTTTGTCTGTGTCTTCTTCTTTTTTTATGTCTATGATGCCTATTAACAGCTCTTCGCCTTTTGGCTCTGTGTGCGGCTATTTGTTCCCAATTGTGTTGAGCTTTAATGTTTTTAAGTGTATCATGCAGTACGTAATTGTGTTCCTTACGCTGCCCAACGTACTGTGAGGACTGTATTTGATAAATTGCATAGTTCACATCCCCGATATTAAATTCCCGACATATCATGTTTTATGAAACACGTGGTCTTGGTTAGTAACTGAGAACAAAATATTTTAGAATATTTTTTAATACTGTCGGTAAGATTAGGTCAATGAAAAAAAGATCTCTTAGGTGGTCACCTTCGGGGTACAAAACCATATCCCGAATTGTAAAAAAATTCCATGGCCATTGTTTGTTAAAAAAAAGGGTCTATAATAAAATCTATACGGCCCAAGATGGGGTAATAAAAACCGTCTAGACTACGAACCTTTCTTGCTGGATTGTATAGAATACCGATGTCAATTGTCTTTCAAATAGAGTTTCGGGTCTACGGCTTACCAGGCGGCTTTAGTATTTTTTTAAGTGAGAAGGAAAACATGTAGCTTCTCTTTCTCGCGATCTGGCTATAAAAGAGGAGAAATTCACGGGCAGCTCCCTTTTTTGGGACCAGACTCGACGCTGTTAGGACGTCTCTCCAAAACGCTGTTTGCACGGAAGACTGCCAGACTCGTTTCCTCTGCTATCACAGAACTTCAGGACGCCATCTTCAATTATCGGTGAATATTATTCCTTGTATTTAATGCTGGATTTCGTCCGCACGTTTAACCATCGCTTAACTTAAATTCTAATTGTTACTGAAATCCCCTTTGCTATCAACAGCACAATCTTCGTACCCAACTTTAACCTTTTTTTTCTTGACATTCGTTCAAGTTTTTTTTATTTTTTTTTTCATAATATAATAAACTGTTTTGTTTTAAAATTATACTTGGTTTAATTGTGTCACCTTGTCCCCCTGAGAGTTGAGAAAGAGTTACTCAGAGTTAAAGGAATCCAACGAACCACTGAGATCTAAAGAGTACTTCTCTTTAAGAACCCGGCGGAGCTGAGCAGGCGTGTCACACCTCGTATGATGGTAATGTGTTATAATTGATTTATGTATTGAAATGTGCACATCTTATTATTGTTTCTAATATAGGAAAAAGGTGTGACAGTACTTTCGTGTGCCTTTTATCAGGTTACGAAAGAGCATATTTCTTGGGAGTCTGTATTCAGGCATACGAGCACGCGACACTAGAATCTCGATGCTACAGCAGTTTCATCTTCTCAAAACTTCAACATTGAATACTCGTACTCTGTGCTACAATTTAATCTTCATCATTTGCCTAAGATGCTTTTTCTGGCATTTTTCGAGTGCCCTTATGTACCGTTTGTAGTGAGGGAGCCTATAATTGTGCTCATATATTAGATAAAGTACGATTATCAGTTTTAAAGACTGTCATTTTTGGTTTTCAGTTTTATATCATGATCATCAAACACTCACCCAAGAAAAACCCAGGAAATTACGCGTAATATCATGCCGTGTCATCCCTCCATAAACGTAGCGTATGGCATATGTAAAATAAATAATAAAAACGTTTCGAAAAGTTTCGGTGAAGAAGTGAGAAAAAAAAAAAAACTGTAAGATGGATATATACGAGTAGGATAAGGATGAACACAAAAAAATCTGACACCATATCCTCTTTATGCCTATATCGTTAAAGAAATATTACGAAGGTAGCATCTTCCGATAAATGCGTAAAAACGCTGTCTTAGAACAAAAGGTGACACACTGAATCTTGTTCCGATCTCACACGTTCAAACATCGTTTGGTAGGAAAAACATGCTGTTCCTTGTACCAAAAATTTACAACATATTTCTAAGGGAATGTGGTGATTTTGAAATGTCACACCTTCTAATTAAAAAAATGTAACAAGGCGTCTCTTTGACAAGGGGAAAGTTAGGAGTGACGATATTTTGGTGATCTCACGTGAGTAAATGAGTGATGCAAATATAGAATGAACGCGTAGTTATTGGAGATGATTTTGATGTAGTTATTGAGATTATGATGCTCATGGAATTATAAGTGTGAAGAAAGCTTGGAAATCAAGTGCATGTGTAGTGATGTGAATGCTTTGGCTGAATATTTCAGTATAAAGGAAAAATATAATTTGTTATTAAGGAATGAGATAACATCGTCACAGGCCTTGCCTAGTGTAATATAATTGTTCTATATATCCATAATATGAAGGAATATCATTTGAATTTGTGCACACTTGGTTTTTTTTTGGTTCACCGTTCCATTGTTAATGTTGCGGATAATTAAAAAAATGCACTCGTTTTTTTTTTAATGTGATGTTTCATAACTAAACGCGTGTCACGTGTTGAATATCACTGATAAACGTCAACAATATAATTTATTGTTTGAAACTTAGTAAATACCACGCTATTAAAATAAATTGCTTGTGTTGTAGATGTCCTATTTAATCCATCAGGTATTCAAACATGTTTGTAACTTCAAGCATGAAATCAGGTAAAATTGATTGTGAGTAGTATGTTATTACACTGCGATGTGGGTGGAGTAATTTCTAACTTAATCTAAACAATGTAAATAGTGATGATGTTTTCTATTGAGACTGATTGTTTATTCTCAGTTTACTTGTCTTTCTGGCTTGATGAATTTCTAGTGTTTCTAAATCGTGGTTGTTTTTAATTTATAGTAAACGGTCTTTCAAATTGAGAGCGGTTTTTTAAATATTTTTTTTTGAATTTTTGAATAAATCACACCATTTGCTTTGATTTCAAAAAACTTTTTTAATGGGTCAAGTACGAGTATAATGCATGACATTTAAACACAAAAAAAACAATATCCGCTAAATGTCTACCTTTTGCAGCTCCACTGATGTCTACTATTTTGTCAAAATTTTCGATGACATTTTGGCATAATTGCGGTTCTCACTCACCAATAACGCGAATAATTTCGTCCTTCAGCTCAGGAATTGATTGGGTGTTATTTTTATAGACCTGGATTTTCACGTAACCCCAGAGAAAATAGTCCAACGGTGTCAGTTCACTCGATTTTGGTGGCCAATAAACATCACCCTTTCTGGAGATAACAATGCATAAAATAATTCAACAATTTGAACGCGTTGTTGTATTGTATACGACTCCATTTTTATAAATTTCAAACATTACACTTCTCAAATGTCACAAAACCCAGGCAAGTTTGCGACGCCATCTGTGTTTTATCCAAGAATAAAAAAAAAACGCTTAATTTGAAAGACCCTTCACAATTAACATATCGAAATATTTTATTTAACTGAGTATCATAAGAATTAGTCAAGTTAAGTTAGAATCACCATCTGAATATATCCTCTGTTGTCCACGTCTGTCGGATGTGAGAATTTCGGATTCTATCTTAAAGAGATTTTCCCACGATGGTTCGTAATATTCTCATCTTGGATGATCGAAGAATGTTTTATATTTTAGTTTTGTAAGCTCATTATAAGTCATGATCGGCCGGACGCATGTCTTATGCATTCTAACGTTGTTGCCGATGTTTAATATGTGTTTATTAAAAATATTAGTTGGGTTTAATAGGGAGATTGGCCACCTTGATAGAAAACATAGTCATTGGACCAAACAGGACTGTTGAAATAATTGTTTGAATAAAATAACTCCTTTTTCTTAAATTTTGGAATGAATTAAAAATGCATTTTTTATTTAAATCATATATTTGCCGTCACGGTATTTATGCTTTATTTACTGAAAAGAAAATAATGTACGCAACATGAAGTTTGTTAGTGAATTGATTTCGTATTTTCTAGACAATTAAGAGTTTTAAAACCTGTTAACAAAAAAAATCGAAGAAACAAAGCATGATTGTGGGTTTCATTACGCCTAAAAATAATTCAACATTACTAAAGTAAATTGATAATTTTTTTTATCTTTTTCAGAGTGTTGATTTCATTTGATTTGGTTTATTATTTAATTGTTTTTTTTTTGGATAATGATAAATTCCCCGGTTGTGAACCTTTATTGAAGTAAGTTTTAAGGTAAAGATTTTTGGAAAAATGATTCATCAAATCAAATTAAAGTTTATAATATCACTTTGAAAATACGTTGTAAAGGAAATAATATCACTGAAAATAAAATAATTGCGTCAAGAATTAACAATTGCAATTTTTCGACTTCAAATTTAAAATAAATATTTCAATATTATGGCTATTTCAATATTTTTTTATTTCAATATTTTTAATTAAATATTATGGCTCTCGGGCAGGGTGAGCGAAGAATAAGAAGCTCTTGGAGGTCTCCACATAGGCACGTGTGTGATCAACTGATTCGAATGTAGAGAGTGTGATGACGAGTTGCAGGACATGATTTTGATGTGTTGTTGAGATTATGATGGGGTTGAAATTGTGGAGATGTTGGTTTGAGATTAGTACTTGTATGGATATAAATGTAAAGTGCAGATATTTCAGCTGAGTATTTTATAACGAACGACAAATATATAAAGTTTGTAACAAAGAAATAAAACCACTAAGTCATGGACTTTGCCTAGTGAAATGATTTTCTATGTTCACTAAATAGAAGCATTAAGTTGCATTGTTACTTACTTATATTCTACGTACGAGTATATAACATATATTCGAACCAGATAGTATGAAAATCTGTTACAATAATACGATATAGTCTGCAATAGTTTATTGCCCCTACTTTGATGTATATGAGTAAAACGTGGATGTGAAAAAATAATGGAGCTGACAATGTATGACGGAGTATGTAATGAAGAAATTAGACATGAATTTAAACTTAATGCTGGCGTGTTGTATAAGATGAAGAATAGTACTATTAGACGTTTTGGGTATTTAGAATGAATGCATCAAGATATACTATCAAAACAAATACATGAAGTGCAAATGTGAGTAGAAGTGTAGTTGAACCAAGTAAATTATATTTAATTGAAGTCAGAGAAATTGTTAGAGTTGTGTGAAAAGGTGTACGGATCAAGAATATGTGAAGATTGAGCTAAGTCTGGTAACTGTCCTCTCTTTCTACCCCGACAGGGAAATATAATAGCGTGGGGGTATGTATGAATCTATGTTTGTATTTTACGGTTAACCTTTCAATTAAAACAATATAAATTGTAACTTATGTAATGTGGATATTTAAAAAATGTCAAAATAATATTAGCATTAAAAACTCAAGATGTTAGACTTTAATTTTCATTCAATAAGGATCCAGGAATGATTTTTTTCAAGGTAAGGTAAAGGCATAATGAGGACATTTATACATATAAAAGAAAGGTGGATATGTATAGCCCATAAGTTTTAAATTTTTTATCGAAATATGTAATATAAAAATTGTTATCAAGTTAATTTTATACTTTTGATTGACTTTTCAATGTAACTTTAAATATTGTAATTAAAATCTTGAATCATATAAAAATACGATAAAATACGTTGCATTTTGAATTATTTCATTACACTTCAGTTGTATACAGTAAAATCCGACGGGTTTATAGGTTTGATACAATCTCTGCCAACTAACTAGATATATGTTTAAGAGTCATTCAGTGAAAACCATACTTGAATCCTTTTAAAAGAAATCTGGGTTTCAACTTGAATCAAACCCGCAATCCCTGAGCTGAAAGACAGGCACCTACGAGACTAAGGAGCCTGTATTGATGTCTCGGAGGTTGTTTTTGATAAACAGTGGACAAGGACTGTTATTCAACGATATCCCTGCGACAGCAAAATATCATGAAAAACACCCAGATCCTTTGAAAAGACGACATCCAGACATTCGGGGGCATATAATAACAGAAGATTGACAAAATAGAAGTTAATCGTGGAGGGGTCTTTATCCTTTAGAGCAGGGGTTCCCAACCTTTTTGTACTCTAGAGCACATTCTAAAATATCGGTAGGGTGGCGGGCACCACCTATTTTTAATCGACAAACTCCTTCCATAACTTCTCATTTTCCCATAATTTATTTTCTTATATTCATAATTTATTAATAAATAATAAACAAAAATGTTTCAAAATAATACAATTATTATTCAAATTGCATACACACAGAGAAATGTATTTACAAAACGTAAACAAAGTAAACAAAAAACACAAATACAAAGAAAACATTTTATATAAAAATATAATATCAATATGTCAATGTGATCTTTGGCATTGCATATCATTGGCCAGTGCCAGTGCCTCATACTCATAATTAGGAGAGTATGACGAAAGCAGATAATCCTGTTAGCAAACAATCATAAAGATGCTCATCGGTGAGTCGAGATCTATATCTTGATTTTATTAAGTTCATGTTTGAAAACAATGATTCGCATAAATATGTCGAACCGAAACATGATTCCATTTTATATGCCACTTTTTTCAAAAATGGGAACTTTTCTCTGTCCACTGTATTCCAAAAGTCCTCTGATATTAAGGATTTTAGCAAAATATCATTCTTAAGGTCCAAAATTTCTAACTCTAGTTCGTGTTTCGTCAAACGAAGATGTCTCCTAGCTAACTGTCGCGACCCGAACGGGGCAGAAATCGCAATCACAATGACAACAACGCGATTCCAGGCGGGGAATGCTATTTGCACATCACTCCTTGTACACGCCGAAAACCCGAAGTGAGCCGATGATTGCCGAAGTAATTGGGACGGTACGAGCCCGTGACTACTGTCAGTTTGGCTGTCGGGGCCATGCTTATTGCTTTCACTGACAGACATAGCTGTCAGTCATGTGCCATGTGTTTTGGCGCCTTCGGCGTTCATCGGCTTAGTTCGTGGCGTTCGTTCACTTCGGGTTTTCTGCGTGTACAAAGAGTGATGTGCAAATATTAAGTTCCCCGTTCCAGGCTAGCGTGAAGAGTGCAGTCTGGCTCGCCGCTAGACAAATTGCGACAAGTATTGTCAACAAAGGAACCACTCATACATACAATATCGCAAACACACGAACGTATTTAATAAACCTAGGCACTCAAAAAAATTAAAACTCTAACAAATAAATAAAAATAATTCACATTTTTAATTAATGTTTATGAAAAAATTCTGTCTCTGTCAAATAGTGGCGGGCACATACGAATAGTTCCGCGGGCGCCATGGTGCCCGCGGGCACGGGGCTGGGAACCTCTGCTTTAGAGGATAGAGATCGAGAGATGATGTGGTAGATGAGGTCAACATATCAAAATATATAATTTTTTTATCCTTCTCAAAAAGAATGTGTTTATTATTTTAACGAAACGGAAAATGCGAGATGACTTTTAGAAAAAATAACATTAATGAGAGAAATTCTTCAATGAAAAATAAATATTTACGATTTTATCATAGATTTTAGCTTTAAACTTGTGAAACTCCACGTCAAAATATTTAACGGTTACTTTGTTATTTTCATAATAACATTACTCGCATTAAAGTCTTGAGGTAGGATGTAGAAACGCGTGTAGTTAAGGTTTATCTTATTAGTGGAATAATAATGAAATTTATCATTAGATATTCTAAATATTTCCTGTTTGGCGCCTAATTGTAAATAAAAAGTTGTAAAATGTAAATAAAAAGTTCTTCTTACAAAAGTGATATTTATTTAAAACACATGTTTCTGAAAACAAACACTCCGTTTATACTGAATTAAAAATATTGAATAATTATTTTCTTTGTTCGATTTTTTTTTAAGTTTCCACAGCACGTCCCGGTGTCTTCTTAGCAATTGAGTTGTCTGTTATATTCCGGTGTGAATACTAATCTCAAGGGCCGACAATTTTTAGTCTCTCCTGTTTCTTTATTTAAAAGTGAAACAAAACTCTGTAAACGTGCCAAAATAATAAATTTGTATAATTAACTATGTATTTTTTTAATGAAATTCTCTTTTTATAGATTTCATCAGGCCAACTTTTTTTTTCTTTGTAGATTTTTTGTGGTCTCCATTATTTTGTTGTGTTTTTATTGGTTTTCTAACTTAAAAAGAAGTCCTTGGGGTCTCTCACATTTTTATATCAATATATTTCAAGCACACATTTTTTTTTATTTACGCGGTAGATACATTCCAAATAAACTTTTATACGAGTATATCAAAATTCACGAATCCTTACAAATGCTGAATAGAAAAACGTGTTAAATGAATCTGTCAATCCAATTTAAATAAAAAATAGGTAAAATAAAACATTACAATTTTTTTGTGATACTATTTTTATCTAATATACTGATACTGTTAAAGATTTTTTTTTACTTTCTTCCTATTGAAACACTACGACGTATGTGCGCGAAGATTGAATGTTTGCATTCTACCATTGGGTTTCATTTTGATTTGCGATTATGATGAAACAAAAGTGTACTAGTTTATTTCTCTTTTAAGAATTAGGGTCATTCATAATTTTAATTGTTTGAAAGAAATATATTTGTTTGATTGCCTTGTGAACGATGAAGGCGTAGTTGTTAAAATATATCATTTAAATATCGATTGTTTTGATGAATTTCAAAAACATGTTCAATTTTTACTTGGTCTCTTTTGTTTATGTAAAATATTACAAAAATATTACGCTGTTAAAATTATACCTGTTTATTTCAACATAAATTGAATAATTAATTATGAGGAGCCTCAAACTCGGTCAAGACTAATGAAAACTTTGTTGATAGATCTTCACAATATCACCGTGGCAGTAAAACAAAGCGTTGTGAAGATAAGACGTCTTAGAAATGTGAAGGGTAAGGTAGAGCATTGAGATTGTCAATCCATTCCGCTACCTTTGAATATGCTGTTATATATCCAAGTTAAACAACTATCATATTTTCCTACCTTCATCGCCACTTACATTTTAATTTTATCAGACTTATTTTCTTACATAAGGGTGTAACATTTATATTATTTTTTTATGTTTTTTTTTAACTGTATATTTGGATAAAAGTTGTTTTTTCAATTTCATATTTGTTTTTGTTTTATGAGAAAGTTAATCAAAATAGGAAATTGTCAGAGTAACGATCTTGCAAATTTAGGTGGTATGAAATAAACTTGTTGTTGGTTGATCCATTATACAGAGACATAACATAACCATTATTCGATCATTTGCCGTGAAATGTGAGGCCAATTAGGACATCAATTTATATATTGTAATTTAAATATATGTTGATGGTGCTGTGCCTTCCAACTGTGTAACCTCAAGATCATATAAATATGTTGAAAATTAGGTCGAATAATGACACAATTATTTTATATTTTGCTAAAAACCTAGGTTTAAAATGACTCATTAATTTACCTTTGAAGTGTACGAAGATATGAAGCGTATGAAATTTATCTCAAAATAAAATAAAACGTTTATTACGTAGAACTAATATTTGCAGATGTGCATAGCCGCGCGCGCGGTAATGCACTGGACTTCCGTGCGGAAGGTCGGAATCCCGCGCTATGCTACTCCCTTCGATTGGAACAGGTATTTTTTCCGCCTAGTATTCGAGGGTTTAAAGACACCTGTGACTTACGTCATATCTATTGTTTCAAAAAAGAGATAAAGAAAACATGCTGGTGAGCTCTGATTTTTTCACTTTGGTGTGCGATCTGATCCAGTATAACAATGGGATTGGTGAGTTTGCTGGTGTACAATAGCGCACTTAAAATGCATTCAAACTGTCAAAAAATTATTGTAGATAATTTCATGTAAGCCGATGCACTACAGAGGAATAAAAATGCACTTAGATTGTAATTCATGTCACACGCCCTAGAGTGTGAGGAGTGCAGAACTAAAATTAAAATAGGGCGCGCACCATATCTCATATATACTCCTATATATGCGTATATGAGTAAACGGGTTTGAAATAACATATACTTTTAAATTGCAAATAAATTTATACAGCAAGGCCTATCATGACGTATGTAACAGAGTCAAGAGCAGATACAATGAAAACCTCACAACCAATGAAATGAAAACCCTCGGAACCATTGCATGTAAAAAGAGATGGAGTAACAAAATTACATATTTGAGAAATAAGCAAAGTTAAATATGTAATGAGATGGGGCACAAACTGCAGAACATACTAACGAAGCCGTGAAAAAAGGATTCATAGTAAAGAGTTCTAAAAAAATACCCCATTGGTAATTGTACCCTAAAAAGACAACCAAAAAGATGGAAGGATAATTGAAAGTCAACACCTCAAGAGGCATAATCAGTTCTGGCGATGAAAGACCACAGGTATATATCTAAAGAAAAATTAGAAGACAGATGAGTCAAGTAGCTCACTAAGCGTTGTGTTTATCTTTTACAATAATAGCTAGTTCCTCCATTACATTTGGAATTCTCTAATATATTTTTAATGACTCGTGATCTCGGT
This sequence comes from Odontocerum albicorne, assembly GCA_949825065.1. Lineage (NCBI taxonomy): Eukaryota > Metazoa > Arthropoda > Insecta > Trichoptera > Odontoceridae > Odontocerum > Odontocerum albicorne. Next base: position 26,029,551 of record OX463854.1, on the reverse strand, counting down.
CATTGAATGTTGTTTCATGTTATGTTAATACTTTAATGTCTAAAGCATTAAGTTAACAAAAATAACATAACAAAATAACATTTACTCGTATATCAAGAAAAAAATGGCTAATAAAATCCAAAGATTCAATTACGGTAAAGCATCATCATTTTTGAGGATGTGAAGTTTAATCGTGAATTCAATGTAGATTTACAATATTTCAAATAATAAAAAAAAAACGGCTTGGCATGTTTTAACGATTAAAACATAATATTTATTCATTTAGTGTAGAATACGAATTGACAGGAATTCACAAAATCCAAAATAGCGCTCAGTTAAAGTTAGCAACTTTTGATAATCCGACGACACTTAATTCAGAAAGCTTTAAATATATCTCTTCACATTTTTTTTAATAATCTTCTAATTATCATATTTTTATTTCTAGTAAACCAAGCTCATTTTACATTGGGGAGTTCCCTTGGGCATCATGTAAAATAAGACATAAACAATATCACGAATGTTATGTATACCTATTTCGCATTTATACTAAGGTTCATTTACACTCATGTCAATACTTCAGAATATATGCACAAATAGACACATAAAACCCACAAATGCATCAGTATGGTAAGGTGACCAAAGATCTACAATAATCATAACTTTTTTCCTCCTAGCATAATACCACGTAGTGGGGTCGGGCTTTTTAAGTTCTCTCTCTGTCTCTCCAGAATCGCCTATTGCAGAGAAGACCCACCCGCCATTCACAGCCCTTGGATATCATTCACACGATCCATTTAGAATTATCTTTTGCATGCCAACTTGAAATATTCTATCTTATTTATTCTTCTTGTTTTCGACAGAACCTGATGAATAATTTTGGAGCCAAAATATAGCCTTTCTGTCAGCATGTAGAACTTATTCTTGGAAGAACTAATTAATATTAGGTCCTTACATATGAAATTGGCGTTTTGCCGTACTGGCAACTTTGATCTCAAATATCTTCTCTTTGGTTAGGAATTCCAAATTCAAATTTATACAGCTATTTACTCAAGTATTTGTGTTTCGAAAATTATAATTCATTTGTTTTTTCCTCAATTGTTTTTTTTCTTTGCGTCACTCAGTTTACAAAATGGAAAACTTGAAATATCGCGTTATTTACGAGTACGAGTTCCACCGTGGCACCAGTGCTGCAGAAACGGCTCGAAGGATTAATGATGTGTATGGCGACGGTGCCGCAAAAGAAAACACAGTGCGTTTTTGGTTCCAACGTTTTCGTTCTGGAAATTTCGACCTGCAGAACAAGCCCCGTGGAGAAAGTTGATAATGAAGAATTGAAGGCTATTGTGGAAGCAGATCCATCGCAAACCACGTCCGAGTTAGCTGCAGGCTGCGGTGTTAGTGATAAAACTGTTTTAATCCACTTGAAGCAAATTGGGAAGGTGAAAAAGCTTGAAAGGTGGGTACCTCACGAATTGAGTGAAGCAAATCAACAAACGCGCGTTGACTGCTGCGTTGCATTACTCAACCGGCACAATAATGAAGGGATTTTGAATCGAATCATTACCTGTGATGAAAAGTGGATCCTGTATGATAATCGGAAGCGCTCATCGCAATGGCTGAACCCTGCCGAACCAGCCAAACCATGCCCCAAGCGAAAATTGACTCCAAAAAAGTTACTTGTGAGCGTTTGGTGGACTAGTGCTGGTGTCGTTCACTACAGCTTTCTTAAATCTGGCCAGACGATTACGGCAGATGTCTATTGTCAGCAACTGCAAACCATGATGGAAAAGCTAGCTGCTAAACAACCGAGGCTGGTTAATCGCTCTAGGCCACTGCTGCTTCATGATAACGCTAGACCACACACTGCACAACAGACGGCTACCAAATTAGAAGAGCTTCAATTGGAATGTCTAAGACATCCACCGCACTCTCCGGACCTTGCCCCAACAGATTACTATTTTTTTCGAAATTTGGATAACTTCTTGCAAGGGAAAAAATTCAACTCCGATGGGGCAGTCCAAACCGACTTCAAAGATTTTATTGATTCCCGTCCGAATGGTTTTTTTAGTAAAGGGATCGATGAACTACCTATGAGATGGCAAAAGTGCATAGATAGCAATGGTACATACTTTGATTAAATAAATATATTATATTAAAAAAAAATCAACTTTATGTTCCTCCCAAACAAAACGTCAATTTCATATGTAAGGACCTAATATTATAATGCAGCTCCAATGTTCAAACCTTTGGTCGGTAATTTTGTTTGAATATAACATAAGTGCTTTGCTACGTTATTGATCTTTATTGATTCAACCAAATTAAACGCAACAACCACATCATAGGTTGTTCTTCAAGGCTCATTAAGAACGGTTTCGGTACTATGGTAAGGTAAACAATAGAATTTGGAATGGTTTATTAAAATAATGCCAAAAGCAAGCCTAATTATGAGCTTTAAGAATAAATCTGTAGTCACGTTTATTGAAAATATTTTTCGCCGACATCTTTACTTATACCATACTTTATTTCTGAATGCCTTCTTTAAACAGTCAAATAGAGATAATTTATAAAGAAAAAAAGTTAGAATTATTTGACTTAGTTTAGAACGGCCGTTTGTTTTGACTCTCATAAAATATAAAATAAAAAGAGCCCTTTGTTTGAAAAGTAAAATACACACATTTGCTTTGATCACCTGATCTCATCGAGCCCCAGATACGAAAATGGTTGGCAGTTTTTTTTGATAAACTACACTCTATCGGAAAAACAACTTAATCGCTGGAAGGAATCTAAGGGCATAATAATCCTGAAATCGAAAAAAAAAAAATACCAAAATACGTTAACAGCCAACATCTAATATCTTTGAGTAGGGCCGATTACAAACTTTTTGAACGAGTACTCCCAGCAAGGATAACACATTATTTGGAGAAAATTATCCCTGTTGAACTGGCTGGTTTTAGATTGGGTTAAAACTGTACACATTGAGGCTAGTTTCCAACGAAATGAGATATCTGTACAGGTATGGCTGAACCTAAACGCAACATATGACTTAGATAAGATAAAAGGTTCAACCCTAAAATTGTATCAAACACTGGAGTACCATCACATCATAAGAGTTATCCAGAGAATGCGGAAGCAAACACCAGAAGTTATGACCTGATTGAAGATACACGCGTGTAACGACCATACGCAGATAATAATCTACATTTATATTTCAACACTTTATTTAACGTGAATTTACACCTGATTCATTCACCTTTGATGACTACCAAAATTTAAAGGATTCGTTTTTTTTGGTCTTCCTTTATAAATTGAAAAATAAAAAAAACATCATTTTACCTTTTTACAAATTCACATTTAAAAACCATAACAGGACGGCTCGTGTAAAATGCCCTCAAGAGCCGAGACAATGATGGATGCCGTGGCTTTATCAGTACTTCCTTTACTTTTCCGAATAAAAATGGGCTACAGAATGTAAAGTGAAACACCGATACAAGAAGCACATCAGCGTATAAGGAAAAGAGACAGGGAGAGGTAGAGAAAGAGTACATAACGATAAGAGATGAAAAGTAGTAGGTGGGGCAAGGAGTATGTCAGAGGTAAGAACGAAAGACGTGGAAAATTTACTTACCAAAATTGTGAAGGCATTATGTGAAAACTAAGATAAATAGTTTTTTTCATTATTTATTAACAAATATGTAATCTTCAATATATACATGTTGCGTGAATTCATGGTTTGTACTAATAATATGTTGCGGAAAAAACATTTTTGTGATTTTTAGTTGATTTTCTTGTCTTGGATTAGCTAAACTAATGTGAATAGTTTATGTTTACATGCAAAATATTCATCAATTTAGAAAAGACTTCACAAAAAGCTTTATGAATATATATGATGAATATTCCCGAATTTTAGAAGATGATAGAATTTTTAAAGTGTTTGTATATTATTACCCATACTGGATAAATAAGGCTTTGATATTCGATTCTAAGAGAAGGCTGGTTTAATTAAAATGTTGTCGTACATTTTCACATATTCATTTATTTATTGACAAAATAAAGTATAATATAGCGTCCTTTAAGTAGCTCAGTGACAATTATCAAACAAAAGAAAACGTATCAACATTCATACTAATATCTTTCAAAATATGATACGAGTATAATACAATATGAAAAAAAAATGAAATATAATGAATTAAATTCAATAAAAACACAATACTGGAGCAAGTAACAAAAATGATTCCCTCTCTTGTCTTGGACAGCATTAATAATTTTTTTTATGGCAAATTACAAAAAAAGATGCTTAAGATAAAATAGAAAACGAGTAACAACCAGTATTTCAGTCAAGATCTACAATATATTGAAAAAAAAGAAAAATAAAACGTTTTGAATGTTGTATATTTTGACATATTATTCCTTATATTGAAAAAATAAATCTTTGATGACGTGACTTGAAAAAACCTTTGGATATCATCTAGCAGAGCGAGCTTGTGGAGAATATGAGAGTTAAAAAAATAATATTTTATTCCAGATTAAACCTTTGGATATCACCTAGCAGAGCGAGCTTGTGGAGAATACGAGAGTTAAGAAAGGAATATTTTATTCCAGATTAAACCTTTGGATATCACCTATAGTACCAGAGTGAGCTTGTGGAGAATACGAGAGTTAAAAAAGGAATATTTTATTCCAGATTAAACCTTTGGATATCACCTAGCAGAGCGAGCTTGTGGGGAATACGAGAGTTAAAAAAGGAATATTTTATTCCAGATTAAAGTCATCATATTATCTACCTCTTCTTAGTTATAAATGAACATGTCCTGCTTTTAAAAGTTTATTTAGTTTTACAACCTCTGCTCGTTTTGTAGCCAAATAGTGAAGTGTTTACCTCAAACAGTGCGCTAAGTAAATAGTGTTTCGATTTTGAAATCCTTAATTATTGATCTTTTGTTGTTCAACGTATCCTTTCATGTGCATGTTTTGGTAGAAGTAAATCGATAGTATTGTATAAATGTACTACTAAGGTTCAATAGTTTCCGTCTTGAACAAGTTAAAGCGCATATGGACAAATACCACGCCCAGCACATGGTCAGGCGATGTTACAGTTAAAATTTGATACCTTTACCCTCACTAGTATATCAACTAGAGCCGATAGAAGACGTGTTTTTTTTGTTATATTGTGAAATGTTAAAGATGTGTATCGCGCGGTTATTAAGCGTCTTTCAAATAAAGATAGTTCGGCAGAAATGAATTGACCTTTATATGCTGTCTACGAAAAATCTTTTACGTCATATTTCGCAGTGAAATTTTGGTCAGTTTCACTAAGGTAGATAATTGATGGAAGATAGTTCTCTTCAAGGTAGACCATCAGAAGCATTCGCTCTAGAAATAGTTGAATTAGTACAAAATGCAAAATATAATACTTCAATTAAAACAACTTGCAATAAGATGTGAGTTTCTCAAAAGCACAGAGTTTCGAATTCTGCATCATTATCTTGGCATTAATAAAGACGATATATTGAATGTTGTAATAAATTTTTAATACTTTTCCACGGGAAAAACAAATAATAAATATTAAATTTCTAGTTTGATAACTGCTGGTTTCGAGTCAAGAAAGTATGCAACACGAAATTCTCAGACCAATATGACGGGTGACGGAGTCAAAGTTCCACGTAAACTTTCCCAATAATGCCCCGGCAAGCGAGTGTCGCTCAAACATAGCACAATCCGATTATTTCTCACTTTGCGTGACATTTCATTCATTTTTTATGACTTCAAGTGTTTGATATGTTTCAAATATAACCGTATTTTTTTATTTGGGAATGATTTATGTTTCTTTAAACACTTGAATTTGGTTAGATTATTCATGTGCAATTAGTTTTTAATTCTAATGAATATTAATTGTACTTCTATTTTAAAATACATTTACGAGAAAAAAACGACCTTGTTGTTTTTGTATTGTATTTAATAGCCTTATTTATTTAATGGTTTAACACGTTCGTTCCAACCCACCTGGTAGATTAATTATTTTAATGCCATTTATTCCAATCACCAGTTTATGTTTAAAAATAATTATTGGTACTCATTACCGTGTCTTTAAATTCCACCATGAAAACAACATTTAAGAAAAAACTGAAAAACGAATGAAAAATAAAATAAAAGATAAATTTCAGGGAAAATAGGGATTGAGGAATATTTTGAAATAAATAATGCTTCATTAGTTTTATCATATTTCCTGAAAGGTTTTAAAGGAGCTTATGTCAAAAAAACTATACCAAGTTCCTTTTACTTCTTTGCTGTCTATCACGTTTTAAGCCACGAAAGTCATTAATATGAAAAGTAATAAAATTACAGTTTACATATATAACTGCGTGTAAAGAGCCAATTCTTCGCAAGGGCGCACTCACTCGTAATCAAAGCCAGTATTATTAAAAATTAAAAATATTACACAAAAAATAAAATGAATAATTTTTCACACACACATGAGATTTGGATACTTTTTCATCTCTGTATCATATATGTTTAGTGAAATATATTTTGTAGGAAAATGAACTATTAATAATCATTTTAAAATCTTTCAATGTGTGCTGGTTAAATTCTGGGTTTTAGATTAAGGTCATCTTCAAAATGGTAATACATATTTCAATCAATCAGTACAAAATTTCTTATTCTTGTGTGACCACTGCATTGATAGAGTTTTATTTTTTCCTGATTTCGTCCAGAATCGACATTAACAATATCATTCATTTCAGTATACTATCATATATTTATTTCTTAATAGTGTGATATTTTTTCTCCATCTATTCCAAAAATCACATCTATCGCAAAAATATCAAACCATAAATTTCGTTTCATGTTGCATCCCTTGGATTAATGCACGGTGTCATATTTATTTATTTTACATTTTGTAACACAGGATACAAAATTACAGGTTAAGAGTCGAGTGGCAAGACCTTTTTATATATATATATATATATATATATATATATATATATATATATATATATATATATATATATATATATATATATATATATATATATATATATATATATATATATATATATATATATATATATATATATATATATATATATATATATATATATATATATATATATATATATATATATATATATATATATTAGGTCCTTACATATGAAATTGGCGTTTTGCCGTACTGGCAACTTTGATCTCAAATATCTTCTCTTTGGTTAGGAATTCCAAATTCAAATTTATACAGCTATTTACTCAAGTATTTGTGTTTCGAAAATTATAATTCATTTGTTTTTTCCTCAATTGTTTTTTTTCTTTGCGTCACTCAGTTTACAAAATGGAAAACTTGAAATATCGCGTTATTTACGAGTACGAGTTCCACCGTGGCACCAGTGCTGCAGAAACGGCTCGAAGGATTAATGATGTGTATGGCGACGGTGCCGCAAAAGAAAACACAGTGCGTTTTTAGTTCCAACGTTTTCGTTCTGGAAATTTCGACCTGCAGAAAAAGCCCCGTGGACGGCCGGAGACCAAAGTTGATAATGAAGAATTGAAGGCTATTGTGGAAGCGGATCCATCGCAAACCACGTCCGAGTTAGCTGCAGGCTGCGGTGTTAGTGATAAAACTGTTTTAATCCACTTGAAGCAAATTGGGAAGGTGAAAAAGCTTGAAAGGTGGGTACCTCACGAATTGAGTGAAGCAAATCAACAAACGCGCGTTGACTGCTGCGTTGCATTACTCAACCGGCACAATAATGAAGGGATTTTGAATCGAATCATTACCTGTGATGAAAAGTGGATCCTGTATGATAATCGGAAGCGCTCATCGCAATGGCTGAACCCTGCCGAACCAGCCAAACCATGCCCCAAGCGAAAATTGACTCCAAAAAAGTTACTTGTGAGCGTTTGGTGGACTAGTGCTGGTGTCGTTCACTACAGCTTTCTTAAATCTGGCCAGACGATTACGGCAGATGTCTATTGTCAGCAACTGCAAACCATGATGGAAAAGCTAGCTGCTAAACAACCGAGGCTGGTTAATCGCTCTAGGCCACTGCTGCTTCATGATAACGCTAGACCACACACTGCACAACAGACGGCTACCAAATTAGAAGAGCTTCAATTGGAATGTCTAAGACATCCACCGTACTCTCCGGACCTTGCCCCGACAGATTACTATTTTTTTCGAAATTTGGATAACTTCTTGCAAGGGAAAAAATTCAACTCCGATGGGGCAGTCCAAACCGACTTCAAAGATTTTATTGATTCCCGTCCGAATGGTTTTTTTAGTAAAGGGATCGATGAACTACCTATGAGATGGCAAAAGTGCATAGATAGCAATGGTACATACTTTGATTAAATAAATATATTATATTAAAAAAAAATCAACTTTATGTTCCTCCCAAACAAAACGCCAATTTCATATGTAAGGACCTAATATATATATATATATATATATATATATATATATATATATATATATATATATATATATATATATATATATATATATATATATATATATATATATATTTTTTTTTTTATCCACTTTGCACGGATTTCTCCTGTTACACAAAGAGGGTTTGCTTCTAGCGTTAGCTTATTCGTTAGGAATAATATCAGCCAGGATTCTTTTCATACTGCTAGACGGTGTATCATCAACCGTGTCATTCAGTTGGTTCAATATCTCTATACCACGCGTGACTGAGTGTTTAGCCATGATATTCGTCCTGTAAGTTGGTATGTAGAACAGAGGGTGATTCCTTGCACGGATATATTTATTGGGTACATATAAACTTAGTGCTTCTAGAATCGCGGGACAGTTAAAGGTACCTTAGAAAACCTTTATTAGGAATATCGCAATGGATTCTTGCCTTCTTGTTTCGAGGCTTCTATAGTTACACACCGTGAGAAGTTCGGCATGGTGAGCATATTTTGGGTAATCGCCCTTTGTTCTGTACCATAGATATATGAGGAATTTTTTTTGTATTTGTTCTATATTGTTTTTGTATTTGAGCTGGTGAGGAGCCTAAACCGTAGATGCATATTCTAATTTGGTTCTAATTAGACAATTATATAAGTTTCGGAGGATATCGGTGCTGTTAAATTCTCTTGATATTCTCATTACAAAACCGAGTAGTTTGTAACAGTCCGATATCAAACGTGAGACATGGTTAACGAACGTGAGTCCGACATCGAAGGTTACGCCCAAATCCTTGAATTCAGAAACTCTGTTTAATGCATATAGATATTTAGAGGAAAAAACAGTGAAATACCAAAGAATTAAAAAAACACAATTAACGAAACAAAAAAAAATGCTTATAAAGTTCGTCAATGGTCTGTAGAAGGGAGTTTAAAAGAAAGGATGATAGAAAACCAGGAAGAACACGTGGTCTAGAAGGGAGATTTAATGTTTTTAATAAAAAATTTGAAACAATATTTGATAATAATCTTGTTGGGTCAAAAGTTAAGAAAAAAGATTGACCATGTAAGTATCCCATTTGCTGCGCCAAAATGCAAACAAATTTTCCAGTATTTGAGAGTATCACTAGTTCACAAAAAGAGTCTGAAACTGCCTGAAAATCAAATAAAAGAATTCTTTCAGAAGTATTTTCAGAGCCGTTGCACTAGCGATGGTGTTTCCAGGTTTTAGGATTCCGGATTTAAATATTGCAACGCATCCTCAATGCGGTTTGAATATTTGAAACGTATTCCAAGTCCCCCCAACCTATTCCGCTTTGCAATGCATCGCTTCCTTGAATAAAATTGGATTGCTTGCGCAACCCGACCTAACTATTTGGAGAACGTAATGTTAATATTAAAGCTCACTTATTCCGTATGAAGAAAATGATATGAAATAACTTGATTTATAAAGCAATTAGATTTTATTGGTTGTTTTGTTTGCTGGCACTGAGTCTCAAAGGTTTACCTTGGAAGAATGTTTCTAATATTTGTTTCGCAAATTTCTGCAGACATATATTATGCATAGTTGTCATAAATATAGGCATATTAGCCTCCTTCTAAAAAGTTTGCATTGGTTTAAGTGTCGCGAATGAGTTCCTTAAGTAGATGTCTCCATTGTTTTTTTTTTAATCTGTGTCTGAGAGAAGTTCATTCAATGTGGAGCTTTACCCGTTGCTGGTCTTGTGGCGTGGAATGGTTTGTCTCTTAGTGTTAGATACGAGTAGCGTGTGCAGCTTTAGAATGAACTTGAAGACAACCTATTTTTGGAGGTTTTATTAAAATTTGGTATTGCATATAAATACTGCACACACTTAACTCTGTCTTAAGCTGAATGTGTTTCTATCACATATCGGGAAATTTGTAAAGCTTTCCTTGTAGTTCATCTTTCCATGGTAAGTTTTCTGCAGAAGAGTCTGTTAAGTGGACAATTATTCTTCTTTTGAAGCACGTGACCTACTAATTGTGAGGATATTCATGTCCTTTTCTTGAGAAAAAATATGTGATGGTTTCCCATTGCATCTCGCACCACAGTAGATGTAACAGGAATTGTATAAATGTTTTAAATATAAATATAAATATTTTAAAATAAATATTTTAAATGTAAATATAAATGTTTTAAATATAAAATTAAATATAAATATACACTCAGTATTTTGTGGGGAAGTACTAGGTCCTAGATAAAAAAAATGCTCTTGTAATGTGGGAGCAGGAGCATTGAAGAAATGTTTTGGGATATACTGATGTGGATAGGAGTTGGAAAGATAGTGAAAGGAAAGGAATTGGAAATATGGATAAAGAATAGGGAAAACACAGAAACAGAAGTGGTCATAATAAATATTTAATTCAGTTTTAATAACTCATTTATATATGAAGTACTCATTTAAAACTGGTTCTGTCTTTCCAAAAAAAATAATTAGTTGCAAATAAGTTGTGAATATATTTTATTTGTACTTCTCACACCGCTTTTCGATTCTAATAGATTCAGAACTATAGAATAGTGGTTAGTAAAAAAAACAATTCTTTTCATTTTCTCCGCGAACAAAGCACAAAAGTAAACTTTAAAGGAACTAAATAAATTTCTCATGCTTAACTTTAAAATTGTTAAGATTTAAATTGAATAAGACAAGCCGGCAAAGGATCCACCATTTAGCCTGAAACACCCGGTAAATGTACAAAGTGCTGCACTTATGAATCATTTGTTTCTTCAAAGGTTCTTAACTTATGGTTCATTGCTATCAATGGTCCATTTTATATATGTTAGATTATAGTTAATATAACGTCCCATTATTCTGCAAATAACCCTTTGCAATTCACTGACCTCGACTGTGAAATAACCTGCTTGGTTCAATCAGATGTGCTTCATAATTATCGGTATTTAAGAATAAACAAACTACGCATTATTTATCTTATAATATTCCTCGTCTTTAACTTGAATTGCTCCTCCTGAATTCTCATCCTAATCTCTATTTTCCACGATAATAAACTATATTGTTTTTGTTCGTAAACACATATATATTACCGCGCCGTGTACCTTGTGATAGAAATATACACATTATTTAAACTTTTTTATCCAAATCCAAGGAGTGCAGAACAACGCATTCAAGGTCTCTTTCAAAACCCATCCCAGAACAAACCTCTCCCGACTTCACGCCGAACAGCGTAAAGAAACCCTCCTACACCACATCCTCGCTTGGACCGTGCCTTTGGCCAATATTTGTGTTACATATACCTGTATTAATTTAAAAAAAATCCCTTCTACATTCATAGATCTCGTTATGCACAATACTACATTATTCACATTTCTCACTACCTGGTTTTAAAATCTAGTTTACTTGATCCAATCACATTACTTGGTTTACCTGTTTCACATACGCTTTGTACGACATACTTGTATGCTCGTTTAGTCATACATTCTCTACTCATATCCAAACTATCTTAAGGCTCTTTTCTCCATCTCATTTAAACAACCATTCATTAATTATCTTTTAATTTCTCTTATCTTCTTATCTTTTAATTTCTCCTTTTTTTATACATTGACACTCCACAAATTATTCTTAGTGCACGCATCTTCACAGCATGAATATTTATATTATTTCTCTTTACTTTCATATGTCAAGGTTGGCATCAATACACTGCTATACCTTCTTATTTTTGCTAATTGTGATAAGTGCATTATTTTTCAAACATAAAATTAGAGACGTGCTCCATTTCATAATAAATATGAAAAAAGTTGATTGAATGAAAAAAATTGCTTTTAAGCAAAAATCCATCATATTTATTTACATTGAAAGTGATAAATATTATATTTGTGTACCTTGAATTTGTTTTAGTGCATTCATAATATTATATTTTCAAAAGGCTCAATATTAAAAATAAGTACGAGTATATAACCCATATTGAAGAAATCACAGTTATGCAAAGTAGACACTAGAACCTCAGATAATCATTAATGAAATGCAAAACCTCAAGACTATAGTTACGGAGGTGGTCTTCCTTTGCAGTTTGTACCTTCGATACCTGGTTTTAACATAAAATTTTCCCGTATATTTAACCCAGACACGTATAAAGTTCTACCACGATTTGTCTCAAAGGATATCGCATTTCCGTTATCCGCATTCTGTGTAAGCACGATAATTATTAAAGGAAGGATATTTCTTTGAAAAAGCTTAGTCATGCATTCAAAGTATAGTATTCAAATATGATGCGCAATAGAGTTGTTTTGCTATTTATTTAAAATAAAGTTAAATAACTTTATGTATAGCCTATAGCTATTTCAACATATGTTTTACTCTCGTATTGTATTATACTTCCGTTGTATAAAGTATATCCTAGTGGGTTTATTGCGATGTGGAAATTTCTTCAAACCAACTAGAGAGATATTAAAGAAGCCTTAAGCAAACGCTTCTTTGACATATTCTTTGGGTTTCAATTGGAACTGAACCTCTAACCGTCGGCTGAGAAATAGGCGTCTTATCAACCAAGTTACAAATATTTAAATAAGATAACTTGCAGAAGTTTTTTACTTGAGGAAATTTTGGAGTCCAGTCTGTGTCTGAAGTAATGTATTATTTATTACCAAGAATTACGCCAATATGATAATTTATGTAATTTAAAAAATAATAATTTAACTTGATATATGTCTCAGGATAGAAAGTAGAATCACGTGTTATTAAAAAAAAATCATTGGAATAACGTCTGCGTTGCCTAGTTAATAAGACGATGAACTATCACTCGGGGTTTCGGGCTCGATTCCTGATGATAACCGAAAAAACAAGAACCATGTTTGGTTTGTCTGGTAACAGTATTCGTGTGCAATAGCTGTGTGTGAGTGTTGTTGCCTCCTTATTTGTAGTAGTGTTGCATTGAGTAACACGTACGTAGACAATTTGCGAAATATGTACACAATCCTTCGGTTCTAAATCCGTAGACTCAATTATTGAGACCAAAGACAATTTTGTATTTCGGTCATGCTCTTCAATATAACTAATGGGTATTCCAGAGAGTTATTCCGTATTTTTAGGTTAAATTCAATTGCAAACATTTTATATTTCACTGCAACCTGTTCGGGGACGATGGTTTTCGATATTTTCAGTATTTCAGCAATATCTTGCGTCGTAGAACGCTGGTTATTATCGATCAAAATTTTGATTTGGTCGTCATTAGACGTAATTGGCCATCCAAAGCGGGCAATATCTTCGAGAGCTGTATCACCCTCACGATTTTTTCAGACCACATTTAATACACATGATCATTAACTGCATCAACGCTATACATGGTACATCTATTTTTTTGGTTTACGTCGCATTGTTGCCTTACATATATTTCATCCAATTTTTAAATAACGCTAAAAAAACTGATTCAGCGATTTGGGTGAACAACAGCCAAAACAATGTCCTTAAATATAACCTTTCATAATCAAACACATTCAATAAGTTTGTAATGAAGTTAGTAACGAAATTTTGCCCTAACGACATCTATCTAAGAAATATAAAACAATTTTTCGGTTAATCTATGACATGGCCAGTTAAATTTTTTATTTATTACTAGCTGTACCCTGCCACGCGTTGCTGTGGCTCAGTCTGGTTAAATGGAAAAGAAAGAAAAGAGAAAGCACACGTTTCAATTTTTTTTAATTTCACAATGCGTATACAATATTTTTGATCTCTTGTATACAATATTTTTGATGTCTTGTATACAATCTGGGTAAACAATATTTTTGATGTCTTTCAGCCACTCTCAGTCTGTTGCGTTTATCACCGTGCTTGCAAATGATCGCGTCACTCCAAGAGGTCAATTCACTATATGATTTGAATTCAAATCAAAGATCGATTGCACTGAAAAAGAAGAAAAAAAGTTATAAGAAAAACATATAAAATTGCGAAACATTAAAAAACGAACTCAATAATATTGTTAAGTTTGGATACATCTTTGTTCTTGCCGCCAACAATAGCTCACTCAGCCAATCGTGATTCTTATAATTGATTTGAATATAGGGAAATACTTTTTCAAACAATTCCTCTTTTAACGTCACTAAATTGCAGAAGTTATAGTCTTCCAACCTCAGTTCTATTACTGTCATTTACAACTGCATCTCGCAAATGAACGTATACTTCAGAGCGAAGCTTGGTCTGATTCAAACGGATGAACATCAAATGTTCTGTTTTCTATGACAGTTCACAAATTTGCCCCAATACAACCTTGTAACGACGTTCAGTGATTATAATTATTTTATCGACTTTAATATAAGGCTCGATTCTAATAAATAGAAAGTTATTTAGGTAAATACATTACAAAAAACTAACAATAATGACAAATTAATACATCTTGTTATAAATCTACATACGATTGGTGTGAGAATAGCTCATCTGATCGATCGTTTTTCAGCTCTACACGCATATTTGTAGTTAAGTTCAACGTCTTTACATTTCGCCACAAAGTAGAGTATTTCAGACAACATACAAAATTGCGAAACATAAAAGTAACTAATTAAATGTTAAGGGAAGACAGAGAGATAATTGTAACTAATTAAATGTTAATCAAAGACAAATAGATAATTGGAAGTAACTTAAAAAAATCTCCATTTCTACATACGATTTTGAAATATAAACAAAGATAGAAAATCAAATTCTATATAAAAAAGATACTTTTGATATTCCTACTGACCTCTTTCAGCCACTATCAGCCTGTCGCGTACATTCTGTTGAGAAAGAACCAGTTCTGAAGCTGCAGAACGCAATAACCGTGCATCCTCAAGTCTGGATACACGTCGTTCTGCTGCTTCCTCGACATTTTGATGAACTAAAGCAGATCGATTGCACTGAAAAAGAAGAAAGAAACTTAAAATATATAAAATTGTCAAACATTAAAAAAGGGACTGAATAATATTCTTAAGTTCGTAGACATCTTTGTTCTTGGCCCCAACAATAGCTCATTCACTTAGCCAATTGTGATTCTTATAATTGATTTGAATATAAGGAAATACTTTTTCAACCAATTCTTCTTGTGACATCACTAAATTGCAGAAGTTATAGTCTTCCAACCTTAGTTCTATTACCGTCATTTACAACTGCATCTCGCAAATCAACGTATACTTCAGAGCGAAGCTTGGTCCGATTCAAACGGATGAATATCAAATTTTATCAACTTTAA
Organism: Odontocerum albicorne; assembly: GCA_949825065.1. Taxonomy (NCBI): domain Eukaryota; kingdom Metazoa; phylum Arthropoda; class Insecta; order Trichoptera; family Odontoceridae; genus Odontocerum; species Odontocerum albicorne. The sequence continues at coordinate 26,013,978 of OX463854.1, read as the reverse complement.
TATAGGCCTCGATAGGCCTCGATTGTAATAAATAGCAAGTTATTTAGGTAAATACATCACATAAAACTAATAATAAATCTTGTTACAAATTAGCAAAAATGGGCAGTTCGTTAAAAATCTAATGTGACATTTGTTAAAAGTTAGTTGCATGAAACTTTTAATAATTCAAATGTATAAAACATACACAGATATATACCATTAATTCAAATGAAAATCAATAATAACAAAAATAACAAAAACCGGTTTAAAAAACCCGAATTGAAAGATATTTAATATTCGGAATTAAAATAAATTGAAATCTATATTGCGTGTGTTGCCGTTACATTCAACAGTGGGCGCTCTTATTATATTGTCCGTTTTATATACAACTGTTTATTAAATTTCACAATGCTTGTGGATAAACAATATTTTTTGTTGTCCCATTGTCTGTGCAGATATAGAGATTGTCTGGTTTGCCGACTCTAGAACACGCAACATATAATTGTCCATGTGAGAAGCAATCCGTCTCTAAATCTAAACCGCACAATTCTAAAGATTGGCCCTGAGCCTTGTTGATGGTGATCGCAAACGCTAATCGAATTGGGAATTGTAATCTCTTAAATTGAAATGGCATATCCGTTGGAATCATAGGAATGCGAGGAATGAGGACATCTTCACCTTTGAAAGGTCCTGTCAAAATTGTCGCTTCTACGACGTTGCTCATTAATTTTTTTACTGCAAGCCGCGTGCCGTTGCAAAGCTTTGGCTGGTTGATATTTAGCAACATGATAATTGGCACGCCAATTTTCAATTGCAGTACGTGCGGTGGCATCCCTGGCAGATCTAGTGAATTCAAAAATTCTGTTGGATAATTAATTGCTTCATCTGCTTCCACAACAGTGTCGACGGACTTGTATGTGACTACCTCGCTTTGAATGTTAGATATAAGGGAATCGATTCTAATAAATAGCAAGTTATTTAGGTAAATACATTACAAAAAACTAACAATAGTGACATTGTTACAAATCTCCATTACTACATACGATTTGATAGATTTTGAAATATAAACAAAGATACAATTAAATTGTCAAATAATATTTGGTGATGTTTTAATTAAATGTTCGTAATTAGTATTAATTCACAGTGGATCTAGGCCCATTTAAAGATAGATACAAATCATACAATACATTAGAAAGTCAGTATAATGAAAATTATGAATTAAAACGTCAGTTTAGAGAAAACAATTTTTCAATTTATAAAAAAAATCAGCAGTTTACCACGTTACAGTTGATAAATTTGCCCCAATACAACGATGGGCTGGGCTGAAAAAGCTAGGGTGTGGGCTGCAAAACATCTGTTGTCCCCGTGGCTTGGTTCGCCCTATATTGGTGGGGTGTATCTTCGCCGAAAGGATGCTATTAGATGAGCCCAGACCTTTTGATAGCTTCTGTATATAATGTATTATCTGAAATTTATGTGTTTTAAAAGTGTTATTTAAATATAATCTGGACACACTATGCTGCTATCAATAAACCTATTATTTATTTATGTAACAACGTTCAGTAAGAAAAAAGAAAGTTAAAACATATAAAATTGTGAAACATTAAAATAGTAACTGAGCAGCGTAAAAGTTTGTTTTAATTTTCATTTTTTTGCGATATTTCTACGGGTACTTCTTTCTAATGTACCACCAAATAATTTATTTATTTAATCAATGACATAAAAGTGTCTTTATATACAAATGAACATGTGACAGGTTATACAAGTACTTAAAATTATTGACAAATAATACAACTTTATCTTAAATTAACATGTGTCACTTTTCTTTTTGAAAAAAGTTAGGTTAACTTTTGAAATATGAATCAATAATGAAAGTTTTTCATCAAATATAATTCTTAAGTCCATTATTTTTTCACTTAAACAACTTTCCATAATCACTAAGTCAATTTTATGACAATATAACTATTTTTACCAAGTTTCATTTTAACGTAAAATACATCGCATGTTCGTAATTAGAATTTTTTTTAAATGAACGATTTTACTTCATATTTTTTAATTTAAATATAATATCAATAGCTTACCACATTTATTGAAGTCAATTATCTATTATCTTATCTATATAAATAAAATTGAATATATATTGAAAGCAAAATAAAAAATCAGTATATATCCAAAATGGCCGTGTTGAGAATGACTGAAATGACAAAAGTTTGTTTTAATTTTCATTTTTTTGCGATATTTCTACGGGTACTTCTTTCTAATGTACCACCAAATAATTTATTTATTTAATTAATGACATAAAAGTGTCTTTTTATACAAATGAACATGTGACAGGTTATACAAGTACTTAAAATTATTGACAAATAATACAACTTTATCTTAAATTAACATGAAGTCATTGTTTTAAAATTATTTAATATACTGTATTTAAGATCAATATATATTATGTATGTATAACATAGGAATAATGTTTCCAGTTTGAGTATAATATCTTTTCCTTTTTACGTCGTTAAAGTACATCTTTTCCTTTTTACGTCGTAAAAATACATCGCTAAAATTTTATCGATTCTAATAAATAGCAAGTTATTTAAAAACTAACAAATTTTTTTTAAATGAACGATTTTACTTCATATTTTTTAATTTAAATATAATATCAATAACTTACCACATTTATTGAAGTCAATTATCTATTATCTTATCTATATAACTAAAATTTTATATAAATTAAACGTAAATATGATATGATCACAAGTCAATACTTGGAAATGGCGACTCAGTGAGCACTTTCGTAATATAATTGCTCAGTGAGATCACCGTCGGTAAAACAGATCGCAATTGTTTCGTGTCTCGACTTATAAAGATACGTAATACATAAAAAAATTCTATTATTTATAAAATGAATGATTCAATTTTTATTAAACATAAAATTATTAAATAATTTATTTATAATTTATATAGATTTATTTAAGAAGATATTAAAGATAAAATTATTTTATATTTTATGTATATAGACTTATTTGAATAAAAATATTCATCACGAAATGTCAAAATAGAATATGGTCAACTGTCAAAATGTTTAGTTGATAAAATTTATTATTTATGAAATATGTATTAGTTATAAAATTTATGATTTAATATTAAACATAAAATTATTTTATATTTATATTATGTATATAGACTTTATAAATATTAATTACGAAACGTCAAATAGAATATGGTCAACTGTCAAAATGAGATTCGTCTTGTCCCCGACAGGTTCGCATAGATATTTCTTTTTGATTTAAAAAAAAAATTATATACACTGATATATATATATAAATAAAAATCAAATAACATTTCCGTTGACGAATATTAACTTTACTCAAAATTTCAAAGCGATCGGTAGAGAACTTCCGGAGATTAGCTGCCTTCAATTAACGAACATTTACATTTTTATTTATATAGATTTATAATTAAGACATTTGAAGGCTTAAGAACATTGTAATTTGTTTATATCAAACACTGTTTATTCCACTTTTTATCTTTATAAAAAGTGGAGTAAACAGTGAAATAAACAGCGTTTGATAAAAACAAATTAAATTAATTTTATTTATGTATTTTACATTTGATACGAGTTCAACACAATAATATCAAATATAAGGAAAAAACCAAATGATTATAGTATTTATATATTATTTATAGTTAACGCATTAACATTGTGGATGTTTAAAGACATTGTAATTTGTTTTATCAAACACTGTTTATTCCACTTTACGTAACGGTATAACTCTACCGGTTTCAAGGTTTTCACCTCACAAACAAGAGTCTTGTTTGTGCTCCCCTAATAATGAGGGGGACACCTTAAAATCAATAAGTTTATACCGTTACACAAAGAGGAATAAACCGTGTTTGGTAAAACAATTCACAACCAAACCATTAAATGTCAAAATATAATATATTGACAACATGAACAATGTAGCTCAAGGTTCCCTGTGAAGTGCCTCAGTCGTACCTACAAAGTATATTAAGGAGTTTAATCCTCAAATTATTCTCGGAGATTAGAAGATATCGATCGATATTGAAAAATCATCGAAAGTAGTCATTCCGCATGCGGGTGGTGATGATCTTTTCGTAAATACGGCATCAAAACAGCATTTATTTTGCATTTGATACGAGTCAAATACAATTACATCAAATAAAATGAAAGAAATAATTAAAAAATCTTTACATTTACATTGAGTTAAAGTTAAGCTTTTAAAATTAAGATTACTAGTTTTAAAGTAAACCATATTTGTCAATGATAATTAATTAACACTGGCAAAAGCCATATAAATGCTAAAGGAATGCGTATATAGAGAATAATACATGGAATGGTAATGAATTGCAAAATACAAATTGAAGTGATAAGGGATGAATTAGAGCTTAAGGCTGATGTTTTAAGTTATACGAAGAAGTATACTCTGAGATGGTTTGGACATGAAGAACGAATAAATGAAGAAAAACTAACAAAACAAATATAAAATGCAAATGTGAGTTGAGGGTGTAGTAAAGGTGTGTCGAGGAAAATAAGATTGGATTCAGTGAATGATATTTTAAAAGAAGAAAACGTAAAAACATCAGGGGAATCGTATGAGTTGTATGATGTGGAAGAGACGAACGATTTGTGATGAGAAAGGAAATTTTGGCAATGTATCCTCTCTACCTGCTCCGACAAGGAAATGTTGTGATGATATGTTTGTGTGTGTAGTATGCAAAACAATATTTAACCCATATTTAGTTTTGAGATATATTTGAGTTATTGTAAGATCTCTCACTACAGGCGTATATACCGTTGGCTTTTTAAAAATTTATTTCAAATAAAGTGCAAATTTAAATGCAATTATTTTCAATTTATGGTCGATTTTGACCATTAAATTTTTTTACAAAAATAACTTGAATTCAGATTATTCGTGAATACATAAATTGAAGATGGTACCAAAAATATAGTGGAATCAAAACATAAACGTGGTTAATATAAGTTTATACGAGTATGTATAACTGCATACAAAAGGCCAGGGCTTAGAAAGCCAAGTGTCGCAAGACACAATATTAAAATCTGTTTAATCAAATTTAACAAACAACATATTATTTTTAAAACATATTTTAATGGACAAGTTCATATATTTCAAAACCTATTAATTCTTCTTCTTAACAGATTAAGATTAGTGTTTATGTAAATAAAAATATCTGTGATGTGATATGAATTCTAACCATTGATTTGAAAAAAAAAATTCTCAATTATCAATATCTCAATATCAACAGAGAAGATTACAAGGGAGAAAAATTATGACAGGATACGGAATAAAGTGATTAGGGATTATTGGGAACTTAAGGCTGATGTATTAAATAAGATGAAAAAGAGCACTCTGAGATGGTTTAGGCATGTTGAATGAATGAATATAGAATGACTAACTAATGTCAGAGAAAGTCGTGGCAAAGGAAGACTTAGAAAAGTATGGTTGGATCAAGTTAATTATATTATGAAAGAAGGAAATGTAAAACGTTAGAGAAATTGTAGGAGTTCTATTATAAAGTGCATAGATGCAGATAAGGCGAAAAAATGTATCGCTATAGTAAAGTGTTGCAATCTGTCCTATTTACTTAACCTGACAGGGAAACAGCGTGATGTATGTGCATTTTAATAAAAAAATGGAATTTTTGTTCAATCGAATCAGGCATTGTTTTGAATATTTCAAATTCGCAAAGTTGTTTATTTTTTAATATGAGGGATTTGTTTTATTATTTGACATAATTTGTCAATCAGCATAAGTCAAATTGTAAGAAAAGAATATTAACAAAAAAACATTACAAAATATTCCTTGCGTTTGCAGCACTTGACAAAATAAAATTTCTTTTATTTCTTTATAATATTCTTTTTGCTTTTCCTAATTCACAAAATATTTGTAATACAAACTTGAAAAGTTTTCGCATTCAATACATACGAGAGTGCTCTCGACATGCCGGGAAACTTTCTCCACATGCAAGGAAATAAATAGGGGGGGGGGAGAGGGGGTTCTAGTTTTTGATTAATGGAAAAAATTGTTCAACATATGAAATCGAAAATAACTTTTCTTTGGAAAAAAATAAAAACTTTTTAAATACACCAACAGAAGCAAAATGCTATTAGATTATATTTCAAAGCACTCGTTCCAGTTTTGGAATGCTTGTTCAACATTGTTTGGCTCTTTAGATTTAGGGTTGACGTTTTATTTTTACATTGATGTCAATAGAAGGTCATACTAGAGATTTGTTTTGTCAAGTGAAGCACATATATTTTTTTAGTGTTGCGTTCTCGATCCCCGTCGGAATATCCCTTTTTTCATAAAAAAAGGGTTTTAAACTGGATTTACCTGAGACTTTTTCCACGTTTTTTTTTTTTGATATTACATTACACACACACATACTACACCTAATTCTGAATATGTAACTAATTAGATAGATCTACAGTGGTTTCTTTATTGTTCATCTTTTTTTGGTAATTTTTTTGCAGTTTTATTCCTAAATATATTTTTCTAAACATGGGAAGTCCCTTATCTCATGGCTATAAACAACACCTTCTTATCTTAACATTCAATTTATATAAAATTTATTTTGTAATATTTTTAATTTGTCAATATTAAGAGGGTTATTGTTGCTAATGCATGAGCGGTAATATTTCTAACACTTGATGGCGAACTGTGAATTACTTGCTCAGAAGTTCAAGTAATGGCGCCGTTTTTCCGGCATCTTAATATATGAATATGTTAAGATGTACCGTACGAATGAAAGAATGAAAAGAAATATAAAACTTAATTGATTATCTATAGATATTCTTTCAAAACAATTACATCATTCTATCGGAGAGGAGTAGAACGTTGAGGTTTCGTCTTCATGATAGTTCCTAATCGATCCAATAGGGTGAGGTATTATGAAAGAGCTTTTGCCGTCGCTAGTCTTGGCAGTGGAATGGTCTGCCTTTAGATGTTAGATATACAAGTGGAATGTGATAGAAAATAACCCTTTTTTTGGAGTGTTTATCAAAATTTATGATTTCAAATCAACACTACTCATATACACTCGTCGTCGTTGCCGGACCTCGTAGTCGAGGAACCCTCTCGTGATATTCTGTGAGAAAATAGCCCAATCCTAGATGTGCGCGCACTCCTTCCCGTAAATGCAACATACATGTGGACCCTGCTGAGCCGCCTGGCCATACTGACACAGGTTCGCAGCGCGCTGACTGTTTCTCATATGTCTAATCGCTGAGATGCCATCAGCCCGAAAACATAAGGCTCTCCACCCCTCACGGTCTCGAACTACCTGCTCCTAGTCCTCTGGCGCCCCGCAAAAATAAAATGACTCTCGCAGACTGTCCTTATACCGCTTCTTCTGCCCACCAACTCTTCGCTTGCCCACCACTTCTCCGTACAAGACGCGTTTTGAGAGTATATGATCGCCAATGCGTATCACATGCCTGGCCCACCGCAATTTCACCTTTACAACCATATCTTCTATAGATTTACAATTGGAGAGTCGTCGGATCTAAACATTTGTGACATGATCACTCCAGTGAATCCGAAGAGTTCGGCGAAGGAAACGCTGGTGGAACATTTCAAGGCTTTGAATGTGCCTTCTATAGGGAATCCAAGTCTCAGACCCATAGATAAGTGCGCGGAGGATAATAACCTTGTAGACTGATATATTTGTAGACTGGGGGATGTCTCTGCTGTAGAATACTCTGTCATTCAATTAATTTTAGCAACAGCCGCTAACACTCATGACGCAACTTTTAAGTTCATCATCAAGATATGAGTTCGAAGCCATGATGCTGCCCAGATATGTGAAGTAAGGTACGTTTACTCAAATTTCGGGTGATTTCACATTTATTTCCAGGCCAATCATCTGATACATTTCTGTATAAACCTTGATGATCTCACGAAGACCTTCCCCTGAATGTGCAACACGAGCGCAATCATCCGCATATTGCAGTTCCGTGATGTATGTGTGAGCAACTCTTGTTTAGACATGTAATCTAAGCAGATTATATAGTCCCCCATCAGTCCTGTATCTCACCTCAATTCCTCTGACACAAAGTCGTCTGTCAGCGACAAACATAAAGGCTGTCATGTATGCGTTAAATAGAGTTGGAGCCAGGATGAATCCCTGTCGGACGCCGGTGTATACACTACATATACACTATACTTCATATAAAGCCGGTTATCATATACGAGATCACATATTGAAATATCTACAAAGGTTTCTTTGTAGTTCGTCTTCCCTTAGTAACTTTTCTGGGGTTTTATTATCAAACGTGTTTTTTAATGCGAGGAAGTTTCTTACCTAATGGCTGCAGCCACCACTATCCAATACTTGCTATTAACTGTTTTTTATATATTATTTCTAATATTTTAGTAATGGTGGGTCCGAATCCCAAGTAAGAGTTCTATTGATAAGAGTCGGCTCTCTAATTGGCATTTTTTAAATTGTCCTGTTATCATTATTATCACTGAAGTGAACCAATCTCAGTGGCTTAGATGGCAAGGCGGTCGATTTCTACCCAGGGGCTTTAGATATGTTTCTCAATGATAACTAGAAAAATGGGTGTCAGTCTATTTTTTTAGGTGCCATCAAGATTTAAAAAAAATTGAATCTATTAGATCAATGTGTTAATTTTCAAAGTTCCGACTGCCTTAACCTTAATGACTATGAAGCTTATAGAATACGAGTATATGGTATAGCCTCAAATCAATAGCCCCTGAGCTTAGAAGCACTTATCAGGCAACGGATGTCGGAGTTCCTTCCTGGGCCCAGCAGGCGATAAGTGGAATCTGTGATATGACGAGCCATCATCGCACTCGATGGATGTTTCCCAGAAAAATCCCCTCGGGGGTTCGCATATTTCACATGGACAAAGTTACACTTTTTTGGTGTGGGTAAATATAGTACATAGGCGTAATTTTGTGATAAACTTATAACTGTGGTGATCATATAAGGTTTTGGGAAATATTTGAAATGTTATTTAATCATACTTCTGTAAATAAAAAAATAAATTTTAACTTAACGCACTATCTTGAATATTGTAATGTCGTTTGAGGAAGCCGAGGCTGGTCGACAAAATAATGGATAAATATATTTAAAAAAAGATTATTTGGTTAGAAGTATAAGGCACATAAAATCATTTACGGCGAGATATATAGATGAGGCAAATGTTGTTTACGTAGATAAGCTACGGATAACTGTTCTCTTTTCCTACCCCAAAAGGGATATGGCGTGATATGTATGAATTTTAATAGCGAGAATCCTAATTATGAATAGAAAATAGTTTGTTTTTTTTTATTTTTCTTCATTTTAACTAATATTATAGCTTTTGATTTTTCAGATCTTCACTTTGAAAATATATGGACAGTGTATAATTACAAACAGTAAGATATAAATTCAGATGAAAAAAAATTCTTAGAAAAAAAATCTTCGCTCTCTTAAAAAAAACAAGAAAGTTAATGTTCACCTCAAACTAAGAAGATGAAAGTCAATTTCCAACCTTAAAAAAAGGAGAAAAAAGTCGATACCCACTTCAAAGTAAGTACAAAAAAGTCAATATCCAATTCAATGAAAAAAATAAAGTCAATACCCGTGTTATAAAATAGATAATGATGTTAATTCCCAAAAAAGTATAAATTTGATATTTATATTGAAAAAATCGTTTTGGAAGAAAAAATGGGTAGGCGTATGAAATAATGAGAAGTGAAGACATCAAACGTGTGGATATTATTAGTATGATAAAGAAATGAGTGCCAATATATTGTTGTTAGGAGATATGGTGAGAATAGAAACGAAATAATGACAAATAATGTACAAGTCAGAAGTATATGTTTATACTGTCCATGCAGTGAGACTCTGTGATAATCAGTTACAAACCAATATAAGACGCGCTCCATTCTTGGCATGCTTTAAGAAGCGACTGAAAAAACTTAATTTCTAGTCAGTAAAATAACGTGTTTCATTCCCGATTTTTCTTTTCCTTTCCTCTCTAGCATCCCTTTCTTTTCTTTTGATTGATGATATCTCTCTTTATATGAAAAATAATGTTCGGGTGATTGTCCGTCTTTGTGGGGTTCGTGGGTATATGCTCACATATGTATTTATGGATTTCATGGGGATGGATAGTCATTTGAATGATGTCTGTTATGCAACCATGTAACTTGCTTAATTTAATTTTGTCTGGTTGGTTGGAAGAGATTTCCACCTGGCAAAAATCCTGCCAGATTGTGTTTGCAATAAAAGTGTTAAATAAATAATATTAAAATAAATAAATACGTTTTTTATTCGCTCGGGCGCTGTTGTAGCTGCCAGACGTGATTTGTTTAGTAAAAAAGGGTCGAACCCCGAGATAGGGCACCCTTGAAGAGAGTTTCCTATCCAAATGGCGCTTTAAAATTTTACTTTGAATGAATGAAATTAATGTTTTGCGTAAAAGAAGAACATTGAATAATCATTGAAATATGTACATGGCTAGATCAAGTGAATTAGAAACATGAAATATATAAGATAAACATGAAATATAGGATCCAAAATAACGATTCTGGGCAGCAAATATCGAGACAAGTTTTTTATTTTTATCCCGCAAAGATTATAGAGTAATTATATGTTGACATGTTACTGCTAGAATAACATTCTCAGTCTGCGTACCCAAAACGTTTAACACTCGCTGTGATAAAGGAAAGAAATATTATTAATATTTTCAAGTGAGAGAGGAAAAAATCTTAAAAAAGCATTATAATACTATTTATACACCACACAATTAACCTGTGCCATATATTTCAGTTTTTTCTTCTATTTATTATAATATCAATAGTAGGGGATGGGGGAGGAGGTGTACGCACACTTTAGTTATTTCGAAGTCTTTATATTGTCTCCTTTAATGTTTTTCACACGCATCACAACACTTATCGTTTTTATGTTTAATGAATTATAATATTTTTTAAATCGAAGGTTCGCAAATCAAACATAACTAAATTTTGTTACCAGTTCAGAGCTGTCAACATGTTATTGACGTACACAAATACTCCTACATACCATACGCACTGTCATATATATATTTATCTCGTTGAAACTATTATAATAACATTTGATTTGTATTTCCTAAATAAATGACCACATTAAACACCGTAGTACCAATCCAACACATCAACTGACAGCTGAATGTCAAAACTATGAAATCTACTCTCGCTACTATTATTTATTCAACACTACTTCAAAACGTGAATAAAAATACATTATTTCAATTTTACACTTGAATTAATACAGTGCACGCCTTATTTTACATTCAAAAGTAAAAAAAATATGACTTGTTATTATTATAAATCATACCTATCAATAATACATTATTATCGAAAATAATGTGCTTTTTGGGCGACCTCTGTTTTTAGATTTTCATAATTAATTTCCTTTCTTTACTTCAGACTAATTTCAAAGTTTTCTGGATAGATCTAAATGTTTATTATACTTATATTAAAAGCTTATACTGTTTAGTTTTTTGTGGTAACGTGACGTGTGTTTTTAGTGACAGTGAAAGAAGTGAACAATTACTAACCGAACTATTTCCCAAAAATGATGTCTATTTAAAAACACTTAGAGTTATTACATTTTTGAGATACGAGTTGTTAGGATTATATTTATTTTTTTTATAAAAAAGCGGGTGAGAAGTTTGGAATTTATCCAAAGGAAAAATACGCGCGAGATGGGATTCCCTTGCGAACGGAATTGAACCGTACTTTTCTTTGTTCTGATTTTGACGAATAAATAATGACGCATAATAGCGAGTCCGAGCGTGACGCAGTTGTAATTAGGACAAGGAATGATGCAATCATTCTCTGGTTCTAGAAGATTCTATTCCAAAACGCGCGGTATAAAGAATTACTTCTATCGCAGGGGAATTGCGTCACTTATAAGAAATAATCGGATGCAATGTCGTGATTGGTCGAGTTACGGCCCGACCAAAGATTTGACCAATCAAGAGATCGCTTACAAAACGCCATGGGGATAGACTGCATCACGCGCGCGATGTACAGGTGCGAGGGAAGAAGGTTAGCAGGCCATTACGGGCGGTACCGTCACGACTACTGGTTCTGTTATTAAGACCGGTCCCGGTCGGGTTGAATACGAATTAATAATTAATTGATTCATTCAAGTTATCGGTCAGTTACCTTGTGTTCCGAGTTATAATCTCCGGTTGGGAGCGTACGAATTAATAATTAGTTTTTTTTGTGAAAGTTCTTCCCGCACTTCAGTCTAGACTTGACGCGGGGATTTATCTGCGGAATAGTATTTCCAAAGAAATAATCTTGGATTATTATTGGCGCCATCAGGCGTGAAGCAAGTAAAGTTTCGAGAAACTAAGATAAGCGGTTCTTTAAATAACTGCGGGTCTGAAATCGTTCTCCCAGGCCGAGGGCTAGGGAAGAATTTTGTATCGGCGCAGCGCCAAGCTCCAAAGGACGCTTGCTGTAACATCGTCATCAGAGGCATCGTTCCGGTTTTGTTTTCGGGGGAAATCTTCAGGTTCCTCCGCCGTTCCGAGAGAATAGACACTACGCATATCGTTCCTTATCGATATTCATGGTATTGTGGGGTGAGTGAATCCTTTGTATTGTAACCTATCATTGTTGGTTTCTCTTTACCTCATAACCTTTGTTTGTGAAGAATATTGAGCGGGAATCAGTCTTTAATGCAAGCCCAAATTATTAGTCTGCCTACTCTGGTACTTTTGTAATATATATAATTTTTTTTCTCGGCATTATTGCGGAGTTTTTTTTATTGAAATCTCATTGGATTAAACTAAGTATTGTCACAAATTTATGTCTTTCCTTTGTTGTTCCCCTTGTCCGGCGGATAATATCTTGGAGGCCTAGTACATCTGATTATTGAACCCATCGCGATCTGAGACGAAAGAGTACTTGTTCTGTATTTTCTTCATATGCCGCTGAGACCCGGGTAAGTTTTATTGAGAGCAAATTAGTGTCAGAAGTGTTTAAACTATTGCTTTATTGTTGCATGGAGGCAACGCTCTCTCTTAATTTAGTAAATATAGGTATAAGTGTAACAGAGTATATAAGATAAAATGATCAACTATTTTAATAAACATACCGTTATTAAGGGTTAAAAAGGTTTGAAAATAATCTTGATCTTCGAGAAGATTTTCCTTCAGATTGGAATTTTAAACTACAACATTATTTACAAACACTACAATTGCGCTCAACTTGGCGTCACTTGTGAGAGTTTGCCAAAAGTTAATAAACGTGAGAAACTGAAATTTCGCATCTTGCACCAATTCTTTGATACAATCAGCTTTGACTCGGATTCCTATTTTACACAAGACTTAACAATCAACATCTGCTGGTTTATTCATTTTCTTCCAGAATTGTATGGGTAATTATAATACATGGGGTGACAATGTATGACATAATACGGAATAAAGTAATAAGGGGTGAATTTGAACTTGAGGTTCATGTGTTGAGTAAGATGAAGAACAGCACCCTGAGATGGTTTTGGCGCGAGAAAGGAATGAATGAAGAAGGGTAAACAAAACAAATATACTGCACAAATTTGCGGAGAAGGCGTGGTAAAGGAAGATCAAGGTAATTAGGGTTGGATCAAGTTAATTATATTTTGAAAGAAGAAAAACTGAGAAGTAAGAGAAATCGTGGGATTTTTGTCAGAAGATGTATGGATATGGAATAGGTAATATGTGTGTGTGTGTTTCGAGATTGTAAAGTTTGATACCATGTCCTCTCTGCCTACATCAACAAGAAAACGGTGTGATGATATGTGTGTAACTACCACTAGGGTCCCATAGTTTTCAATTGATCAAATTAGAGCGTGTATGATCTAACAACACGCTGGCTATGCCCATCGCATGGTCAAGATATATTACAGATAAAATTTGATATTTCTTTTCTCAGCAGTATGTCACTAGAGCCGATAGAAGGCGTATTTTTTCGGTATATTCTGAAATATTGAAAATTCCATATCACGCGGCAAAACTTTTGGAGTTCACGTAATAATTCTGTCATGGCAATTTGTGGAAATTGTCACACCTATTTCCTATATTAGAAACAATATTAAGATGTGCACAATTCAATACATAAATCAGTTATAACACATTACCATCATACGAGGTGTGACACTCCCGTTCAGCTCCGCCGGCTTCTTAAAGAGGCAAGTACTTTTTAGATCTCAGGGGTTTGTTGGATTCCTTCAACTCTGTGTAACTCTTTCTAACTCTCAGCGGGACAAGGTGACACAATTAAACAAAGGATAATTTTAAAACAAAACAGTTTATTATATTATGGATAAAAAGAAAAAAAAATAAAAAAAACTTGAACGAAATGTCCAGAAAAAAAAAAGATTTACGTAGGGTACGAAGATGTGTGTTGTCGATTAGCAAAGGGGGTTTCAGTAACAATTACAATTTAAGTTGAGTGATGGTCGTGCGGACGGAATCCAGCATTTAAAATAAAAGGAATGATATTCACCGATAATTTGCAGATGGCGTTCTGAAGTTCTGTGATAGCAGAGGAACGAGTCTGGCAGTCTTCCGTGCACACAATGTTCTGGAGAGACGTCCTAACAGCGTCGTGTCTGGTCGCAAAGAGGGGCTGTTCGTGAAATTTCTGCTCTTTTATAGCCAGATTGCGAGAAAGAGAAGCTACATGTTTTCCTTGTCACTTAAAAAAATACTATAGCCGCCTGATAGACCCGAGATTATTTGAAGGACAATTGGCATCGGTATTTCTATACAATTCAGCAAGTCGTCGTCTAGACGGCCTTAATTACCCCATCTTGGGACGTATGGATTTTTTACGATAGCTTGCTTTTATGTTGTCAGGTCCACCCAGCGACTTCATAGAAGGACCGTAAATCTTATTGTCTCAGCCGATACCGTTGGCAGTGCAATATTCCATTTGTATAACCAAAACAAAGTAGATTTTATTATAGACCCTTTTTCCTAAACAAACAATGACCATGGAATTCGTTACAATCCGGGATGTAGTTTTGCAACCCGAGGCGACCACCTAAGAGATCCTTTCCTTTTTTATTGAGCTAATCTTACCGACAGTATTAAAAAAATATACTAAAATATTTTGGTTTCAGTTACTAACCGAGACCACGTGTTACATGAAACATGATATGTCGGGAATTTAATATCGGGGATGTGAACTATGCAATTTATCAAATATAGTCTTCACACCATCGTGAAATGTTTTCGAAATATTCAATAGCCATTGCCTTTCCTTCTTTACGCTTGTGGACAGCAACTTCATCAAGCACAGCACAGATTCCAAGATTACTTCCTTTTCCAAGGCACGAGATTGGTGGGATATTGAACCAAGAGTTGTTAATGTTTTAGTCCTTGTTATTTACAATGGTTTAAAAAAATCAGAACTCTTGTTACATAAAAGTCATTCTTTCTTTAGTGAAACCAGAATGCTCAAATTGTCATTTTTAACGTGGTGTGTATAGTAGTTATTTTTAAATATAATTATAATTTAATTACAATTTATAGTGGTTTCTATGTGGGGTTCAAACCTTTTTGACATATTAAAAATGTTACATAAATATAAAAAGTTGTCATTTGTTTTATCAAACACTGTTTATTCCACTTTTTGTTCCACATTCAAAAAGAGGAATAAACAGTGTTTGATAAAACAAATAACAATGTCTTTAAACCTCCACAATGTTAATGCCTTAACTATAAAAAAAATATAAAATGTGGATTGCAAGAATAAGGTGGTGGCTGAGGCAAATAGTTTTTAACTTTTTCGCATCTGCATACGTTCAGATTAAGTGCTCAAAGTTACAATGTATTTAACCATAAACAAGTTTTGAACGAACGCTTTGGGCTGATGGCATTTTTTCATGTGACAATACCAATTATTGATCGACTGATATGGACGTGTTGGATAGTCTAGTCTAGGAAATCAACACGTTTTGCCCTCTCGTTTGAATTTTCGATGCTTTAGTATTTGTTCATCACGAAGAATGGCTTATAAGCAACAAAAAACCGTACATTCTGATGAAATAAGCACCAAAATTAAAACCGGTTCTAAAAAAAGGCTCACTATTAATTGAATGCAGGACACGTTCAAATGGACTTAGCTTGATTTTCCCAAAATACTTTACCTTGTTATTGAAGATACGACTATATGACAACAAGCGTTCTAGGTTTTATTATAAACAACCTAAGTGTATTATAATACAACGCTTAACATCAGATCACTGGCGCCGGCATTGATTTGTATCGATTGTTAGATAACTTAATTGAAGTCATTTCATTTTGTGTTCTGAAGCCCCTTATTTGATGAAACAAGAAACCTTTTCAATTCTCCAATAAAGTTTATTCGGTTTACTTTCTTTGAGATACTGTTGATTTAATTAAATTGGTAATGTAATTGTTTCAGCGTAGCTTAAATGGAAACATATTTAATGTTTTGAAATTAATATATTTTCAATGTAATTTGTTTTATCAAATACTGTTTATTCCACTTTTTGTAACGGTATAACCCTACCGGTTTCAAGGTTTTCACCTCAACATCAGGGGTGTACAAACAAGTCTTGTTTGTGCTCCCCTGATGGTGATGTGAAAGCCTTGAAACCGGTAGGATTTTACCGTTACAAAAAGTGGAATAAACATTGTTTGATAAAACAAATTACAATGTCTTTAAACCTCCACAATGTTAATGCCTTAACTATAAATAATTTGTAATACATTTTCGATTATTTTTGGATTTTGTTTCCAGGTACATACATTATTACATTTTTAATCTGAATTAACCGGTATATAAATAAAATGTAGCATTCTGAATAACATTTATTTTAGGATATTACGTCTCAGAAAATAATGCTATTACTCGTATTATCATCTTCATCGATCCCGTAAGTGTACATAGACATCCCTTTACTTTTTCTACTTATTCCTTTCTAGGGTACCTTGCTTCCAGTTGCTTCCAGCTACTTTTATGATTTCATCTAATATCTTGCTAGGGGTCTTTTCACACTTCTTTTCTGTTTTGTCACTACTCCAGTAATTTCTGGGTCCATCTATCATCGGTACTTCTGGAAATGTGCCCTGTCAAGTTCCACCTATAGTTGATAACTCTCTCTGCGACTGTGGTCTGCTGCAACTGTCGTCAGGTCCCGTATTGGGATATTTAGTACTTTTCTCTCCATGCCCCTTTATGTCATTCAAAGCTTATGCATTACTTGCTTTGTGAACGTTGTCGTTTATGTCCATATGCCAGTACTAGAAAGACACATTAATCAATAAGGCCTTTTTTTCAGATATCTCTGGTAATTTGGAGATTTTAGAATTTGAGATAAGTTAAAAAGAATATGCTTTATAGTAAGGCAAAGCAAATTTTGTACTCATTACGTTTCAGTAATTATACATTGTGAATTTCGGCGATTACAAAATTTGTGTTTGAGATACATTTTAACGTTAAAAATATGATCATAACACATTATATAGGAATAAGTTAATGAGGTTACTAAGAAATCAACAATAATTTCATATATTGTGTCTTTCATAAAACATTCTTAACTGTCCCGCCACCCTTCTATATCTCATCAAAAATGTTCAATAGCTCTCCAATCATGGACTTTGACTGCGTTCAAGTAAATATTAACTTTTGGTATTTCCTGTTCATCGCTCCTCTCTCTTCACGTCGTCTCACTTGAAATAGGGACTTAAACATATTAGGCAATTCTTCAATGACAAATGTGTTTTTCAATAATAACTATTTAAAATCTTGAAGTATACTCGTAGTTTACTCCTTTTTCTGGAAATAATGTTGTAACCTATTACCCAGAAATTGGTACAAATCTGCGTTACTTTCATATGGTTAGCTGGAAAAGATTGTTGTATGGTAATAAACTCATAATTTGTCTGCTGAGCTATAAAGTATCTTAATAAATAAATTTTATCTGAATAGTATTGTTAACAATGGTGATAATACTTCGTTAAATGTCTCACCTCAAAAATATGATAAAGTATTGTATACTACACGGAGGTCGTCATTAAAGTGTCATACTTGAAAATATGACACTTGAATGACGACCTCCGTAGCCTAGTTGGTAAGATTCTTGTCTCCCAGTCCGGAGGTTGCGGGTTTGATTCCCGCTGGAATCTAGATTTTTTTAAATAAGGATTCAAGTCTTGTTTCCCCTTAAGGCCTCTTTAATAACTTTCTGGTTGGTTGGAAGATGTAAATAATGTAAATAATGAAAGTGTAAAATAATATAATACAACACAATAATTGTATGTAGTACAACCTGGTGGTCTTCTTCAACCAACAAGAAACATGTTAAAGATGCCTTAAGTTAGTCAGATTTGAATTCTTATTAAAAAAATCTGAGTTGGAACACATGCGTCTTACTAACTTGGCCACGGAGGTCAATTAATATTCTATCTGATATTTATTCTAAACCATCAACCGTTTTTTCGGGAAAGCCACTCTCAATTCTCGGTCATTGTGAGCGAAAATTGTATCACCAATATTTCAACAAGTTGTATGGAACAATCTTAAGTCATTTTATATAATATAAACCACCCTTATTTTCCTTATCAATGTATTAAGTAGCCACAAATTGTCTATGCTAGTGAGAAGTTTTGATTAAAAGAATTTTTTGAGGAATTTCATTGTAAAAGGAAATCATAAAACGTACAATATTTTCATTGCCATTTCCATACAGATCTCGATAAAAAAAATTAAAGCTGTGGATCTATAAAACATCTGTTAGACTTGTAATGATTGATTATGATACCTCTATTGCTAAGGATTGTGGATTTAATCCATGGCTTACCCATGTTTGTTTAATGGGAACGCTTAGATTTTATTTTGTTATTTTAGCGTAAGAAGGGACCAACACACTTGTTTATACATACACTCTGTTTGACAAGAACGTGTACGACGAAACCCGAAAAATGATCTGGGATAAGGCATTTAAAAAATACACACATATTACATGATACAAACCGTGATATTTTATTATTAAAAAGTTGTCAAGTCACCTCCACTAGTAATAATTGCCCGGCATCTCCGAGGCGTACTATTTACAAATTTTATGGTATAATCTAGGGGCAAAGACTCCCATATAAGTCGAATCTGTCGAAATAACTGCTTGACGTTCCAGATCTTTTTCCCTCGGAGCTTGAACTTTATGAGTGCCAACACATTTTCTATGGGATTTGCATCTGGCGACTGCGACGGCCAATCCATTACATCAACGACATTTTTTGTAATTAGCCAATTTTATATTTTTCTTATAAACCACCTTTGGGCAGATGGTAATAAAGCCCTTTGATATATTTCAACTATTTTGGCAGCGTTTAAATTATTTGTGAAGATGTGCAAAGTGCCAAATCTCTGCTTTGAGAAACAGTCCCAGACGTGGTCTTTAACCGGATTTTTAACGGTCCGCTGGATGAGTCTATCGGTGCGGGTACACCAACTGTAATTAATAGAAGAACGTGAAGAAGAAGCTTTGTCCGAAAATATACGTTGTCCCAATCGCGGTCCAAATTTTCTTTTGCCCAAGTGAGTCTTTTTTCGACTTGTTTTTTGGACAGTAGTAGTTTCTTTACCGTGCTTCAAAACTTCACTCTATGAGATAGTAAACGTTCTTCTTATAGTGTCACATGACACAGCCAGACACTTTTCACGCTAAACCGCTTGTCTGCTACTCAATGATAGACGAGGATTCTTCTCAAACACCCGTAAAATCACTCTGTCGTCCTTTTTCGTCATTTTCTGTGCAGTGCCACGATGGGATAGATCATCGACGTTTTTTACATCGGAATTGTGTTTCACCTACTTACGTACAAATGTTTTCGATTTTCTCATATATTAACTAGCGACTCCGTACGATATTTTTGGTCCTTTTGGATGTGCACACAGAAACACGACTTTGTAACGTGATGCGTACGCGGCACTCATGGTGAAATATACTCTTGTGTAACCAACGTCAAATGACAACTGAGAGTTTCTATGCAAATTATCTTAGGGAAAGGGTCCTGCTACCTGCTTGCGTTTAAATATACCCTCTAATGTTTCACAGGAAAAAACGTAGCCGTACACGCTCTTGTCAAACATACTGTACATGTATACAAATTACTAACAGGAAAAATTGCAAACCCTTTGTTAATTGACAAACTTTTGTTTGATGCAACTATTTACGCCATTGTGAATTAAGATCGTGTTCAGTGCCGTATTCACAAACTGAGCTGTTAAGAGCATAACCACTTACTTCTACACGGATTGACCTAGTTGAATGAATTTTTCGATGCCTTCCGTATCCCGGTGAATAAATTGAACTCCTCAATAAGCTTCGTAGGTATAACAAAGACACTTCACAGAAAAGTTTGAATAACATGGTTCCTGTTGTCAATATATTTCGTTCTAGACTTTTAATAAAAAAATCTCTAACTGTTTGATAAAATTCGATCAAACTTATGTGTATATTAAGTGTAAAAATAAATTTAAAAAGCTTACGTTGTAGATCTCGGGAATCCATTTGATTTGACAAATAATTGTCACTTCTATATTATAAGCTATATACGTCTATGCAATTTATTTTGTAAATCATACGACCAATGTGTCAAATATTCTACCGTAATTCTACCGTATTCTACCGTATACGTTCTACCGTAAACCTTATAAGATATATCATATGTTACTAAAACTCAACATTATACTACAAGAACGAAGCTACTCCTTAAAACATTAGAAATTAATATATAGTTGATGTATTACTGGTAAAATACTCAGAATATATACTTTTTAAATAACAAGAATATATAAAACAGAAAACATTGTTAGAAGGGAAAGGCAGAGAAAACATAAATGGAGGAATCACATTCAAATAATTGATGAGACCCCGATTCCCCGTCGTTTTTCATCAGTAGCTGAATACCAGAAAGACACGTAAAGGTATGAAGGAATAGCTGGAAGTCCTAGGAATAATGCATGAAAAATAGATCAAGAATTTAATGCGAGAAGAACAAGGATTAAATATAACATTGTATATTTAACATTTCCGTATTATACAGTACAACCTTGCGGGCTTTTTGCCATGTGGAAATCTCCTACAACGGACCAGAAAGATGTTGAAGGGATCTTAAGCGAGAACCAGTCTAGAATCCTTTCTAAAAAATCTGGATTCCAGTAGGATTCGAACTCGGAACCTCAAAACATGTATTTTCAGTTATCAAATAACGTCAATGAAACGTTACATTAATTTTCTGTTATTATTTAAGACGTTCGCTGCTAAAGACGCCCCTGGGGCGTCAACACATTATTTGTAGAGACGCTGATGACGCCCGTTGCGCGTCATTCGATTCTCTTTGTTTGTATGGTACCGAATATTTTAAGATTTTAAGGTTTCCGTAAGATTTTAAGGTTTCGAAAATACAGTAAGATTTTAAGGTTTCGAAAATATGATTTGTTCATAATTCAAAATATGATTAAATTCAAATCAAGAGAGATTTGCTGATTAATTGAATTTATATGTATTTGAAGCGAAACGAAGAATCAATGAAGACTTACTTAAACCAAAACCATTTTCTTAATATCCTCGTAAAAACAAATATAAAAATTATTATTTAGAGTTAAGGCATTTGAAGGGTTTTGAAATCTATGGAAAAGAAACTTCGTGAATAAAAATTCACCTTAACGAATCCACTTATTTCTTTTGAAATCGCTAATCATTGTCACCATGAAAATTACACATTTTCTATCAATTTCTATTTCACTTGGAACGGAAATAAATTGGGCAGATAAGAGACCCAAGAAATATCTAAGTCACGACATTGGGATGAACATCTGGCAAACACATACGAGCATATTTCCAAGATCTCACCGCTGCTTGCTGAAATTGTCCCCTGCTTCCCTCCGTCCACAATCCACAAACCGAACTTTTAACGTTAGAAGCGTATATTTCGGTACTAGTTCGAACAAAATTAAGTCTTGTCTGTGCTCCCTTGATTACACTAGTTAACAAGGTTTTTGTAACCAGGGTGATAACGGTCATTTTAGGTCAATTTTTGTGTGTTGATAACGAATATGAACTTGAAAATGTTCCATCACGTACCTTTTAAGAGAAAAACCTGAAATTAGTTTTTGACTGAAACTGAAACTTTTGAAAGATGAAAAGTTCGAAAAAAAAATTAAGTGTTGAAGAACTAGAAGCTTGAAAAGCCTTTGGAAGAGTTGTTAGTGGTTTCCTAGGTAACAATA
Organism: Odontocerum albicorne; assembly: GCA_949825065.1. Taxonomy (NCBI): domain Eukaryota; kingdom Metazoa; phylum Arthropoda; class Insecta; order Trichoptera; family Odontoceridae; genus Odontocerum; species Odontocerum albicorne. The sequence continues at coordinate 25,991,713 of OX463854.1, read as the reverse complement.
AAGCTGACAATTACGAGAACTCTTGCATTTGTACAAGAACTCTTGCAGTTACCAGAATCTATGATAGAATGTCGAATGTCAATGAAAATACACTTCCCGCTTTTATTCTGCTTTTCTTATTTTCCTACGTAACAATATTGTATTCTGTGTCTAAATTTAGTAGTTCAGGAATTTATTTATTTTCATTGTTGTAATTACGACTTTTGAAATGCGCAAAAACGTACTTATTTTATTAAAATACTCCCCCTTCTGTAACACAAAAATTTTACAAACTTTTCACTGCAATTTTCGTAATCAGCAGGGTCGATTTAATAAGAATCAGCTAATTTAATCTCTGTTCCAGACAAAAAGTTAAAATTTGTTAACTAGTGTTATGAGATGAAAACCTTGAAACTGGTAGGGTTATACCGTTATATAAAGTGGAATAAAGAGTGTCGGACTAAACAAATAACAAAATACGAACATTATGAATGCTTTCTTGGCGGATTATTTTTGGTGAAAACCCATGATATACCTATACAGGAATACATTAAAAAGCAAATTTTATTATCATTCCGCTTACTGTTAGCCCATCTTACTTAACTTTTCACTCAACGAACGTTTTCAGAATGGATAATGGATATTTTTTTATATATATGCTATGACAGCTAAATGGATATAAAGTTATTGGAAATATATAAAAAAAAAACATTTTTTTATACTTCTGTGAATAATTTAATATTTTTCTAGTTTGTCTATTATATTTTTTAGATATGTTATCTAATTTATGAATATCTGTTACACGCGACCTAAAATAATATGTTATTTTTTTGTAGAGTATGTGCTCATTTTTATTATTAAATCTATTTATTTTTTTAAACAATACATACAAGTCGTCAGAAATATTATATATTTAGATAAAATCATCATGTTTAACAGGCATTGAAACGATTTACGATTTTTTCTTCTTTACTCAATATTTTATCACCTCTTACAAAATAGCTAAGACTGAATTAGGTGAAGGCGGAAGAGTTAGTCAGAGATCGAAATAAGTGGGAGTCTACAGCCTCGAGCTAATTGGAGGCGGAATATGATTGCAATTATGAATTTAGAATGAATGAACACTCACACACACGTTTAATTTGTTTACCACTCACTTTTTATCCTGGTACTGTTAGTTTCGATATTTATTGGATGAGTTTTGTTCGAACTAGAAGACGATGATACTGAAATCATTGAATTGTGGTCCAGTTTATATATTAAAGACATCTTGACGTGGGGTTGATTGAAAGGTACTGTAAAAATGGTCTCACATCATCAATTAAAGAATAACAATAAAAAGTTTTTTTTCTAAGAAAAATAAAAGAAATGTACTAAATAACAAGTAATTTTTATTGTTGATGAAAGTGTATATTTCCTTTCGACATAAGTGCTACACCCCACATAACCGGAACAAGTCACTCAGCAGTGCACTCCTTCATATTTTTCTCTCCCCTACATTCAGGCAACACTCGTGAGAAAGAAAATTATTACGGTAAAATGTTTCTGCCTACTAAGGGAAAATATTTTAACGTGGGGAGGAAAAAGCACCTTGATAAAATACAGATCTAATGTACCTGAGGTAAAGTAATATTCACCATTTTTGTTTCTTCATCTCTTCCATTTAAAATATTTTCATTTCTTGTCCCCTCGTGACATACTATCGCTTATGTTTTGATCTGATTATTTTTTTTTTGTTAAATATAAAATATTTTTTCTTTAATCTGTGGGATCACAGGATAAAAAAAACATTATATCCATTTTAGCATTTTTTTTTGGTAATTTATAAGCAAGATATTCGTTAACAAGACTTCAGAATGAGTCATTTTTAAAATTTCCCTAGTTTCAGAGTCGTCGGAACACCCCAATGCCCTTTAAGAGGATATACATGACATGAAAGCCAGGCTATGAACCGACCTAAATGGAGGCGTTCTATGGCATCTTTGTGATATTGATGGAACCTATAAGGTAAAAAAAAATAACAGAAAATAAGTTTTTTTCATACAAAAAATATATATTGACTTGTGCTTCCAATTTACGAGTATACGAGTACAACACGTCCTGGAGAGCTAAGGATGACAACTGATTTGTTCAAACCAAGCAAAAATAAGTACAAAGGCCTCTTGTGAAAAACTAGGATAGGTCCCAGTTTTCCCAAGTTCTAACGGGAATTATACATGAAACTTCTTGGTCAAAAGTCAAGCGTTATACCAACTAGATAACTTGTTCAAATACGTGTATTAAAGTTATTATAGATAAGAATAAAAAAACAATGCGTATACTGAAGCAAACAAATTTATAAACTTGGCAAAGTATGGGGTAGAATTTTTATTGATTTAAACATTCAAATCGACGAAATCAATTATTAATTTGGTTTATACTCATGTATGTAAAAAGATTATAGCGTTATACGGGTAATCTGAAAATCTTATTGGTACGAAATGCAGGTATAGTTTTGGGTGGCCTCACAGAAAAACATTGGGAATTGCAACTTATAGCGTTGGTATACTGGGTAGCTGAATACTGTGCTTTTGTTTCAATGAGAAGTGCTCAAATGATTACGGTAACTATATTCTCTTTGGTAGGAGTCTCTATAGAACAGAACTTCAAATTGCTAGAGAGATCTAGACCCTCTCTTTTGCATTTGCGATGAAATAAGAACTATCGTCCAATTAACCCACTATATCGATAATTGAGCATGTCTTTTCGTTAAGTGCTGTGAACTTGTTGATGAGCCTAACTTAAAAAATACAATTTAAATCTATCTTGGCTTGGCTTATTTTTTCTGTATTATTCCTGGGATGTGGCCTGCCAGCTATCCATTCATATTTTGGGTAGTGTGCCTGGTAGTGAACTTCTTTTAGAGTAACCATGAGAAACTATATGGGGAAGCTAGATCTCTTCCATTTTTGACGTCATACCGCTATTATCGACTTATCTGCATTCTCCGTCTTATGTCTTCAGTTTTACACATTCTTATCATTACTGTTTCTTATTCTACTTCTGAGTATTTTACCAATTACTCATTCTAAGACTTTATTGTGATATGATAAAATAAAAACATTGAATTGATCAAATATTACTTTTAACTAATAAAAACCTTCCACGCTAAAAGTTATTTTATTAAGATCGCAGAAATTGTCGATCAATTTGGTAAAATTTCAAACTAAGGATATGCTAATATTTGATAGATTGACCTTAGGATTTACGATAAGGTACGTCAACAGTTTATAATGTAATGCCATCAAGGGTTTGTTGAGCAAAAATTATACCCTTTATAAGTTTTTTCCCTTTACATTCTAAAACAAATTTCTTTAAAATTTTCAGATAATTTTCTGAGCATCTATTTTCTCAGTACTAGCTTTAATAACGCTGGCTTTGAAGGATTTGCTTTGTACGAACGCGGCAAATCCTATTTAACCCAGTGCATGGCTGTGCCGTGAAGTGGTGTAGGAAAGCGCATCGGTTCTTTCAAAATACAATTCTGACTTCAGTTGCTCTCAGACCATTATTAAAAATAAAACGATTTACTGAACAATGCATAGTTTTTACGAAGTCAAAAGATGTTTCATAACATATTTTAACCATTCATTATAATAATTTATATCGGATTAAATCTGTTGTACTTTTCACACCGTGTGTGGAATGTAAACATGGACGTTCAGAAATAATGAAAAAATATAATGCCTTCGATATGTGGTATTGGATAACACGCAGGAAAATAATTCTGTAATACTTTGAACATGATGCTAGAAAAGACAATAAATCTCTTAAGAAGTTGGGTATAACGGGTAAAGTTTAGGTAAAACGTGCAAGAGGCAGACCAAATCAAGAAGTCTACAGCATTATTTTTAAATACTGCATTCAATATGGACAAGGGCCAAGAATGTTGGAGACGAGTGATGCGCAAGTTTCAGAGAGCAGTGGACCACAGCATTCCGTGTTGAGCGCGCGATAAAGAAGAAGTTGCCACAATTTCTATCGGAAAAGAGCTTGGTGTATGTTATATGAAATGTTTATGAAGTGGATATAAAATATTCCTTTCCTCGCTCACTCGTTGGTATGGCATCCTTGTGTGTTGGCCTCTGTCCAATATGACAGACGAGGGAGATGCTTTCAATAATATAATGCACATCCATTCATTCATATTATCACACCGTGTTCCTTGCGGGGTAGGAGGAGAGAACAGATCTACAAACTTTTCTATACAAGTACATAATTTTCCCCTCCTCCACACTCATTTATCTCGTGTTGCATAATCTTCTTTTATTAATACTTCTTATTTTACCTTATTTCAAAATGTAGCCCATTTGGTCGAGAGACGTTTTTCTCGGTCTATCTTTACCATGCACACTTGGCACTTCTGACTTGTATACTCACTTGCTTAGTCATTCGTTTCCAATTCATTATCTTCACAATTCCAAATTATTTTAAAACACCTATTTTCATCTTATTTAAAACCTCCATTGTATCCATGCATTCATTTCATTCCGCCTTTGTACAAACATTGACACTATAAAATTTCCTTAGTGCGTGCATCTCTACAGTATCCTACTTCTATCAGTCTTCTGCTAAGTTCAAGTTTCCCTTCCATATATCAAGGTGGGCACCAGCATACTATCATGTATTGTCATTTTTGCTACTATTGAAAAAAAACATAAAAAGGGTCAAATTTGGTGAAATAGTTTTTCAGTGCTCGCGCACACCAAATTCGTGTGCGAGTGTTGTCTCTTTACGTGTGATAGTATCACTGACATGTGATATTACAAATCGCGAGTTTCGTGTCTACTCGAGTGTTCTAAACATGAGATTCTATTACTGGGTGCGAAAACATTGTTCTCTTCCGACTGAATCCTCATTTCTGATGTGTTGAAGGGTACCGTATGAAAGTAAAGACTTAATATTTATAAATTTCGTCATGTTTCGTAACTGCAATGACAATTATGTGGAAGTTTTAAGACATTGTAATTTGTTTTAATAAATATTGTTTATTCCACTTTATGTAACGGTATAACCCTTCCAGTTTCAAGGGTTTCACCTCATCATCAAGGGAGCACAAACAAGTCTTGGTTGTGCTCCCATGATGATGTGAAAACCTTGAAACTGGTAGGGTAATACCGTTACATAAAGTAGAATAAACAGTGTTTGATAAAACAAATTACAATAATGAGAATTTATTTTATTTGTATTTATTTTGTTCTTCCTTTAAAAATAATTTCAACTTGTTTAAAATGTTTTAAGAAATTGATATTGCATTGAATTGGCAAAAATTTAGGACTTTTTGAAGACGTTGCAGCCTTCATTTTAAGGCCTTTGTCAAAAATCAATATTTCCGACAAAAAATAATAAGGGGGAAACATCCTTGAACATATATTCATCTTCATTCAGACTTTTTTAGGTTATTAAGATACATCGCCCGCAACATACCCGTCTTATTGGGAGGATGGAGTGCCGGACTGTGGACAGACCTCGATGAAAGTATTTTATGATATCCCTGTCATTCTGGTGGAAAGTGGTGGTGATGATGAAGACACATCCATTGTTATAAGGAAAATTTACCAAAATGACAATAAGTAACTTTTTGGTAACAAAACATCAGTCATGAATCTAGGTGCTGTTGAGACCATATACTCCACTAAGTGAGCATTTTTAGATCAGATATGAAAGCTTATCGACGAAGATTAAAAAGGCTCTTTGTGACCAAAAAAACACATAGGTAATGTGAATTCCAATGAAAAATAAATTAATAAATCATAAATTTGAAACGCATCTAATTTAATTACAAAATATGATTAAAAAAAGCTCAAAATATAATTGAAATGTCTCTTTCCACAGCGCAGTCAAGCAGAAACAATAAAGGGGATTTTCTCCAGTAAAGGAAATTCGCACTTAAAGGTGTCTTCTTTTTCATATTTGAACATCAATATTTCCCTCATAACAAATTTCCTCGACTCCTGATACTCGTATAGTATAGGTGTGAAGCCAGCCACCATTTCCTGTCAGCGTCTGCAAAGAACAGCTGAAAATATTGGAATATTGTCTGGGGGAAGAAAACTATGAATTTGCTTGGAGATAGTAAATAAAGATTTTATTTGAATTATTTTTCATAAAATGTTGACTTTTATGGTATAAAAGCAGAAAAATAAAATGGATAAAAGCAGCTAAAATATATAAACAAATAAATTAACAAAGCAAACACACAAGAGGTTTTAGAAAACTGAATGAAAATACGTACCAAAATCATTACACACCATTAAACGAGATATAACAAATATAAATGTATAAAAAACCGAATAAACAAAAAGTCATTGTCACGCCTTTTTCCTATATTAGAAACAATGGCAAGATGAGCGCATTTCAATACATAAATCAGTTATAACACATTACCATCATATGAGGTGTGACACGCCCGTTCAGCTCCGCCGGCTTCTTAAAGAGGCAAGTACTTTTTAGATCTCAGGGGTTTGTTGGGTTCCCTTAACTCTGAATAACTCCTTCTCAACCCTCAGCGGGACAAGGCGACACAATTAAACAAAGTATAATTTTAAATGAAACAGTTTATTATATTATGGATAAAAAGAAAAAAAAAGAAAAAAAATATAAAAAAAACTGTCAAGAAAAAAAAGTTTAAAGTTGGCTACAAAGATTGTGTTGTAATTAGCAAGGGAGATTTCAATAACAATTTGATCGAGGGTTTAACGTGGGGACGAAATCCAGCATTAAAATAAAAGGAATGATATTCACCGATAATTTGCAGATAACGTTCTGAAGTTCTGTGATAGCAGAGGAACGAGTCTGGCAGTCTTCCGTGCACACAGTGTTCTGGAGAGACGTCCTAATAGCTTCGTGTCTGGTCGCAAAAGAGAGGTTCCTCGTGAAATTTCTGCCCTTTTATAGCCAGATCGGGAGAAAGAGAAGCTACATGTATTCCTTCTCACTTAAAAAAAAATACTATAGCCGCCTGGTAGACCCGAGATTATTTGAAGGACAATTGACATCGGTATTTCGTTTATAAAAAGGGTCGTAGTCTAGACAGTCTTTATTGCTTTATCTTGAGCAATGGATGTTTATGATACCTTGCTTTTGTCTTCTCACAAGAAGGACCGTAGGTCTTGTTCCTTAGCCGTTTACCGCTGGCCTTACAATATTCCATACTTTACAATAGAAAATAACTACGAAGTAGATTTTATTATAGACCCTTTTTATTTTTAAACAAACAATGACCATGGAATTCTTTACAATTAGGGATATGGTCTTGTACTCCGAGGCGGTGACCACCTAAGAGACCCTTTTTTTTTATTGACTTAATCTTAGCGACAGTATTAAAAATATACAAAAATATTTTGTTTCCAGTTACTAGCCGAGACACGTGTTTCATAAAGCATGATATGTCGGGAATTTAATATCGGGGATGTGAACTATGCAATTTATCAAATACAGTCCTGACATCATAACGTGTAAATAAACAAAATAAGAAAGATTTCATTCATTTATAAGATTATAAAATCTCCAAGGTAAAAACAATGATAATAAATTAACAAAATAAGAAAGATGAAACAAATTTATTGGATGTGTGCATCCATCTATTCGATAGTTTTTGTATCGGTACTCTATATCGAATATAAGGTTATAAAAAAACAAATCAAAATGAAAACATAAAAATAAAAACAACTACATTAAACTTATTCACAAGATCATTAAATTTGCAATGTCTCGAGTAGGTTTAAGCGTTTTCTTTCAGCGACTAAAGAGGAACCCGTTTTTCTACAAATATGTTCTCCGTATAGCTTCTAGTAGTCTATTCGTGAAACTTTCTATTCGTGCCGCAAAACAGTAGAATATTGCATAAGCAATTATTTCGGATTGCAGTATCGGGGTTTTCTAAAGAGTGGTCGGAAGGCATTATTGCATGTTATTTTAGTGTTATACCTATCTGATTGGTTAGAATGGTACCATGGTCCAGGCGTATACAGAGGAGTACAGAAGACATTTAAAAGAATTCACATCACCCAAGGAGTACATGTTTATTTGTTTATTAGCTGTAACATGTAAAACTTATGGGATGTAAATTGAGTTGCCAACCTCAAACGTTGAAAAATTAAAACTGGTGATTTTTTTAAGAACGAATGTTGGTTTTAAAGTTTTAGTCGCTCAAAAAATTTGGATTGCTTAGCAATACCATTAAAAGTAATATGAACTTACGTTGTGGTTCATTCTAATTTTCAAGAAATGCAGCCCTTTTACGGCAGCAATATTTGAATGTTTTGTCAGGAAATTTCTCCGCTTCTAATTAGAGAGAGTGGCAGAATTGATATTAAGTATTCATCGAGTCACAATTATGAATTTCAACTCTGTTCTTGTCAAAGTTGTCATGATGGCAAAGTTCAAATATTCTCTCAGAACGTTGACGAAAGTCACGTATTCGCTGTGCTTCGTCAGCATGACGCTCGTTGACTTCCTATTTAGTTTCTTGCTGTTATTGAACATGTCAAAAACTTCGTATTTGCTGAGCATATACTCGTGCAATGTGATCTCATTGGGTTCCTCTGCTGTTTGTCTCTCACGTAGTTGCCTCCGATAGATGCACATATATTTAGTGCTGTTTGTTCTCCTTTAATTTAAATCCATCCCTATAAATTTAATTATTTCATACCTATGTGATAATATTTAACAGTTACTATGAAAATACCTTTCTAACGAATGGAAGCATAAGAGATTTTGTATGTACGAGGCATATCCAGAAAGTAAGTGTACTGAATTTTTGTAGGTTACAATTTTTTTTATTTAAACAAAAAAATTACGTGGTTACTGTAGTACATATGTAAGCTATTTTTCAACATAGTCGCCATTCCTCTCAATGCAGGTGGTGAAGCGGGGTATCAACTTTTTGATGCCTTCCTCGAAGTTGTTTCCCGCCAACCCCTCCGTCCACTTCTTCACCTCCTCCTTTACATCCTCGTCGGTTGAAAACCTTTTCCACCCATGTGCAGCTTCAGGGAGGTAAATAGATAGTAATCTGAAGGTGCTAGGTCAGGGGAATGCGCGGGATGGTTCAGGACATCCCATTTAAACGAGGCGAGCAGTTCCTTCGTGGTGTTGGCCGTGTGTGGTCTGGCATTGTCGTGCAGCAGGCAGACTTCCTTTGTCAGCATGTCTCTCTTCTTGTTCTGAATCGCCCTCCGCAATTTTTTTAGGATCTCACAGTATCTTGCAGAGTTGATGGTCTCCCCTTGAGGCATATATTCAATTAAAATTATGCCTTGACAGTCCCAAAACACGGATGCCATGATTTTTTTGGTTGAAATTGTGGTTTTGAACTTTTTGGTGGAGGGTGAAGAGGTGTGACGTGACCGTTTTTAAACTCGCGACACCACTTGTACACACTCGTACGATTCATAGCTTTATCACCATATGCAGTTTTAACCTCATTATAAACCTCAACCGGAGGTTTTCCCTTCCAAACGAGATAACGGATGAAGCCGCGTATTTCGCACTTGGCGGGAGATCGGATTCATTTTTCACGAAACGTGTTGTCGCGTCGACACTTCTCAACGTACTGATCTCAAACCGGTCTCGTTGTGGAGGGGAAGGGTCAGGCTACACGGAAATGTAGCCAACATGTCGAAAATAAAATCCATCCGGTCGTGAGAGCCTCAGTACACTTACTTTCTGGATACGCATAGTAGTTTAATTATTACTTATTTAACATCTGTATGAGCATTTTGTATGTAAAGGTAGTTTAATTATTACTTATTTAAAATCTGTGTGAGCATTTTGTATGTAAATGTAGTTTAATTATTACTTATTTAACATGTATATGAGCATTTTGTATGTAAAGGTAGTTAAATTATTATTTATTTAACATCTGTATTAGCATTTGGACACGAAAGGTTATTCAAAAAACAACATAAAAAAAAACCACATTGCTATTTAATCTATAATAATGAGTATATATTGTTATAGAGAAAAAATAAGTAATCGAATACAAAGAAAATCAATATAATTTACCTAATTCATCACCCCAAAAACAACTACGTTACTTTACACAAGTAAGCAATCAAAGTTATATGAAGTCCATACAATACCCATACTGATTGCCCAGTCGGTAAAGTTTAATAATGCATGAGTTATATTAATATTTAAAAAGATCTCTCTAAGACTCCTCCTCTTATACGCATCTATTTTCGTTGACAGTTCGTGTCATCATAGTCTTTCATAGTATCTTGATAAAATATTGAATACACTTTATATTGTAACTTGAACAAAATTCGAGACTTTCCATTCGGTTCAAAGTACAAGTACATTAAAGAAACATCTCAGCAACAGTTTTAAGTTAAAAATACAAGTCGGAAAACTTTCCTGGAAATCCAGTACTTACCCCAAACAATCGCTTCAGTGGCAAGTGAGAAACGTTTCAGTCGATGTCTGACAAATTGTAAAGGAACACGAACTCAGATTAAGACAAGAAGTTCTATTGGAGACAAATCAGTTTGTTCGCATATCGTGACGTTCTAGACATAAAGTTGAACGGTCAATGTTTTTGGTTAGTGGCAACATAGATGTATGGAAGCGAAAACGAGGACCTGGAAAATTAATTAAATGAGTCCAGTAAATATGTTAAAAATGCACACTCTAAGGAAAATATCTGCTGTATCAATATATGACATTATAAGAAATGTTAACTTCGTTAAGCAGGGTGAAAAAATGAACGTTGTGGTAACGGGTGGGTATCGAAAGACTGACTAAACATATTTATAATTCAAGTATAAGTAGGAGTCGTGGTGATTAAAGTATTGGACTTAATGAACGAAATTTGAAAGACGAAGATGTAAGAGAAATAGTGGGGACTGTTTGAGAATAAGTATGTATGTGGAGGAGGTGCAGGGAGTACATCGTGATGAGATTTTTTGGCGCTCGGTTATCTCTGCTTACATCAACAGAGAAAAAGCATGACGGTGTATGGTTTAAATTATTTTTGTTTTGTATATGTTAAAAAAGGAAATAAAATAATAATGTGTTGTGTTCTTTTTTTTATTTATTATTGAATCTTTTTCGAGACATTTATATCAATCTATATAAATAAAAATGTAAATGTTCGTTAATTGAAGGCAGCTAATCTCCGGAAGTTCTCTACCGATTGCTTTGAAATTTTGAGTAAAGTTGATATTCGTCAACGGAAATGTTTTTTCATTTTTATTTATATTTAAATATCAGTGTATATAATAAAATTTTTAAATCAAAAACAAATATCTATGCGAACCTGTCGGGGACAAGGACTAACTAGATTTGTGACACATGTCAAATTTCATTTTCGACGTTTCGGAGTTTATATCAAATATTTAATTTTTAGTCTATATAAATAAAATATTTAATAATTTAATGTTTAAAAATAAATAATAAATTTTATATATAATAAATGTTTTATTTTTGAGTCGAGACACGAACTGATAATAAATTTATTACAGAGGAAAAATAGGTTAGAATCCAAGATACGTCAAACTAACATTTGTGTTAATAAGGATAAGTTCCATTGTGTCATAGCAGGTTGAGAAAATTTTAATATGGCTGAATCAGGACTTTATAGCGCAAGCGCAGGAAATATATTTGACAGAACTAATACTAAATTTGTAAAAAATATCCAAGTAATATTTTATCTGTTTTCAAATATTTCGAGTATCGTTAAAATAAATATAATCGCTAAAACAAATATAGCTTATATTTATAAAATGATCTAAAATAAAGATATAACAATAACTTATATGTATAAAAAGATCGAGGATCGCTAAAATAAATATAACTTATATAGTATGTATAAAAAAAGAGATGCGTGATACTCTCACGTGGTAGAAGTGAAACTTCTTAGATCTTAGGAAAAGTTGATTTTATGCATTGCTTTTTTTCGATTTGTTAACGATTTTTTTAGGATAAGGAAATGGTTCTGTGGAATTTAATTCAAGAAAGTCTCTTTTAATTTAATAAAAAAATTATTTTTTTTATTTTTAATAATAAACAATAATAAATAATAATATAATACACTTAATAAAATGAAATTTAATATTAAATATATTAATATTTTTATATTTATATTAGGTCCTTACATATATATGAAATTGGCGTTTTGCCGTACTGGCAACTTTGATCTCAAATATCTTCTCTTTGGTTAGGAATTCCAAATTCAAATTTATACAGCTATTTACTCAAGTATTTGTGTTTCGAAAATTATAATTCATTTGTTTTTTCCTCAATTGTTTTTTTTCTTTGCGTCACTCAGTTTACAAAATGGAAAACTTGAAATATCGCGTTATTTACGAGTACGAGTTCCACCGTGGCACCAGTGCTGCAGAAACGGCTCGAAGGATTAATGATGTGTATGGCGACGGTGCCGCAAAAGAAAACACAGTGCGTTTTTGGTTCCAACGTTTTCGTTCTGGAAATTTCGACCTGCAGAACAAGCCCGGTGGACGGCCGGAGACCAAAGTTGATAATGAAGAATTGAAGGCTATTGTGGAAGCGGATCCATCGCAAACCACGTCCGAGTTAGCTGCAGGCTGCGGTGTTAGTGATAAAACTGTTTTAATCCACTTGAAGCAAATTGGGAAGGTGAAAAAGCTTGAAAGGTGGGTACTTCACGAATTGAGTGAAGCAAATCAACAAACGCGCGTTGACTGCTGCGTCGCATTACTCAACCGGCACAATAATGAAGGGATTTTGAATCGAATCATTACCTGTGATGAAAAGTGGATCCTGTATGATAATCGGAAGCGCTCATCGCAATGGCTGAACCCTGCCGAACCAGCCAAACCATGCCCCAAGCGAAAATTGACTCCAAAAAAGTTACTTGTGAGCGTTTGGTGGACTAGTGCTGGTGTCGTTCACTACAGCTTTCTTAAATCTGGCCAGACGATTACCGGCAGATGTCTATTGTCAGCAACTGCAAACCATGATAGAAAAGCTAGCTGCTAAACAACCGAGGCTGGTTAATCGCTCTAGGCCACTGCTGCTTCATGATAACGCTAGACCACACACTGCACAACAGACGGCTACCAAATTAGAAGAGCTTCAATTGGAATGTCTAAGACATCCACCGTACTCTCCGGACCTTGCCCCAACAGATTACTATTTTTTTCGAAATTTGGATAACTTCTTGCAAGGGAAAAAATTCAACTCCGATGGGGCAGTCCAAACCGACTTCAAAGATTTTATTGATTCCCGTCTGAATGGTTTTTTTAGTAAAGGGATCGATGAACTACCTATGAGATGGCAAAAGTGCATAGATAGCAATGGTACATACTTTGATTAAATAAATATATTATATTAAAAAAAATCAACTTTATGTTCCTCCCAAACAAAACGCCAATTTCACATGTAAGAACCCAATATTAAATTTATTATTTTTAAATAATTATTTAATTATTTATAGCTTTACTATTTTAATTATATAAAATATTATTTTATTATATAATTTTTTTTGTATAGCGCCATCTGCGTTAATTTATCCGCCATTTTCATTTCGTAATGTGCGTTGTTGACATATCTACCTCTAAGAATATCTTTTTCACTTAGTATTTTTAATTTATTTTTTTATTTTTCTGTTCAATTAGCGGTAAAATTTAATTGTTTTGATTGATTTTCGTTTGAATTCAAATCATATCGTGAATTGATCTCTTGGAGTGACGCGATCATTTGCTTCACAGAGATAACGTGATGCTGGTATGTACATTTTTGACAAACGTCATATTTATTTTAAACGAAGTGACAAATTTTTGCTAATTTGTAAAAAGATGTATTAATGTGTCATTATTGTTTGTTTTTTGTAATGTATTTATCTAAATAACTTGCTATTTATTAGAATCGATATTTATTGTTCATTAATGACGCGATCAAACATGTCACATCCAAATTAAATTCGTGCGTAGTTTGCAATGTTTGCAATGTCTTTCCTTAATATTTAATTAATTCCAATAACCTCTCTCTTTGCTTAACATTTAATTCGTTCCAATTATCTCCGGATTTCATTAACAATACTCCTATTGGACAAATATTTGACAAATGCGTGTCCAGCTGCAAAACGATTGATCAGCTGAGATATTCTCACATCAATTGCTGGAAATTGGGAACGGAAATTTCATTGTCTCATAACTTAATGTTTCACTCATATTTTTAAAGGTTTACAATTTTATATGTTTTTGCTATAACTTTCTTTCTTCTTTTTCAGTGCAATCTATCTGCTTTAGTTCATCAAAATGTCGAGGAAGCAGCAGAAAAACGTGTAGCCAGACTTGAGGATGCACGGTTGCGAGCACGGCGATCGCGTTCTGCAGTTTCAGAACTGGTTCGTTCTCAAGAGAATGTACGCGACAGGCTGATAGTGACTGAAATAGGTCATTAGGAATATCAAATGTACAAATATCAAATCTTTTTTTATATAGAGTTTAATTTTATCTCTATGTTTATATTTCAAAATATATCAAATCGTATGTAGAAATGTAGATTTTTTAAATTAGTTTGATATTCATCCGTTTTAATCAAACCAAGCTTCGCTCTGAAGAATACGTTCATTTGCGAGATGCAGTTGTAAATGACGGTAATACAACTAACGTTGGAAGACTAACGATTTGGCCATCTTCATATACAGGCAGTCTACGTCATATGCATGAGTACGCTCAATATGCAATTGCGTATGTTCATTACTACGGATGTCCAGACCTATTCACTACATTCACATGCAATCCAGCTTGGGACGATATACAACAGCTCATGGTAAAACATGAAGTGTTTGGGTCTGTGCGTTGCTGGATATATTCAGTGGAATGGCAAAAGAGAGGATGGCCTCATGCGAATATATAGTACTAATCTGGATCTATAACAAAATCACTTCAAACAAAATCGACAATGTAATGTGCGCTGAAATAACCGATGCCGACGTCGATAAGGATTTGCATGAAGTTGTGACGAAAAATATGATACATGGACCTTGCGGTACACTGAATCCAAATTCACAATGCATGATAGACGGAAAATGATCTAAACGATATCCTCGAGCATTAGTATCCAACACAGTTACAGGAAACGATGGATATCCTTTATACAGAAGAAGATCAACAGAAGATGGCGGGAAATTAGCAACCATACATATGTGAAACGGTGACATCGAAGTAGACAACCATTGGGTTGTTCCATATTCGCCTTTGCTATTCAAAAACATACAAAGCGCACATAAACGTGGAATACTGTAACCCCGTTGAATCGATCAAATACATTTGTAAGTACGTGAATAAAGGCAGCTACATGGCAGTTTTTGGCGTGCAACCAGAATGCGGGATGGGAATGCGGTTATACATATCGATGAAATCGCACAGTATCAGGCTGGAAGATACATAAGCAGCAATGAAGCTGTAAAGCGAATTCTTTCATTTCCCATACATGAACGCCAGCTGTTGTTCACTTAGCAGTACATCTAGAAAATGGACAACGCGTTTATTTCACAGCTGCAAATGTGCAACAAATAGCCCTGAATCCACCAGCTACAACGTTAACTGCTTTCTTCACGTTATGTAAAAATGACGCGTTGGCGAAAAGACTACTGTATCACTGATTGTGACGTCAAAAGAAGAATTGGTGAAAAAGTATTTCCCTACATTTAAATCAATTATAAGAATCACGATTGGCATAGTGAACGAGCTATTGCTGCCGCCAAGAACAAAGACGTCTACGAACTTAATAATACTATTCAGTTCCTTTTTTAATGTTTCTCAATTTTATATTTTTTTGTTATAACTTTCTTTCTTCTTTTTCAGTGCAATCGATCTTTCATTTGAATTCAAATCATATCGTGAATTGACCTCTTGGAGGGATACGATCATTTGCGAGCACGGCGATAAACGCGACAAACTAAGAGTGGCTGAAAGACATAAAAAATATTGTATACCCACAAGCATTATGAAATTAAACATATTAAAAACGTATGCTTTTTCTTTTCTTTCTTTTCCATTTAACCAGACTGAGCCACAGCAACGCGTGGCCGGGTACAGCTAGTTCTTTAATATAAAAAAAATTACAAAATTTTGATTTAAAGAGACAGCTTTTAGTAGAGCAGCTCAAATCAGACGAAATGAGGTATGAAAATGAAATTTAAATCAAGTGTAAGAAGAAATTCAATATGAACTTATTTGCAGCGTCCTTGGAAAGAATTTGACGAATCAGAACTTGATAATAAGACTGACGACTTCCGCGGGCTAGTGGGACACCCTTTTTTATTTATTTTTTTGAGAACTATCAAAAATCAAAACCTGAAACCCCTGCTAGAAGGCTAGGGTTTTAATAACTAAACCTCGGAGATCGTTAACTTGACTTCATAGCAAAATAAAATGTAGAAAGCAAGACAAACTAAATAATTCAGATGTTTAATAAGCATAGAAATTAAAATTAAAAAAAGTACAATATTTTGATTGTATTAACGATTTAGAGCTTTGACTGTTTGTGTAGAAAATTCAAAGTTTCAAAATTAAAAGGTTGTGTAATAAATATTTTAATTAATTTATTTACTATCTACAACATGAAATTTTAATGGAAATGTAGAGTATAAGTAAGGTTCTTTTCAACGCAAAGAACCTATAATTTTGTTGATATAGAAAACCATTTTACTAAGCAAAGTTTGTGACAAAGTGGTGTTATTCTTAATTCCCAATTTATTATTATTACTCGTAGTTTATGTAGGCATTCCATCCGATAAAGAGGATGATTTGTGCCAATAACAATTTTAAGGAAACTAGACAGTATGATGTCAGGACTTGGGTACGGTCGAACAATTAGCTTATTGCAGTTAAAAATAACCATTAAAAATAGTGAACCGGGAGAATCAAAAACAAAGGAGACGAGCTTCTATTGTAACATGGCTCGGTGTCGAATTTCTCTTCCCTTTTTTCAAAAGAATGCAGAACGTTTGTCTTTGTAAAGATCTGTAATTGGTGTTCCGTCTACGATCTGTTTTATTGCAGTCACAGATAACTATTGTTACTAAGAAAAGACAATAAAACTTTGCGCAAGATATATTTCGAGGGCGAAGGCGCTTTTATGATCGCGATTGTTAGGCGAGAAGAAAGGGTCAAAAAATTTCTCTTCTCCTTTCTAAAGAAATACGTCGCGCTTAATTTATTACGGACATAGTTAAATATTGAAACGGCTGGGAATAACAATTCACTCGAGATACATTCAAAAAGGAAGGGTCCAGTATTGTCTCTTAAAAGTTTCGCCTAAGGTTACCGGATGTTATACAAAAAGGATTCTCGACTTAATTACGCTGTGAAAGTTTAAATAGACTATTCATTGGCAAAATAACGTTCGGCCGGACGAAAAGATTTATGATTTTTTTAACGGTCGCGAGGGACTTTCTATAGAGTTCCAAAATGGCGGCGCTTGGCTGAGATCCCTTAAATTAAGGGAGCGCGATCTTCCGACTTTCATTCTCGCCACGAAGTTGTCTAGCCATCATCATTTTCGTCTTAACGCCGTTTCGCGAACTTGAAGAAGCTTTTCTCACATTTGATTGTTCATTCTTAATTTGATACAATTTGTCCGGTAAATTCTGGATAATCTACATACGGGGATCTTGTTTCATCTCAGTCTTTTGATTGAGCAGATTCTGGACTGTTGTCCAAACGACGATCTCGAGTTAGGCGTACAACTCATTCGCGGATCAAGTTAACTGATTCTATCAGCAATATCGAGTGCGCGCCAGATTCTGGAGTCTTCAAGACTGGACCGAGTCGTGTGACGGTATTACGGCACGAATTGACGGTCTCCAAACCATACTGAGGGAATTTCTTCACATCCACGGGCCTGTAGTAACAGTCTAAGGTCAGAGGGCCATATACGAGTCGACCTGGTCATACACTTGAAGCGGATCTGGGATAATACATTGTGTCTTGTATTGGAGTAAGATCAACCTTATTTATCCTCTTTTGCTTGTCATTTTATGGTGATAATTGAGTATTCTAGAGATTGGCGATATCTAATCTTTGAGAATTGCACAATCCGCAACGGACTGTTGTGGGATTACCCCTGATAATAAATTGCTTCGACTGCCTGTCCATCTGAAGGGCTAGCGGAGTAGCAGAGAATAATCTGCCCATTTGATTTTCCTGACGGAGTATCAGCTCGTCAGGATTAAATATATAACCAATTAACAGCAAATATGTGTTTCATTATGTATTTATACCTACCCAAGCACTGACGAATACCTACCTCTTCCCACGACATCTTGAGATCTTATTGAGCCTTGTTTTACCTATACTGAGCTACCGGAGTAAGAGTCATACATTGTAACACCCAGGCTTTTAGTAATCCAACAGAATTAATTAATTAAAGGGTTAAAAGTATGAAACTGACCGCCCTTCAACGTGGGGCCTCGAGGTACGTCGTCGAGCTTGGACGGTATAATTTGTATTTTTATGTTTTTTTCCTTTCTTTCTTCTTTTGGTACTAATTTGTGCATTACTGTATTGTATACTGTGTATTTGAATTTTATGTTTTTTTCTTCTTTTTTTTCATTTTTCGATTTGAATATCTTGTGCATTACTTTATTGTATACTGTGTATTTGAATTTTATGTTTTTTTTTCTCTTCTTTTTTTCTTTTTTCGATTTGAATATCTTGTGCATTACTTTATTGTATACTGTGTATTAGAATTTTATGTTTTCTTCTTTCCTTTCTTCCTTTTTTTGATATTCGAAATTTTGTGCATTATTGTATCGTATACGGTGTATAATTTTGTTATATTATTTTGATTAACTGCATATAACTCGGTAAAGAATTGAAAGCAATTCAGGACCGCTAAAACGACAAAGCATAGGCTTTGTACTTCAGTCAAGTCGGTCGGGCGGAAATTGATTCAAATACCGTTTGTTTGGCGGTCATTTTGTGTATGAGTTGAGGATTTTATTTATTAAATAAAATATAATAACTAACTAATAACGTGCGGTTGATAAAAGCTGTGCGAGTGTAGGTAGTTATTTTCTAAAATTAGAAAAAATCGAGTTGAGCGTAGTTTTACGAGGAGTATAATCTCGAATTTGGCCGGTAATCGGATAGGCAGAGCTAGTGGAACGCCATAGTTTCTTGTGATTGGCCGGGTGATTAGCAGCTGATAGAAGTTCCTTGTTGCATTGGCAAGGAATAATTCGTTACGTTTTCTTTCCGGTTGGATAGAGTTAGTGGCGTATTCCGGAGTTTGGATCGCTTTGAAGATTTTTAAATCATCAACAAAAAATAGAAAATTTAGAGCACTAAGTTTGCCAACTATAACATTATTCGTTCAGAGCCGTCCGGCTGTTTCACTAATTAAGTTTGACGAATATTAGCTGTCGTACATCTGGTCGGCGAGATTAGTAGTAGACCGGTGTCATAATAGCGTGGCCGGGTGATCGAACTTATTGAATTATTCTATTTTAGGCCTTTAAGGTAGAGTTGTTTTCTTCGACTACATGCGATTGGAATTTCTGGTGAAGGCTATTCCTGAGATTGGGAACGCGTATTAATAACAGCGTGGCCTAGAGTCTTTGGGATTTCTAATCTTTCAGATAGAACTCTCACCCTGCTAGCTGAGGATAAGTCCACAATGAGTCCTATTGACAATATTACGAGTGCAACTAAGGAGAGATTGATTGGGGAATTGATGGAGAGGGGAATCACTCCGGGTAACAAACTCCCCAGGTTGCGTCGGCAAGCATGGAACTACAATCGGGGCCTCGTTCACTCTCCTACAGAAGAGGTTATATTGCCTCAAAGGTCTAAGGCACATGTTAATTTGCGAGGAGCCCCGGAATTTTCTATGGAACTGGTTTCCGGAGCGACAGCCCCTCGTTCGGACTCTTCCTTGCCATTTACCGGGTCTTGCCCTTCAAGAGACTTGGAAATGTTGCCGTCTCATAGCGCTAGAGGTAATCAATTACCTCCATTAAATATCAATTTTTCATCGTGGCCAGTGGATCCGTTTAATGGCTCGGGTAGCGTACGTCAGTTTTTGGTTAGGCTCGAGGAAATAGCACACGCACGTAGGTTCGATGTAGACTCTCTCTCTCCCGTCCTACCTGAATTTTTGCGCGACAGAGCCCTGACCTTTTTCAGGATTACGTATAGGAACCCTATGAGATGGGCTACATTGAAGGCACATTTTTTGGAGAGGTTCGAATCTGAGAGTTTTATGATAGATAGAAAGCTGGATATTTGGGCATCCAAGCAGGGTCACGAAGAATCTTCCACCGATTATATCTCCCGAATTTTGGAGGTAAACAGTACACTGGACTCTGCCTTGACGGAGGTGGAGCTGTTACAGGTGTTCAAGAGAGGGCTTCACGTTAGGTTTAGCTCAGTCCTTGTCAGTACGCGGCTTTCGTCAGTACGAGAGATGGAAAGAGTATGTGCCTCTTTCGAACAAATGAACAGGAGTGGTGAGGTATCACCCCGGCCGCTGCAGATGCAGCCAAGGGTAAGGGCACGTGTGTCATCCGTCTCACAGAAGGGTATCGGTAGAGGGCCGACCTTGTTGAGGTGTTTCTTGTGCAATCTTCCGCATCATATTGCCCGCGACTGTCCGCACAAACCACTTATCCAGAAGGAACCGGATAAGTCGCCAAGTAATCGCGTAAGGAGTCGTGCCGAGACTTCTAGACCTTTTACTTTGCTGACGGATACTTCGCGTCCGCCGCCGAGTTTCTTAACTCCAAAAAACAGATAGGGGACCAACCCGGCCAAGGTAATTCGGAACTAGGGGGTTGGTCAAATACAATAGAATTAGGAAATAATAGCCGTAACCTTAGTGCCATAGAAATTTCAAATGCTAGGGATGAGAGACCCTATCTTCATTGTGAAATTCAGGGCTCACCATTTAGGGCGTTGCTAGATTCAGGTGCAGCAATTAACGTAATAGGTGGTAATCTGTATAAGAATTTTAGGGACTTACGGTTTATTATGCGAACTACTGAGGGAGTCGTTCACACGGCTGATAGTCAGGGACATCGGGTGCTGGGTACGATCCAGTTGCCCTTACATTATGATCACCAAACTGTGTTGGTGGAATTCCAGGTAGTTCCTTCTTTAGATACTTGCTTAGTGCTCGGCATTCCCTTTTTGAAGCGTTCCGGGCTTACACCGAAATTGTTTCCTCATTCGAGTAGGAGTTAATGGCTCAATAATGCCTCCATTGTTCCGAAAAAGGATGCTTCTGCTCGAATTGTATTGGACCCCGCAAACTAAATTCCGTGACGCAGTCGGACTGTTATCGGTTACCTAACCTCAACCGAATTCTCGAGAATCTTCGAGATACGCGCTACCTCACTGCTTTAGATCTGAGCCATGAGTTTTGGCTAATGCCATTAAGCAAAGAGTCTAAATGTAAGACGGCATTCCTTGTAGAGGGCCGGGGACAATATCGGTTTGTGGTCACCCCATTTGGCTTAAAAAACATTCCTGCTGAGATGCAACGAATGATGGAACAATTGTTCGCCGATCAGGGTGACCAGGGTTCTGTACCGTGTTGGTTTAATAATATGCAAACAGGACTGGGAGTCTTGGAGATAATTAATTATTGACTTTATTGATCTCAGGTAAAGGCTTGAGAGTTATAATTCTTGTGTGTTTTTCCGTATCTTATTATCTGCCATGCATACATCTTATTATCCTGAATTGTATTTTTTTTGTTGCATTAATTATATTTATAATTTCATTTCTGTTAGTATTGTATTGTATTTGTGCCTATGTATTGTATTTGGTATTGTGTTCCTTTGAGGTTGCCTTCTAGACGTACGGCTATAATTGTTTATGTCTGTGCGTGTATTAGGAAGCCGTACTACAGGGTTATACAAATCCGAATTTTGCGATGACGCATGCAAATGTCTAGGTCATCTTACGTACCGCGACGAACTCAGGAGGGTTCCTAGTAGAGAGTAATATTGTAGAAGTTTCATAACCAGCGGCATGGTAAATAAGTTAGAATTTTACTCGTATTACCCGTATATTGTAGTTAGTTCAGTTTAATTTTCGAAACAACGCCTAGCCTGCGGTAAGCTCGCCAGCCATAAGCTTCATGATACCGCAGATGTAATAGAAACCTAGATCGCTGATTAATTAGTACAGGTATGTCACCAAAGGACAAAAAAAACTTTGAATTTTTTTTCTCTCACAAGGGTATTACCCACCCTGATTTTTAGAACGTCTACATATATAGCGCGTTGTGACAACTTTAATGTGCTCGGGCAGGAAATCAGAGACCTTAGGGCACATGTCTGTATACAAGCGAGCGAGTATACCATGCAGTATTGAAGCATATGTTCGTTTAACCTCCTTCATCGGGAGTGGAGCATGTTTTCACGATGCTGGCCGTAGTATAAAGTTGGCTAGTGGTTTAAACTTCATCCTTGAGATGGCGTCATCGAAAACTATTAGTTAAAGGTATATGAGGAATAAATATCCCCGCCATGATCCGCAGAAGACTAGTATAGGAGAGGTTTAATTCCTCAATAATTACGTGTTCGTCAAGTGGTTTAGAGTAAACCAATGTGAGTGATGCGAACACCTAGGGAAGGATTGTTCATGCCTCAATGATACTGTGAGAATAGCAAGACGAGTTCACCTTTCTTCTCATCGCCATAATCTCTACCCTGCCCCATCATGGATCGTTCTCCGAATAGAGGGGCCGTGCCGGAAGAACGTTTTGTTCGCACTTCTTGCGATAACTAATGGTATAAGGCAAAGGGAACAACCTTTAGGTTAAAGGTACAGATAGGTAGTGGCAGGCTGGAAGCTAAGCGCTGCTTGGTGTAGTTTACACCTAGGTTATAAACCACCTAGTTGGACAGGTGGTATGGAGAGGGTATTTTAGCCAATCAAACGCTGGGCGATATTTCAGCAACAAATTAGCGCCCCGATTTGTCAAGTGTGTGGTCACAAGGTAACTTTCCGACACAATATATGAACTGTCTGACCTGAAGGGGAAAGTGGCAGGTAAATTTCGCGTCAAAGACATCGCCAAGGTGGAATAAAGGCTCCATTACGGTGAATTGACGCGAGAGCTGCCGTGGCACTTGTGGTAATTCAGTTTTACCAAATTAGGTTTCCATGTTCCAAGAAAAAAAATATGGTGGCGCTCAATAGACCATGTGCTGGACAATGAGTGGTGATTTTTTGCTGATAGCATAGCGTTTGTATGCGCGTCTTTTGATAGAGCGTCGACGCTCACTTCCTCATGATGTCACATTGGATACATCCTTACCAATTCCTTATCCTGTTCTATCAAGGGTCGCTCACCTGGCACTAGGTCGTATAGTTTGACTGGAAGGCAGCTCCATGATAGGGAATGAGTGGGGTTGCTACAGGGGTTTGGGAAGTGCTGCTGGGAAGTATGAATGAAAAGGATTGGGTGCGTGCTTTGGTGGGGGGGCTTTCGATGGAATATCCTTTAATTGTGAGGCTTCGGCCAATGATTTTTATTTTTTTTCTTTTTCCATGTTTTTATTGTGTATTGTCAGTCCGGTCTAGGTGGGCAGGCGTCCGTGACGCCATCGGTACACGGAGGTGCATAGTATGGTATGACTACGTCATGCACGTCTTGGCTCCGCCCGTTGGTTCTGCGGCCGTCGCACCGACGACAGAGGTGGGTGCTCGTGGACCATTGGTACAAGGACGTCCATAGTAGTGTGTATGGACTCCGCCCTTTGGGTCTGCAGGCGTCGCACTGGTGACAAAGGTTTTATTGTCAGTCCGGTCTAGGTGGGCAGGCGTCCGTGCTTCTGCGGCCGTCGCACCGACGACAGAGGTGGGCGCTCGCGGCACCATTGGTACAAGGACCTCCATAGTAGTGTGTATGGACTCCGCCCTTTGGGTCCGCAGGCGTCACACTGGTGACAAAGGTTTTATTGTCAGTCCGGTCCAGGTGGGCAGGCGTCCGTGACGCCATCGGTACACGGAGGTGCATAGTATGGTATGACTACGTCATGCACATCTTGGCTCCGCCCGTTGGTTCTGCGGCCGTCGCACCGACGACAGAGGTGGGCGCTCGTAGACACCATTGGTACAGGGACGACCGTAGTTTTGTGCGTGGACAACATGTACAACTTGGCTCCGCCCTTTGGGTCCGCGGGTGTCGCACTGGTGACAACGGTTGTGGAGTAGGCTCCAACCAATCAGCGAAAGGCTTACGGATGGCCTATATACATCCAGTGGAGGCTTACGGATGGCCTTTATACATCCAGTGAGGGGCTTACGGATGGCCTATATACATCCAGTGGGGGTTGTTGAGTGTGACTCCAACCATGGGCGTCATGAACCCAAATTGGCATGTGCTCCCGGTCTAGGTGGACGCTCATGGCACCATC
This sequence comes from Odontocerum albicorne, assembly GCA_949825065.1. Lineage (NCBI taxonomy): Eukaryota > Metazoa > Arthropoda > Insecta > Trichoptera > Odontoceridae > Odontocerum > Odontocerum albicorne. The sequence goes on along the minus strand of OX463854.1, from coordinate 25,967,328 downwards.
GGTGCCCGGATAACCATGGTATTTTATGGATCATGCGAGTTTTGGCACCGTCCGTGATGTGTGTGGGCGTCGCACTGACGACTTTGGCTAGCACGAGAATTGGCACTAAAGGGATGACGATCCCCGAGGTGATGATATTATAAACACATGTTTGCTGTATTGTATAACCAAGTGTAACTGTTTCTTGTCAGTTTTTAGACCTGGAGGAGGCCTATAGTCAGATGTCGCACCTTATGAGTGGTGTCTCAGGGCCGTGCAATGAAAAATTGTATGTTAAATGTGTCTTATATAGTCTCATTATTGATATCGCCAGACTTGCATCTTGCAATATCAAAGATCACCAGACAAGCTGGAGGAAACTCACCTTGCTTCCTTAATTTAAGTGATTAGGTTAAGAAACTAAATCAGTGCCCCTAAAAGTGCAGACTATCGGATCCGGTTCTGGGGAAGCCGTTGTGAACTAACATAATTACTATTAAGTAACTTGATCTGTTTTTGGGCATTACTCTTGTGAGTGTGTTGCCTTTGTAATCTTAAATGTTTGTACATTTTTCTATTGTAAATTAATAAGAATTATTATGTGTAACCATGCTGTAGAGAAGGCGATAGTATCTGTTCTTGAACATTACTCTTGTGACTGTGTTGTCTTTGTTATCCTAAATGTTGTATGTTTCTTTTTTTTTTGTAAAAATAATAATAAGACTTATTATGTGTAACCATGTTGAGGGGAAGGCGATAATTGATGTTCTCCTGTATTGTGCCTTGCTCTATAAAATGTTTAACTGTTTCCAGGTGTTCTTAGATAGGGAAGCCCTGAGAGTTAGTTTTTCGTGGTTTCCTACTCTTTTCGCAAATGCAGGGGCTTATTAAATCGTCCACGAGCGTATCCGGCATGACCCAGTAACGTCATGCCCTTTAGCATAGTATCTAATCCTTGTTTCGGCGAGCAGGTGTATGACCAATTGACACAGGGCCGTAATCAGTACTTGAATTATTTTTTATTTTATTTTTTTTTTTTTTTATTTTTTTTTCTTCAGTAACATAAAATGGAGTGTCAGGACTTGGGTACGGTCGAACAATTAGCTTATTGCAGTTAAAAATAACCATTAAAAATAGTGAACCGGGAGAATCAAAAACAAAGGAGACGAGCTTCTATTGTAACATGGCTCGGTGTCGAATTTCTCTTCCCTTTTTTCAAAAGAATGCAGAACGTTTGTCTTTGTAAAGATCTGTAATTGGTGTTCCGTCTACGATCTGTTTTATTGCAGTCACAGATAACTATTGTTACTAAGAAAAGACAATAAAACTTTGCGCAAGATATATTTCGAGGGCGAAGGCGCTTTTATGATCGCGATTGTTAGGCGAGAAGAAAGGGTCAAAAAATTTCTCTTCTCCTTTCTAAAGAAATACGTCGCGCTTAATTTATTACGGACATAGTTAAATATTGAAACGGCTGGGAATAACAATTCACTCGAGATACATTCAAAAAGGAAGGGTCCAGTATTGTCTCTTAAAAGTTTCGCCTAAGGTTACCGGATGTTATACAAAAAGGATTCTCGACTTAATTACGCTGTGAAAGTTTAAATAGACTATTCATTGGCAAAATAACGTTCGGCCGGACGAAAAGATTTATGATTTTTTTAACGGTCGCGAGGGACTTTCTATAGAGTTCCAAAATGGCGGCGCTTGGCTGAGATCCCTTAAATTAAGGGAGCGCGATCTTCCGACTTTCATTCTCGCCACGAAGTTGTCTAGCCATCATCATTTTCGTCTTAACGCCGTTTCGCGAACTTGAAGAAGCTTTTCTCACATTTGATTGTTCATTCTTAATTTGATACAATTTGTCCGGTAAATTCTGGATAATCTACATACGGGGATCTTGTTTCATCTCAGTCTTTTGATTGAGCAGATTCTGGACTGTTGTCCAAACGACGATCTCGAGTTAGGCGTACAACTCATTCGCGGATCAAGTTAACTGATTCTATCAGCAATATCGAGTGCGCGCCAGATTCTGGAGTCTTCAAGACTGGACCGAGTCGTGTGACGGTATTACGGCACGAATTGACGGTCTCCAAACCATACTGAGGGAATTTCTTCACATCCACGGGCCTGTAGTAACAGTATAAGGTCAGAGGGCCATATACGAGTCGACCTGGTCATACACTTGAAGCGGATCTGGGATAATACATTGTGTCTTGTATTGGAGTAAGATCAACCTTATTTATCCTCTTTTGCTTGTCATTTTATGGTGATAATTGAGTATTCTAGAGATTGGCGATATCTAATCTTTGAGAATTGCACAATCCGCAACGGACTGTTGTGGGATTACCCCTGATAATAAATTGCTTCGACTGCCTGTCCATCTGAAGGGCTAGCGGAGTAGCAGAGAATAATCTGCCCATTTGATTTTCCTGACGGAGTATCAGCTCGTCAGGATTAAATATATAACCAATTAACAGCAAATATGTGTTTCATTATGTATTTATACCTACCCAAGCACTGACGAATACCTACCTCTTCCCACGACATCTTGAGATCTTATTGAGCCTTGTTTTACCTATACTGAGCTACCGGAGTAAGAGTCATACATTGTAACACCCAGGCTTTTAGTAATCCAACAGAATTAATTAATTAAAGGGTTAAAAGTATGAAAATGAACACTTGTACTTCTAAATATTTCGAGTTCTAAATATGAGAACTACTCGTATTTTAGTTCTTTATATTTAGAGTTACGGACTTTAAAATCATATATATGACTATAAATTAATGATGAATTCAGTGTGAGTAGGTGGAACATGTTTAACGGACGGGGGATACTTACAATTGAGTAAAGGTTATACGAGTACGCGATGCGTAGACGATACTTAAAGAAAACATGAAACCTTTTATTATATTTGTGTTAAATATTAATTCATTCAGCTGAAACATTAACACTTTGCCTTCACATAGTTAGATATACATCTCAAGATGATAATCTCAACAAACACATATTTAATGTACACCAATTTTATATAAAAAAAAAAACAAAGTGTTGATTTCTCATTACTTGTCCACACTACCACAATTTCATGAAGGTCTTATAAAGTCCAGAGCCGCAAACTTTGACTCCAATTTTCCAGTCACTTACGTGTTCCGCTTACAAAGACACGCAATTCCACGTAGAACTTGTCACCCTCCCAAACTGTTATACGATGGGATGAGAGTTTAGAAAAGCCCTCGGGACCCGCAGGTCGCTTGACAGGAACATAGGTTTAAACGAAGGATTTTGCAAAGACCCTTTTTTGTCTCCAGAATTTTGATTTCATGTCATTTGATTTTGTGTCACAGCTTGATATAGGTGCAATTTATATATTAATGTTTTTTGTCGTTTTGGAATTTATTCGCATCGTTTCACTTCAGCAGATTTCTGTAAATCACTGCCATAAATTTTCAAAGATCTTTGTTTCACTTTTATTACGATCGTTTTATAATCCAAAATTTTTATAATCGTTATACATCTTCCCTTAGTAGTCGATAGAAGACGAGTTGTTTCATTATATTCAGAAACGTTAAAAATTGAACATCGCGCTATTATCAAGCTTTTTTTAAATTTAATATTTGATATACATTTAATCCAATTACTCGTACATCAAATAAGAAGACAAATTAAATAATAAAAAGTCTAGATGAAGCGTAATTACAACAGGAACAATGTTACCTTTGAGCCCTTGTAAAAAAGCTCAGTTAAAGCTACAAAGTTTATTTAGGAATACAATCCTCAATTTATATAACCATATATCAATGATATCGATATCGGAAAATTTATGTAATAAGATTATTCTCTGTGCGAGTGGTCATGCCCTCAACAGTTAAGTTCGTAAATGTCGTTTAGCCGTACGAAATATCACCTCAAGACAATTTTGTTTTTAAATCTACAAAATGCAACCAACGCATAGGTGTCACTTAATTAATTTAGGCTGAGTGATGTCAGAAAGTATATTTAAAATCGGTATTTCAATAATGAATAACATTTATAACCTTTCTGACTATGATGTTTCGGCAATGTCTAGATTAGTATGATGTAATAATGATGATGAGGGATAAACGCAATGCACGTTAAGAATAAGCCTGAGGCAATTTTACAAGACAATTACTTCTAGTTAGCACCTAATTATAATTATTTTATAATTTTGAACTTTTGTTGATATACACTTTTGATTTTTTGTAAGAGATATATTAGCCAGTTGATTTTTTGTTAGAGATATATTAGCCAGTTGATTTTTTGTTAGAGATATATTAATTATTTTGTCGTCCTTCGTGACGTAGATGATAAGTCTTTTAATATGGAGGTTGCAGATTTGATTTCCGTTGGTACTTAAAGCTTGTTCAACCTTTTTCTAGTCAGAATAAAATCTGGTTTAAATACATTGTTACATAGTAATAAACCCGTCACGTTGTGCTTATAAACATAAGTGTGTAATGTAATTCGTTTTTTATTTTAATTTTTTCATGTCTCTCATTTATAAAGGATTTGTGTACGGATACATATAACCAAAATGTATTCTTTATCTCACTCAGCACATCAGTCTTAAGTTCTTATTAATCCCTTAATTCCGTATTGGTTTTGATGGTCCGTTGTCAAAAAAGTTAACCATTAGTAAATTTCTAAAACTCCGGGGGGCGCTTGAGTGTGAAGTATTTTATTTTGTTTCCTATTGCATCGTTTAAGGCTTAAATTATATAATTTTTGTATAGCTATTTCATAATTCTTCTTTTAAGAAAGTCCAAGTGGATGTCTCTTCGTTGCCCCTCCGTAAGCCTGATTGACACGAATGATCAAGCAATCTGGGTTTCCTCTTACTGGAAAACGCGGCATAATTATTGATTAATGGTCTAGACACGAAAATAAATGAGTAACCAAAATGTAAAAAAAATAATATTTCTCAACCTAAAAGAATTTGACTACAGAGAACGTGAAATGTTTTTTCTTGGAAATCTTTATCGAATGGATGACGATCAGTTATCAAAAGATCTCATAGTGGACCGCAGCTACGTAATAAGGACGTATGTAAAATACTAATTTAGACTTGTAACATGAGTTTCAACTTATGGAAACATTATGTCAGACACAAATTCGAAGCACCGACGGCTTATAGAAAACATATGCTAGACGTTAATTTAAAGCACCGAGGGCTTATGGAAAAATTAGGTCAGACACAAATTTAAAGCACCAAGGGCTTATGGAAAAAAATATGTCAGGCACAAATTTAAAGTACCAAGGGCTTCGTCGAAGTAAGTTGTTGATGGAAATTGCCTTGAGAACTAATAACTCAAACTAGAGGGGGTGAAATGTGGCGAACTCTCGGACCGAGACTTGATGTGCAGTTTCTGGTGTGGTCATTGGTCATATCTGCGGATCGAGAATTGATTATAATAATAATTTTTGATTATATGTTTATGTTTTTATTCGCTTCATATCAATCGTATTTTAACACTTACAGGTAAGTAAATATACATGTATAAAGAGAGCAGAGCGCTAGACTTTCTTATCGCGACACACATCCTTCTCTTATTCTACACCCAAACACGTTCTCATACAACGCATACGATTTTTTCGACTTTTAACGATTCTTTCCATCAAAATATCATACGCTTGATCCAACCATACTTTCCTTGGTCTTACAGTATCACGCTTACCACTCATATTTGTACTATGTATTTGTTTTGTTTGTCTACATTCATTCTACAGTTATTTGTTTAACATACATAATTTATCTGTGAGAGCTCTCCTTTATCTCACGCAACATATCAGTCTTAAATTCCCATTCATCCCTTAATTCCCTATTATCTTATATACCCCCCCCCCTCCTCTGTATTCTTCTAAGTTCACGCATTTCTACGGCATTTATTCTGCTCCTTTTAGTCTTTTCCACACCCTCCCCCACATCAAATTTGATACTAAAATATTTTTTATGGATTATCATCTTAACAGATGTTGATACTGTCTGTTATATGTTTTAGTATCCCCATGATGTTGATTCCTTTTGCTTCATGCCGCGTATTAACGTATCTAAAGTTCATGTTTAGTCCACACAATACGCAACTTGATTATTAATACACATCATTATAATCTAGCAATACGTGAGACAAACTTTGATACGAAATACCTCAAATCATCTTAATATCTTACTTTTAACTTTAATAATAAACTCTTCGTAGAGTAATTGTAATTTAACTAATAAGTCGTATTAACTTTCAACTCTTACATCCGTATCTGACTAGTGTAATCTTGAACGTGAATAACTGAGAGAAATATGAATAAAAATGCCTATATACATTGGGTGTCCCCACGTTCTGGTACTCAGGGGCATTGATTTGATAATGTTCATTCAATAATTTATTTAATGTACTTAATGTGATATGTATATAAAATATAAACATACTATTAAAAAATCAGGCATATAAAAGCAAACAATTTCAAGTGGACATTCTTATACTGTATGGGTCTGGGTTTATTGAATGTTATTTGTCGTGGCGCCAGTAAATGAAGATTTTACTTGTATATTACTGAGGATATATGTAAAGAAGAAAAGAGGTTTTTATTATTTGTTGATTATTATTTGTTTCATTTATATATAAATCTACAGTATCTATTTAATTCATAAGTTATTGTATAATGTACAATATGGTGAGTATAGATATTCTTAAGTGGCAATCTCTTTCAGCAAGTCATATAATTTATTTACATTTGTTTTAGGTTTAATATTAAGTTTTTACGTGGAAATAACAGCAATACCAAAACCATACAGACAAAAAATACATAAACAAGAAACGTAAAAAAACACAAATACTAATTTAATTAAATCATCGATGATCAGTAGAAGGAATGATATACGAAAAAGAAGTATTACCACGAAAAACAGGGTAAATGACTGAAGGGAGATGTACTGTTTCTTTTCTATCTTTTGAGTCAATTACCACTTGTATTGCGGACATATAAAAAGCGTAGTCTCAAGACTAAGTTTTTTCAGGAACATTAATCGAGCCTGCTGGATTTGGTCCTGTTTTCATCATAAATGTTGTTTAAATAAATACACACTTTAAGGTAACAATTATCCTTTCCACTAACTCGTACAGTTATCTTTTCATTGGTTTAATTTTCTTTCAGTACTATTGTTAATTTAACCTAAAATAACAAGCATTTAACAATCAAATCTATAGTCAGTAAGTCGTTTATCGTTTTTAATTATTGTGGCTGTCTATGGTATATGTTATATAATTTTGAACAACAATGCTCATTCCTTTGTCTGAAACGAAATTCTTTTAATCAATGATACATCAAGAGAATTTTAATTATACGGTAAAGAATGATGAGAAATCTAAAATTTGCGAATCATAATTTAACTACCTTTATTATTATTTCCCATTTTTTAGTAAATATATTTTTAATCATATGTTACTTATGTTAAGTAATTCATACATAAATAAAATCAATATCTTGTGATCCATGTGAATAATTAAACTCACGTTAAATGATTGATATATAAATTAAACCAATATCTAATTGCATTAATCCCCACGACATGTGTTTCTTCCTCCTATCTTGAGGCTCTCTTTAAGCAAATTCATTATAGTTTGTTACTAGTGCAATACTTAGGTTCAATTGGTGTCATATTTCTTCGGAAGTGTGTTTGTGGTCTATTGGCCCAAAATAAAATTTCTTCCTCTTGAGTAAGGTACAGTACTTTTGAATACAACAAGGAAACAGACAATTATCAAGAATAAACGACTGGAATTGTAAATAGTACTATCCGATTGAGTGGTATATGTCTTATAGAATTGTAAATAATACACATTTGATGATATCATTTGTTCTGACTAGAAGTAAGACTACTGGTTGTCCTGTGGAGGGATTCATTTCAACTGGAAGTGTAAATATTGTCCATTCTATAATGTACTCGTAGTTGATTCTAACCGAAAATGTGAGTTGTGCTAATTTGGTAATATGATTGATTTCGACTGAAAGAGGGAACAATATTCATTAAATGATGCAATCGACTCAGAAGTTTCAATAGTTGTCATTCGAAGACATAATCTCTTTTAACTGGAAGTGTGAATATAGTGCCCATTCGATAATGAGATCGATTCAAACTGGAAATGCCTTTTTGATGGTGTGATTGAATACAAGTAGATATGTGAACCGATCCCTTCCGATCAAATTATCTATTTTGATTAGAAATGTGTCAAGTGCCTTTTTGATAATTTGATCTAATCCATTTAAATTTATAGTACGAATTATGCCTGTATAATGGAGTGCTCAGGGAAACAAAACAATAAGAAATATCCCGTTTCCCAAAGCCTCTGCATAAATTAAGAATTCTCTCTCACTGGAAGAAAATAACAGAGAAACATCGTTTTCAAAGTCATTGGCATAGATACTGCCTTAAAACATATTGATAAGTTAGTCTATTAACATTTATGTCAAGTATTTTAGTTATCAAAAACATATGCACATTAAACATGTTAAAGAATCATACAGATTTTATAAATCCATTAATTAATCATTTTTCAGTCATATATACAAATACTCGTATGTTACATACAAATATCCACACTATCACGCCGTACACACAACCTCATTGAAACACCCAAAAGCATTGGTATGATAAATGAAATTATAGAGATTATGGTTTACTTATCCATATTTAAGTCTTTTATGTTTCAGTTTTCATACATTCAAAAAATAAAGACACCTTAATGAGCATAAGTAAGTCAAGTAAAGCTCCAAAGCACTCGTATAGAGGCACCAAGCTGGGAGATAAGTTACTATTTTATAACCGCGGGCCGGATTTTCCATACTAATTCAACGTATTAGCCTCTTGTAGTATGTTCTCGTCAAACTTTTAACCAATGCTCATTTCAAATACTATAAGTTTTATATTGGATAACAGGATTATTAATTTAAATAAAACAAAGCAAAAAAGTAAAATTTGGAGATACGCGCATTATGCAAAAAATGAGCAGTGTCAATGTATGAAGATAACGGAATGAAGACATCAGAAATGAAAACGTGGATAAAATAAATATTTTAAGTTAATGCAGAAAGGAGCTTTAAGATAGCGGAAGAGGTGAACCAAGGAAAATGAATCGAATGAACTACATTTTGAAAAGAGATAAAATGAGAAGCATGAATAATGTAATATTGTGCGTGAGCTATGAAAGTGGAGGAGGTGAAAGTTATGTACATGGATAGATAAGTTCGATACTCTGTTCTCTCTGCCTCCTACCCCGTAAGGAACATGGTTTAATGATATGTATGTATCTATAAAAGTTAATAAAGAATAACAATATTGTTGCCGGTTTTTTTTTGAGTAAGCATGTTCATTAATATACTTATTCCAAAATTCTTCGAGAGTGTTTCAAATTAACTAAAGTTAATATAAAATGTATTTATATAGTGTATGAAAAGAGGATTTTTATTTGATAAGTATTGGTTTGTTAACATTAAATGGTTTTATTAACACATAACAATAACTTCCCTATTGCACACACTAATTACACAGTTTCAACTATTGTGTGACATGTAACAAAGTTTCTGGGCTACTCACTACCGGAGAAAAGATAAAAAAAGTTACAATAAAACAAAATTGTTTTATACAAGAAGATTTGCCCCCTCTTTTTTTCAGTTCATTATCTAATAACAATCTTTATATTTTAGATGTATTTCAGGAAAGTGGGTTTTAAGTGGGTTTGAAATCCATTAACTTTTCGTGAAATCCTGAATCATCTCCACGCATGCTTGCATTACATTTATTTCTTTCATCACCCATCCATTACACAGGTTCAAGCCATCTTAAACCGAAACACTACATAAATTCATCTTGAGTTCACACATTTCCACTATATTTTCTCGGCTTTCATTAATTTTGCACATTCACGTTTCACTCACAAACACTAATATTGATTGTGAACTATCATTATCAGCAGATTTTATATAACTTGGTATGAATATATTTCTTTCAGTGCCCATTGGTTTTGTTTCCTATTGAAACTCAACATTCAATATCTCGTTTCACCTTTCCATTGTCTCAAAACAGATTTTAGTCACTACAAAAATTTTCAACTATGTTAGTTTAAATATTTGATTTTCCACCCAAACATCGCATATAAAATTTCCATTTATTCTTTTCCATAATATTTCTTAAAATATTGCTATTTGTTTTCAGAATTTATAAATGTTTGTATCCATCACTTTGAATATAGCTAGTGATATGACAAAAAGAAACAATTCTTTTACGATAAGCACAACATTTATTATAATTGAAGTAAAATAATATTTATTGTAAACACAAATTGAAAATCTGAAATTTCTGTTTGTTACTAAACGTCATATCAAAAGACGTCATTCAAAGACTTCAAAGAAACATGTTTTGTGACTGGAGCCTTGAAAGATATATCTGTAAGTAAGTAAACTGAAATATTCAAACATAAATATCCCTTTGGAAGAACGGCAAGGGGAGCTGAAGAACCGTTAGGAAAACTCTCAATTGTGAGTTAATTCAGCATTAATATGTACGCTTTCAAACTTTGCTGTTTGACTTATATTATACAGAAATTTGTTTAAATGACAATCATTATAATATATAAGATACATTTCTCAATGAGAAATGTTTAATTACATAATATTTTGATGGGTGTAATAATCGAGCAGTGAATCTAAAAGATAAATAAGGACACTGACGGAATAAGACGAAGGAAATAAGTTTATTTTTTATGTTTCTTAATTAAACCTTTTTTTTAATTAATGAAAATTTTATGGGTTATTTTTTTTAATTAAGTCTAGTTAATCAAATTTATTCTAAGATGAACCGTCCGAAGAGTTTTTCTCCGGATGAACCGGAATTCTCTAAGATGACCCGTCCCAAGAGGTCTTGGGGGCATTGATTGAATTTCCTAAAGCTCTTTAACAAATGATAACAATTGTCACATATAGGCTCTGAGCTAGTTTGACCACATCTTCGAAGCACGTGAAGTACCAGGCTGTAGACCGACCTGAAAAAAAAAAACGTTTTGTAGAGCTCCTGTATTCTTGATGAAACGTCAAGAATGATGATAAATCAAAAAATATATTTAACCAAAGATATATTTAATATATTAAGTGTAAAATAAAAATCATTATGATATATTTTGTTTGGCGATCATTGTTGATCGAAATTGAAACTTCCAAGTGTAAGAATAGCGTTCTGTCAATAATAGCTTATCGAAATATATATGATATTGTCTCCTTTTCTGACAACCTTGATAACATACGGTTGATGACTGACCGACAAAAAATTGAATTAAATAAATTGACAGAAAATTAAAAAAAAAAAATAAACGGATAACTTTGCCAGCGATGTAGACGATGGTGAATATCTACTTAGAAGAATCTTAATAACGGAAAAAAAATCTAGGTCTGGGTTAGCAAGAGTAAGATAAATAAAGTTGAATAAGTAACTTGCCGAATGAAATATAAAAATCTTCAACCATTGTGTTCTTTTAGTATTCTTCATCCAATAAATTGTCTTAAATTTTTTAATTTTCTACAGAAATACGAAGCGTTTATTAAACTTAACTGGGAATAACAGTTCAAACCAGAACGAGAGTTCAGAACTCTGGAATGGCTCTTGCAGAATCAAATATACCAACGAAAAGACAAGTGTACATTAAGAAGAATGCTGAAAAAAACTGCATGCAAAGGTCTTCATTCTGCAGGAAAACGACACGGACTGCAGATGATGATGAAACATTTTAAAGTTTTGTTAGATATTTAGGTTGGGTGTAAGATCTACATGAACTTTACAGAATTGTGCCTGAATTTTTTCAAGATTGAAATACTCGAATGAATATTAAATATGTGTGTCTAGCTTTTCTAACAATTCTCTAAATATCATGGACTATTGAACAGGTTAATAATGAGATAAAAAAGTAGATTTCTGTAGGTAATAACCAGACTTGGATAGAGAAAATGTGGACAAGTTTCCAAGGACTGAAATCTGAGTGGTCTATTCTGTGATATTCTTCGCGTTAACAAGGAGAATAACAGTAAGTAATCATTTGTCGGTGCTGTAGCCCATGGCGTGTTTGCTCAGCTCCCAGGTTTCTCAGTTTCATTCACAGTGGTTTATGGACTAGTTTAACTTGAAGGATTTTTTATCTTAGTTATTTTTGTTCAGAAATAAAGGAGCTACCCTATATATATTCCGGCAGCACTGCTGGTGTTACTTACAATTTTAATAGTATGAGAAATTTAGAGATAAATAGTTTTTTATGAAAAAAAAAACAGGGTCGAGAAGTGACATCAAATAGAATAATAAAAATTAGATTAAACATTAGATTAGATTTAAAATAAAAAAGGATTCCTGTCTAGTTTTCAGATAAGGCCTATTAAACATCTTTCTGGTTGATTGGTAGAGATCGCTAGATGGCTTTACGTCTGTTAGGTTGTACTGTATCCAATTAAAATATAATACATTGCAATAGTAAAATACGATAGTAATGAGGATTACTATATACCAATGGTGTAAAAATGGTAAACAAAGCCTGAATTATTAATATACGTATTTACCGTATACGAATATATCTTAAATTTATAAATATACACATTCTCTTTGATGTTTTTTTTTAATAAATTGAAACCTTTTCTTTGTATCCCCCACTGTTTTATTTATTTCATTACAGATTTCAAATATTTCTGTTTTCTTGACAAGCGATGAGGAAGTTCTTCATCACCTGACAAACAAGACGGAGGTTTTGGAAACCGGAAGTGAACTTTGTAAATAAAACAGAGGTGAAAATAATGGTAAGGTATTAAAATTTATTTAAAAAAAATCCTTTAAAATTGCAATTATAACAAATAAAATACTCCATGGATGGATGGACTGGAGAAAACAAATAGAGGTGTATATTTTACTGGTAAATTTTTACAAAGCATTGAAATCAGATCCGTCAACAGAATCTTGGACGAACAAATAAAAGTCTTCAAATGCTTTTGTAAAATTGTTTGATGTTTTTGTAAAATTTTTAACATTTTTTCAAGTAATTTGGTTGCGCTTTTTCAACTTTCACGGTACTCTTCAAAATATCAGAATTTTAATTCGGATACTGAAGAGCATGGCAAAGATACGACATTGATTTCGTTCCAGTGATCAAGACTTAGAACCTCGTAAGTATGTATGGAACTCATGGTTCGTCATTGCACAAATTGGCTACACTGCCGCAAATAAAGGGGCAACAATACACGCATACTTATTCGCTATGTGTGAGGATTGTTACCAGATGATGTTTTTTACCAGACTGTAAGGTACCAACCTTATGTTTTCAGACTCGGACCTTATTGTTAGAAGTAAACCGTCTTTACCAACTAGGCCACGGAGGTCGGCATTGCACTGCTTTTCGTTTGTTTCAAATTATTGTAAAACAATAAAACGTTATGTAAATTCAAATACTTTTAATCGAACGTGTATTAAAAATAAATTATTCAAAAATTCACTTCCATTTTCATTTTAACAAAGTACAAATTCTAAGAGAGAATGTCGAAGCAATTGCGTGATAAAATAATTTAAATGAACCCTAAAAAGGTTTTAAAAAACGTGCCAAATCCACGCTCTGAAGAAAAATAGAATTTGTACACAAAAAAAAACACTCGACAAATCGAGTGGAGTGAAGTACTTCCAAATGTTCAATTCAGCATAGCAAATCAGAGTACGTTGGTTTTGTTTTTGCCTCAAAAAATATTTGTTTCCGACTAAGTCTATTTGAATTGCTTTCAATTTGTCGATATCCTGCTAGTCCGAATGAAATGTCAACATCAATTTGTTTTGGAATATATTTTGATAAAGGTTTTGTCCGCAGTTGGCTTGATCGCCTTGTCAAGAAGCAGTTTGGTAATTCAATAGAAATTCTCAAGTTCCAAAGCAACGAAATAATTGTCGCCTTTCAATGATGATTCCTTTTCATTTTATTTTGTGTCCTTTCTACTTTATTTTCCTTATGGCATACATTGAAACATCTTAGATGATTAGGAATTATCACTATCACGTCATGCCCCTATAAAGGTAGGAAATGATACAAGATATCCTTTCAATAAATCTTGCGCTTCTACAACGTTCATTAACCGTATAATGTTTACACTCCAATCATTAAGGTTTTTTGATCTTTCCTATTTTCAGTCATTTGGTCATGCCAAGTTTTTCTGGGTCTCCTCATCAGGACTAATGAAAATGAAAACGGTTTCAACATACATACATCACGTCTAGTTCCTTAATGGATATACAAAGAGATGGGATCTTTTCCCTTTTCATGAGCACAAAATATTTTATCTCATTCACTTATATCAACGCTCTTGTATTTCTCACATTTTTACCATTATCTTAGATTAAATATTACGTTTCAATACTTTCCTGGTGGCCAATAAAACAGTTTTTTTTATGTTTTCACTTGTTCGTGTGGTATTCTACAATATATCACAATAAAACATATTGAAAAGTGTGGTAAGAAAATAATGATGTCATTGGTTCCATTGATCGCGACTTTGGGTTTTGAAATCACTGGAGTTGGCACGAAACTCTTAGTTCGTCAAGGCTCAAATTGAAATTACTGATGCATGTGAAAATGCAAAAACACTGCCACACGTCTAACAAACACGAGAATTGATACCAGACAAACCCAATAAACTAAAACCATATTCATATTTTTTTGGGTACCGTCGGGAAATGAATCCGAAAACTACGGGTGGAAGTCATGTGTATTATCAAATAGATCATGGTGGGTTTTCAATCAAATCAATCCACTACTTACTTCATTACTGTTAAGTGATCAGTTTCTCTCTTAAAGAGTTTTTTTGACTTTGTATAATCTCTCGAAATTTAAAAAAGCAACCTCTTACTAGTTTGTACATCCTGAGTTTTTCTCTTTTCCATACAAAAATGCAACCACTCCAAAAGTTCAGTTTAAGTTGCTGGATTTGCCTTGAAAAATGGTATTGTTTCAACACAGAAAATTTGAATATATGACATTGTGGATTATCTCGAATACATTATTTTGGTATCTTATAAAGCAACCAAACGATTGATATGCATATTCACTTTTATATTTTGATGAAACATATACACATATTTATATGGTATCTAAAACCTTTCTTTTTTTAAGAAATTTATCTGGTTTTTAACTACACGCGTATTTCCAAAGCGATACGTTGAAGGGATAGCGTTTACTTAACTCACGATGCAAATAAAGTTTTTAATTAGTAACATTAACTAGCGTTTTAGTCTAGCTGTATGTCAAATACTCGATAGTAAGGTGGTATTATAGGTATTGCGAGAATTTGATGTAGGTTGATTAATGATCACATGGACCGAACAAAGACGTACCCGTATATAAGGGACCTATGTTTTAAACTTGAATATAGTAATGTTTAAAAATAAAAATACTTACATCACATTTTAAATTTAAAAAACAAAATAAACATTAATATAGATATAGCGAGGTACAATGAGTCTCTTATAAGAAATATTATCGCGGAATACGGAGGGACAAAAATACTCCATTCAAGACTGAGTGAAGGAAGGAAATAAATCACTGCACTGTACAGAGAAGATGGCTCGGAGACAAACACCATGGCGGAAGTTTTGAAAACTACTGAACTATTGTATCAGAGACTATATTTCTCGCAAATCTCCGGAGAAAGTAAAGCAGCTCTTCGTCCCAGAATTATGAATGTGGGCTCAGAAGTTGTCCCTGAAATCACACTAGAAGAGTTGCAACATGCCCGAAATATAATGAAAAACAGAAAAGCTCCAGGCAATGATGGTATACCCATCGAAGCAATAAAACTGGGAGGAGAACCTTTGCAGATACGTGTTGTATGTCTTTTTAATAAGTGTCTGGAGGAACGAAAAATACCGGAGAACTGGAATAATGCCAATATTGTTCTCCTACATAAAAAAGGTGACCACAAGAGGCTGGAGACAGACCGATTAGCTTACTATAAACTTTTTACTAAAATCCTTACAAATAGACTCTCTAGTAAATAAGATTCATATCAACCACGAGAAAAAGCAGGATTTAGAAAAGGATATAGTACAAACGACCATTTCCAAACGCTAAATAATGTTATTCAAACGCATAGCGAATACAACATTCCATTAACACTTGCATTTATAGATTTCGAAAAAGCGTTTGATACAATAGAACATTGGGCTGTATAAGAAAACCTTGAAAATTGTCGAGTTAAATATCGATACTCGCAGCTTCTTAAACACATTTATGGGAATGCTATTGTACTTCAACTATACAGCTTCAAAAAATGTCCGAAAAAGTCAAAATACATAGAAGCGTTAGGCAAGGCGACACAATTTCACCAAAACTTTTCACCCTAGTGTTGGAAGATGTATTTAGGAAATTGGACTAATGTAAAAGGGGAGTATTTGAGTGACTTGCAGTTTGCAGATGATATTGTACTCCTTGCTAACGATGAAAATGACATTGCTGAAATGCTCAATGACATTAGTAGGGTTTCATCACAAGTGGGCCTGAAAATCAATTACAGCAAAACAAAGATCGTGATCAACACAGATCAGACAACACCTGTCACAGTCAAGGGAAAGACAATAGAAAAGGTTTCTTCTTATGTATATCTGGGACATACAACAAGACTGGGTAAAGAGAATCAAGATGCTGAAATTGAGAGAAGACGAAACCAAATCTGGGCTGCATCTGGAAAGCTGTCTTTTATTTTAAAATCTCCAAAATACGCAAGACATCTTAAAAAATCCGTATTCGACTCCTGTGTCATTCCTGTGCTAACATATGGGTTGGAAACAGATTATGCACAAGCTCATGGGGATGCAGAGGGTCATGGAGATAAGAATATTAAATATCTCTCTGAGGAACCAATGAACGGATAAGGTACCAGACCAAAGTAGCTGATGTCACCGAAAGAGTCGCCATTCAGAAGTGGAACTGGGCGAGACACATTGCCAGATGCACAGATGATAGATGGACCAAGAGAGTGCTGGAGTGGCGCCCATGACAGCGAAGAAGAAGTGTTGGCCGTCCTCAGACACGGTGGTCAGACTGCATTAGAAGAGTGGTCGGGAGCAACTCGAAACGATGTGCCCAGGAAAGAGAGGAATGGAGGAGTAGAGGGGAGGCCTATATTCAACTTTGGACGGAGACGGGCTGATGATGATGATATGTTATGTTACTGTGCTAAATAATACGTTCAAAACGACGATATGTAGATGAAAAATACCCAAATAAATTTAACTTTATTGAATGCTTCTGTTTGCTTAGCGATTAATTAATTAATCGCTAAGCAAACAGAAACACTGGAATAAGTTCTATTCACTTTATTTAATAACAAGACGTTTGTTTTGACAAATAAACTCTTTTTTTAAATGCAACATAGTTAAAAAAACCTTCTTATTGATAATTTATTAAAACTCAAGTATTTTGAATGTGTTAAGATAATAATATGAAATTTGATATAAGATGAGGACTATTTAAAAAATAAATACGTGTACCAAAAATAATAATGTGTTTTTTAGATATGTGTATGGTGTACCAGTCTATAGTTTTTACTCTCTTATGCCATATATTGTAGTTATATAATATTTTTTGCTGCCCGGAATATACACAGAAAAAGTGTGATGCATAATTAGGAGGTTCATAACTACCCCACGAGAAGACGGGATGACAAAAAAATTAAATAAACTATACTACAAAGGTTTCGAATTTTTTAATGAATTTTTTTAATGCCAAAAATTTTAAAAAGATAAAAGCATTTTAACTTTTCGTTATACATTTCACTGATTTTATGTATTAAGAATAGAATGAAGTATTGTTGAAGGTAAAAAAAATAAATGACAGTTCTTGAATGTTAAATGCTAGATAGAAGTAAATCAGGTCCAAACTCATTTATAATTATTTTGAAAAACTAAATATGTAAACAAACAAAAATGTTTCAAATAGAGATAAGAGCTAAGTTACTAGGAAAATATTACTATTATTGGTATGAATAACACAAAACTTACTAAAACAAAGTTATGGTTAAGATGTAGTTATTTTGACTGCTATCAAATGTTTGTTATTCATCTTTGACTTAAAAACATTTTTAAACTTTTGTTTCTTATTTTTCTTCCTTTCTCTTCTCTGCTTATCCTTGTTCGTAATGTGGATACGCTGAAAAGTGGGACCGAGAAACAACACTGTCTTTCACCCCATTAAGTGAGCCTTCGGATTTAGAGCCTTCTAAATAGGCACCTCATTTGTAGTTCATTTGTATGAAGAGTTAAAACTATTACGCGTGGAGGAGTTAACAATATTTACGAGTACAGTACCCGGTGGTAAGTAATACACATTGGGCTTAAGAAAGAGACTGTCAGCCATAATCGGGTAACTTCGGCTTTGTAGAGCGTCATCTCTGTCATTCATACACGTGTTCCGTCGCGATTTGTCAATCGTTGTCAAGCGCTGTTGTACGACAGGGACGACGCTCTACAAAGCCGAAGTTAGCCGATTATGGCCGACAGTCTCTTTCTAAAGCCCGATGTGTATTAGTTACCGCCGGGTACTGTACTACATATTTGAACGTATACGCTGACGATGAATGCTTTAAACCAAACTGGTATATTTTTTGGTATCCATCTGAAATTAAGCCCATAACACTCAGGTGGAATACAAGCATTCTAACAACTGAATCACTGACATCGCAGTTTGATAAGCATGCATGGAAAAATTTCATATATCCTAGCTTATGTCTAATGTCGACCTCCATGTCCTAGTTGGTAAGATACATTTTTATATGCCCTAGTTGGTAAGATATATTTTTATATGGCCTAGTTGGTAAGATACAACGTTTCCAACCAGAAGTTTTAGTTTCAATTCCCAATAGTGTCTAACAAAAGGATTCCAGCCTAGTAATAATTGTAGTGTAAGTGCATACTACAGTGATTCTAAACTCGATGGTTCATTAACACAATGTCCTTACTGAGATACAGGCAAACTCCTTGTTTACAGGGGACACGAGAAATGAAAGGCAACAAATCCAGATCCATTAAAATTGTGTGTTTAATTTAAATAACCCGTTGTTTTTTCGCTAATTGTGCATAATTCTTGTCATGTGTAAATAAAAAAAATGTGCTGCGTTATTATGGACCGTGACTTTGAGAACAATACTATGCCACTTGGTCCATATTCCAAATACTTAAGATAACTTGCAATTTAAGAGTTAGCCCATTTTCGTAAAACAGTCATGTCCATAGAATAGACTACCATAAATATACGTAATCCTCAATTCAAACTCTGACCACAAGTTTAGTCCATAACATTTTTTTGGAAACTTCGGGTTTTAATTTTTACCGCAATAAGATTAGATGACTCCAATTCAGCTAAACAATATAGTAATGAATCATGGAATCACAAAAGGTGCCACTCTTTTGTAGCGAGAACGAATAAATAAGGTTAGTCCTTGAATCTTCCTATATTTCATTCCTTTAAGGTCTTGCGTACATACTTGCTTTATTAAACTAGTCTGAATAGTGCAGTTTTCTCTTCTCTCTTCCACTTTCATACAGTTTCCAGTTCGTACGATTTCTCTAACTTCTTACATTTTTTTTTTAATATCTCTCATCCACAAACGATACTTTCCTTGGTCTTCCTCTACCACACCTTCTACTCACATTTGCACTATATATTTGTTTTGTTAGTCTTTCTTCATTCATTCGTTCCATGTGTCCAAATAATCTCAGAGTGCTTTTTCAAACCTAACTCAATACATCAGCCTTATGTTCACATTCATCTTGAATCACTTCATTCCATGAATTATCACACATCGTCATCCCATGTATTCTTCTAAGTCCACGCATTTCTACATCATATATTGTAAAAACATATTCAACTTTAAATTTTATGATCATAATACATTTTATTGAAAATAGCTACATCGGTTTGATATCATCCACAAATATAAATATTTATTGTCACTTACTAATAGTACTCATAATACGAGTACATCCTCAACTGTTTCGCAGCAACTCAATATTTTGTTGAAATATTCAGTGTATCCGATCACGTTCATTTACAGATTTTAAGAATAATTGATTTATTAGTTTTCTGTTCAGGCAGTTCTTCATGTCGATTTTAATTACACATGCCATCAGACTCTGAAACAATTACCAACTACCGTAAGAGTCTCACCCTTGTTGATTTCAAATACCGACTTTAAAAAAATTATATCTCTTCACAGACGAAGTGTGTTCCTCCATGACCCAATTTTTCCTTCTCCTTCCTCCCATTTTCCTTACTCTTTAGTTGTACTTAAAAACATTTGATTATACTTTCTTCTACATTTATAAATTAAAAAATAAAGCTTTTTTTTTAAATATAAATTTATAGGTATAATATATGTATTACATAAAAGAGCTAAAAATTTATATGTTTTTTTTTTAACTTTTCAGTTGCAACAAGTTATAAAATGTTGTATACAAAATTAAGTCAATTTATTTAAACGTTCGTGTTTAATTAAGAAAATGCTATTTTTTATTACATTATCAATTTGATTTTTTAAAAAAGGCCAGGATAAACTTTTCTACGTAAAGTGAATTCCCCATTTTACAGTCGACAGATTTTAAAATTTCACTCATGCGCTTGGATTACAGCGTCTGGTTCAAAACAAAGCGGTTTCTGACCTTATCCAAAGCCCGAGGTACTACTCCACGTTTCCAATTTTTTATATTACCACAACATTGAGAAAATGACCGTTATATTTCAAACAGTCGCCACATTGCCTCAACCTATCCGGAGGATCGATTTATCTGGCCATAACCAAAATGTTCTTTCATTATTCATAAAAGGATTTCTATTCCTTCACTTTACCTTTGCTTCAAAGACATGCATGACCTTTCTGCAAATGTGTTTGATATGTTTTTCCCCCAAAAACGAAGACTGTTTAAATCAATGCCTTATATCCACTTTTCAAGTGAAGTACTCTAGCATACCTTTATGTTTTCAATAGAAATTTGGACGAGAACATCGATATAAACAAAATACAGTCTATAGAAATTCATTTTTTCAGCAAAATATCTGGCAAAACAATATATGGTTGATAAAAGAATAATCTTTTAACTAGAGACTGATGGTCCATCATTTGAGAGGGAATCTTGAAATAGTCTCGGTACAATAAAGTAAGCTTTAAAAGCTAAACATAACAAACATAAATGTCTTAAATAAATGAAGATGGAATAAAAGGAATATCGAAAAAAGTACTTTATGTGAACATTTAGTTTAACTATCTGTTGTATTGTATGTAGTAAATTCTTCGTATTGTATTTTCTCAATTCGTGATCAATCATGTCTTTTCACTGTGATTGTCGTAACTTTATGATTGCTACTGTCTTCTGCATTGCAGTACCTTGGCAGTTAAAGCTGCTGAAGACATATTTAAGGGTATCCAGCTTTAATGTCTTCCTACGACCTCAAGTTGTCGATGAAAGGGACTGCTGATATTTTGTCATGAAAGAAATTAAACCTTATAATGATATATTTTCGTTGTACATACACGTTTATACTCGTAGTACAACCTAGTGGGTTCATTGCTAAGTGGAAATCTTTTCCAATAAAGCAGAAAAATATTAGAGAGGAAAGTGGATCCCTTCCTCATGATTTTTTATATTTGAACGCATGTTAAAGAAGGTAATGAATAATACGATTCACCGTATTATAAAAAGGTTAATATACCGTTTAAAATGAGTAATTCAACTGGCCACTCTCTTGTCATCGATTTAAACCACGCATCAAACTCAACGATGGGAGTAGATGAAGTTTCTGGTATAAGATTTTTATTTGAACAAGGGCTTAAGGAAATAATTTCATAGCGGTTTTGTACTGAAAAGGAGCAAATTTATTTAAATTAGTTGTAAGTGTAGAAACGCGTAACAAAAAACTTCTATATTAGATTTTTTTTCGTCTGATATTTTTTCAGGAATGTTTTTGTTTAGTAGTTAAGAATCTTTATTACATTCGTTTGTTTTCAGATTTTTATTTTAAAGCATAATATTTGACTAAGGTTTTAGTAAGAATAATAGGTTTCTCATGAGTGATTTTTTTATTACACAGAAAAATAAATTTTCTAAGCAGACATAAGTATGATAATTTTATAATTTATTTTATGAGACTTCAATACTAAGAACTGGATGTCTTTTTTCTTTATTTTTGTTCATCAGTCATACCGAAATCGAGAGATAGGTCTATTATTTCGGTCGCCGTGTTTCAAGGGTATCAAACTATGTAGCCATATTCAGGATCACATCTAAAAAGTATGCATTTATACATTCACACAAACAATTGTGCTGTTTCCCTGCTAGAGTAAGCAGAGAAGACAGAGCGTCGGACTTTTCTAACTTGACACACATATTTTTCCTCTCCTATATTCATAGAGCTTCCACAATTTCTGTAAGTTCTTACATTTCCGTACTTCTTGAATATCATCACTTGATTAAAACATACCTCTACCATGCCATATAGCACTATGTATTGGTTTTGAAAATCTTTCGTTAATTATTTGATCAGGGTGAGCACATATAGATATATTGCAATTGAATTTCATATTCATATCAAATTGCTATTCGTCAAATCGTGTTAAATGTTCAAATTATAAAGTCACAACATTTCGATGGAAACCATATTAATTTAACATATGAAAATCGCGTAATATTTATATAAAACAGTAATTTTCCATGATTATTAGAAAACTTCGTACTAAGCTGCTACGAGCAAGCTTTAAAACCACCTCGGTATTTAACGCCGAGCGCTCAAAAACAGGGAGTATGAATTCAGAAATGAGTTTTAGGGCAAGTTAAATACGCCGTTACTGCAGTTGACCAGAAAACTTAAATGGAATGTTGGTTAAAATTGTGTTACTGCATAGTATGCACGCAACGAGAGCTTTAATATTTAAGCTTCAAAATTTTAAAGTCACAATGAACAAACTGCTACCAAATGCAAGTGGAATATTTAGTTTGTGCTTATAATGTGTTTATCGACCTCAGTGATCTAGTTGGTATGACGTTTGACTTCCACCTGGGGATTTCAAGTTCAATTCACACTCAGTCTGATAAGATTTATTCTGGTAAAAGTGTTCGCTCGCACCAAATAAGTATACGAGTGTTGTTATCTCTTTGTGTGCGGTAAGCCAGCCAAGACGTGCAACATTCGAGTGGTTCTAAAGCTGTTGGCTCGATTACTGGGATCGAAGATAATATTGTCTCCAGGTTACGCTCTTCATATATGTATGAATTAATGAATATGCTGAAGGACACCATACAAAAGAAGACCTGTTTAAAAATAATGCGCTACAAACTATTTTAGAATATACTTGATTGCCTAAGAAAGAAGAATGTGTAGAAACATAAAAGAGTCATTAGATCATTCTTGGAGGCAAGTCTGGGAGCTGACTTAAGGACACAGTATTTTCTGGATGCTGTAATGGCAGGCTAGAAAAGGGTTAGTGCGAAAAGCTGTTGGAGAGCAAAACTCGTCAGAGATAGAGACGTATCATTAAGAAGGTTAAAACTTACATTTTAATTTTATTCTGCGAGACTATAGAGCTATATGTATACTGTTTTTAATTTGTATATATTTCATTTCACTATTTTAAGGATAATTTTGGATTACTAGAGCTTTATTTATTTATTTTGGTCACAAAATGCTACTGGTACCCTGGACAGATATGGTCAGCAACACAAGGGTTCTTCAAAGAGCCAAAGTTGATAGAGAGTTGCTGACTAATATTAAAATCCAAAAGGTGTCCTATTTGGCTCATGTACTTAGAGGAGCCAAGTACAAATTACTGCACCTGATCATCCAAGGCAAAATGGAAGGCCGAAGAGGTGTTGGCAAGAAGCAAATCTCCTGATTCCGCAATATACGTGATTGGACTGGCATAAGGGGCGTTGGGGATCTTTTTCGGGCTGCCGGGGGCTAAGATATCTATCTACTCTTAAGTGATATTCAACGTTGGGGGGACCTGACATGACACTGAGAAGAAGAAGAAGGTCACAAAAAATATTCAAATGATTTAATTTTGCTCAAAATTCATGAACAATATAAATACCAAAGATAAAAGTGAGATATCAATCAAAATAAATAGAAAGGGATGCTGGAGAGAAAAGGAAAATTGGGAATTAAACATATAATACTGGCTTGAAATTAAAAGATTTTTTAGACACTTTGTAAAACATGCTAATGACGGAGCGAGTCTAAAATCAATTGACGAATGAGTCTCACATTAGTTCATGACTGAGTCTCACTGCACTGATAATACGAGACTTCCAATAAAAAAAGAGTGATGCTCTATGGAAGCCAATAAACCATCTCTGCTTGTGCGTAGGGCAACCAACAACCGTGAAACCGCTGAATATATTCAGCGAGATGAGAGAGGGTAGCTTGACACTTAAGGATATAATACAAAAGTGACAGTACGTGAATTTAAAGTATATTTTTCACATTCAAGCAATTAATTTTTTTCTGATATGAAGTGACATGTTTGTATTTTCTCAAATTAAAGATAAACCTCAGGCTAACATTTAAAAAACGAAGTAGTTCATCCATCATAGAGAATCCGGAGTACAGACAAATGGGTCAATTTTCTACAAATCAAGCCAAATACTGGGCTACGCGGATGATATTGACATTATTGGTAGATCCCCACAAGCAATGAGGGAGACATTTGTTCAGTTGGAGAGGGCCGCAAACAGAATGGGACTTCGCATCAACTCCGATAAGACCAAATATATGATAGCCACTAAAGCATCCCGTAATAACCAGACACCTACCACGATTAATATAAGTTCTCATACAATAGAACGTGTAAACACCTTCACATACCTGGGATCCATAGTGACAAGTGTTAATGATGCATCTATCGAGATTAAACGTCGAATATTCATGGCAAATAGATGCTTCTTTGGTCTGAGAAAACACCTTATATCTCGGTTGTTGTCCAGAAGGACAAAACTTACCATTTACAAGACACTGCTACGACTTGTCCTCACATATGGGTCTGAATGCTGGGTATTGAGTAAGAAGAACGAATCTTCCCTTCTAATATTTGAAAGAAAAATACTCAGAAAAATATTCGGACCCATACAGGAAAATGGATCTTGGAGAGTGAGATATAATGAGGAGTTATACAGCATATACAAAGAGCCCAACATCATAAAATACATCAAAATTGGGAGGCTACGTTGGGTGGGGCATGTAGCAAGAATGGGAGAAGAGGAAATGCCTAACAAAGTACTCTTTTCCAAGCCCCAAGGAAGACGTAGCGTGGGTAGACCGAGGCTTAGGTGGATGGATGGGGTGCAGAATGATGCAAACGTGATTGGCATCAGGGGCTGGAGGAGTGCATCCCAGGATAGGGGGGAATGGCAGAGACTGCTGGACGAGGCCGGGGCCCACAATGGGCTGTAGCGCCATTGATGATGATGATGATGAGTAGTTCATCCATTTAATAATCTTTCGTTCAAAATCGAAAGGAGCAGAGATGTTGGTATAAGTTGGATGAAAGATAAATAAATCATAAGACAGTATTATCCACTAACAAACAAAAAAGTGTTTTATTTTATGGTATGATAAGGTCATCAAGTACTATTAAAGGATAAGTTTGTGCTAAATATACTTAGAAGTTGAAAACTACCAATGCATGTTTCTTAATATTTCGAAAGATCAATGTGAATACCATTCTTCTTAATCCATTCAGAGATCGATTGAAGGTCCGCATTTTAATACTTTCAAATCGTATGAGGTCATACGCATACATATATGAAGAGCAAATTTTAATAGTTTAAACTTCATACAATAATTTATTTATATAGGTTCAATTGAAAAAAAAAACAGCCTAAACTTAAATGCGTGTGCTTAAAAATATAATGAGTGAAGAAATTCGGTAAAACCGTTTGTGGGATTTATTATAATTTGGTTAGTACATATTTACGGTTTTATAGCTTTATCTTAAAGATTTTAGGAGAATAATAACATTGAACATAAAATTAAAGTAATTTTAGGGTTCAATGAGTGTTTTGGTATTGAAATCTCTAGGATAAAATACTAAAATTATAAATGTACACCATCCAAATTTCAATATTTCCTAAAAAACCTATGGAATTTCCTCGCTTAAGAGTCCAAAAAGACACTTACATGTAACACTGTAGATGTGTTTATTCAGAAGAAAATATGGAGTAATAATGTTTGATAGAATATGGAATGAAATGAAAAGGGATGAATGCGAACTTAAGACTGATGTGTTAAGTGAGATGAAATGCATGTTGAGATTGTTTGGATATGTGGAAATAATAAATTTAAAAAGACCAACCAAACAAATATATAGCGCTAATGTTAGTGGAACGTGTTTAAGAGGGAAAGAAGCAAAGTATTGTTGGATCAAATAAATGATATTCTAAAAGAAATATTCTAAAGGAAACGTCAAAAGTCAAAGGAGAAGTTATATGAGAAAGTGTGTGAATGTAGAAAAAGTTAAGGTTGTGTGTCGAGGTAGAAAAATCTGGCGTTCTTCCCTCTCTATCTACCCCAACAAGGAAATTACGTGATGCTATGTTTGTAAGAATATAGTATGTCAATATATGTTATACCCAGAAATTACATATAAAAGTTAATGGAAAATAAAATACAATTGAGAGAGATGCTATTAAAATGTTTGGGTTAATTTTCTTACAGCCTCCCAATCGAGATACAATCCCATCAACAGGAAGGCGAGTCCGGCCTTTATGATGTCAGATGATTTATTACAGCCTCCCAATCGAGATAAAATCCCACCAACAGGAAGATGAGTCCAGCCGCTATATCCTTCGCCTCGTCTATACGTTAACACTTTCTCATGCAATTCTTATAATTTCTCTGACTTTTTATATTTTGTTTATTCAAAATATTATTTCCCTTAATCCAACCATACTTTTTTTTTGGTTTTGTTATAATTAATACACTCGAAGGAAAACGTTAAGCTGAGTGTTATACGAGTAAATAAATTCTTCAAGCATAAAAAACGAAGATAAAAAAATAACTGTAACATTTCCAGATGCAACAAATATTTCAGGATCAATGTGTTTACTCTTTAAATCTATTTACAAAGCTTTCCAAATATTCGTTGTTACTAAACAAATTGTTAACAAACTTATGTTATCCCTCAATATTAAAAAATCAATTGGTTAAAAACGTTAGAATATTTTTTTATTGAATTACTTCGTTATTCTTCTCATAACATTAATTTCCATGATACGTGCCTCTACCTAATATCTCGGGATTCTTATTCATTCTGAAGAGGGCCTCCAAAATATGAAGCAGAAACACGTGTCACGGGGATTAAAATAATTAATGGAATACGAAAATAATCTAATATAGCATCTCAAAATGATACCTGCCAAAAATCTTAAATGAGTTTAAATATTTTTCAATTAACTCATAAAAAATAAGTTTAGGGACCAAAATTATTTCTCAAATTTATGGTAGGTCTAATTTTAATTTGGAGGAAAATGAGGAATTTTCCTATTTATGTAGTATTTTCTCAGATGATGGAAGATTTATAAAGCATATCGAACGGCATGTAGCGATATGAAACAAAGCCAAAAGGGCACTAAACATATATATTTGAACTTGACAGTATCATAATCTGCTAAGATGATTTACAATAGTAACATAGTTTGGTGCCATCTTTGTTGTGAGTGAAACGTGTAGCTGGAAAAAGACAAAAAGAGGCTTCTGTAGAAATACTCTGTATATGTACATGCTGTAGAAATGCGTGCTTTCAGATGAATACGTGGTATGATAATGTTTGACAGAAAATGGGATGAAGTGATTAGGCATGAATAAGCACGTAAGGCTGATGTGCTGAGAAGGATGACGAAGAGCACGCTGCGATTGTTTAGGCAAGTGGAACGAACGAATGAAGTAAGACTAAAAAAACAGGTATTTAGTGCAAATATGAGTGAAAAGCGTGTAAGAGGAAGACTACAGAAAGTATGGTTGGCTCAAGTAATCATATTCTGAAAGAAGGAAACGTAGAAAATCAGAGAAATCTCAGTTATTGTGTGATAAAGTACTCGTATATGGGTGTTGAAGAAATTAAGGACGTGTGTTAAGATAGGAAAGTCTGTCGCTCTGTCCTCTCTGCCTATCCCGATAGGGAGATGGTATGTATGTACGTCTCGGAAAGACTTAAGTAAGTTGAGAAATTTTACTTATTGAGTAGTAAATTATCCGAAAAGGAAAATATTATTCTGTATGTTTGACGACGTGTAACGGCAAGTAACAAAGATACTCGTAGGTACAGTACTCGGCGGTAAGTAATACACATGGATTTGTAGAACGTCATCTCTGTCGCACGATGCGCGAACAGTTCAGTACGCGACGGAACACGTGTATGAATGACAGAGACGACGCTCTATAAAGCCGAAGTTAGCCAATCATGGCCGACAGTCTCTTTCTTAGCCCAATGTGTATTACTTACCGCCGCGTACTGTACTCAAATCGTATGGTAACGAAATTGTAACATATTTAACTTTATAGCGGTATTTAAATGGCATGGTGAAACCTGAAAAAAACTGATATAAATGCTGAATGAATGACAATGAAATGCTCGTACTGAAGAGCATATGTGGAGGGATGAATATGCAAAAGTATACAATGAATTTATTTAGATTCTTGTGTACCAAAGACTGATGTATTAAACAGAACTAAAATAAATATTCTGAGGCTATTTGGGCATAAATAATGAAGAAGTGTTGAAACACCGATGTTATTATTTCTCTAAATATCTCATATTTTATCCTTTCTAACTGGCCGAATCGTATCAATGCTTATTTCTTCATCTTTAACACTGTATCTTATTTTACTCCGCATTTTTTACGAATATACTCATTTTTTATCCTTCCGAACATTGTTTTCTCACACATTTTACTTAACGCTCTCATTTATATGAAATTTATATTTTTTTATTACGTCCGTGTGTATTTTCGATATATCGAAATATAGGGAAAAATATTCCGTTATGAGCCGCTAGCTTTACTAAATGGGTGTGGAGGAAACAAAGGAAGAATATCGTGAGAGGAAAGTGTAGCGCTCTGTTCTCTTTTCTTGACTTCAGAGAAGCAGCGCGATATTATAACTGAGTACAGTAACTTACTCTGCTTCATTTGAAAATCTGGTATACTGTGCAGTTGAATAGTTTGAGAAAAACTGGTTTTATGTATCCCTATGGAAAAGAAACACCTTATAAAAGATTAATGACATGACATTTTTCAAAAGTCGTGATGAGATGGTGAAATGGACTCCTTTTTCAATTAATGACCTGGGAAACGGTACCCATTCCCTTTACGTTCTCACATCAACACAGAATGGACGCGACTTTTCAAAAGTAACGTTAAAAAATGAACTACTTGCGGAAAATTCTTCGTTTTTTAGCATGAGGAAGATTTTTAATTCATACGAGAATCATAAGAAATTTTCCTTTTGCTAATACAAGAAATGTACCTTCCATCTTTAAGATTTAGTATTTCATGTTTTAGGAATTATATTTTAAAGTGGTTCAAATATTATTTTAATCCAATTGTGCTTTTAGTATCATATTAAAAATAAAATATGTCAATTCTTTCATTCTTCGAGTAGTTAAAGTTGTTATTTTTTAGATATTGCCAAAGTTGTTTATTTAATTATTAACTTGAATAACCGATTAAATTAACCAAAACAGATCGGTCGATCCACTACAATGGAGCGATATATCCTACGATATTTTATTTCAGTGTTCTACGTCTGAAGACGGCACATTCTGTCAACAAATGATGTAGAGCTTATTCGGACAGATAACGAGACATTAAATATAAGTCTCGAAAATGCTGTCATGATTGGCAACATTTTTGATAGACCAAAAAAAAACTGCATCCCCTTGCGTTGGACCTGTCAGATCAAATACGTTGCCAATTCTACTCTGTGCGAGCTTAACATCTGGCCAGATACCGAAATGTGGTGTCAAACAATTAATGGTAAAAATACTATTAGACTATGAATTCCACCATTTCAGAACATTGGAATAAATGGGAGATGTTTTCAGTAAAACTTGTAACCATAAGAAATTAATTGAGTTACTGTAACGACCACTATTCAAAAACACGAGCACTATTCACAAACTTGATTGCAGAAATACTAGTAGTTTTTGAAATTGATTTAAACATTTTTTCCTTGCTTTATTTAATTTTGATATTCCCAGATTTTAAAATGTCTATGTGTAGAACTATTTATTCCGGCGAGAATTAATTTATATTTTTTCGTTTTATCAAATTATATAACATATTCATATTTATTTCTTTAACAAGTTTTTTTATCATATTATTTAAAAATAATAATTTATGTAATAGTTTCAATCTGTAATAAAGATGGAAGAACATTTTTTGAGGCATATGAGCATGTTAATTAAAATGTGTTTATAAAGTTTATTATGTTGTTTCTTCTACGGCACACGGTCGGGGCCTTCTAAGCCCTGGCCAGTTGTGTGTATGGATTTCTTTTTGACTGTAAATTATATAAATCACGTTAGTGTTTTTATATTTATATTTCCATTATAACCACTTTTGCTTTGCACTTACTCGCTCTGTTAAATTTAATTGTATTTTATAAAATTTTCAATCGTCAAAATCAATAAAAAATTAATAACAAAATATTATTATATAGAAGAGATTCAAAGTCTATCAATACATAGGGTAACAGACTTTTTATGAAAACAGCATGGAAAAATACATTTAAAAAGTAACAAGTCAGTTATTTTTTCAAATAGGCAATCCACCTAAACTAGGATGATTTGTGTAACCAAATTAAAGTTAAATTACAATTATTTGAGTAAATATCATAAAACTAATTTTGAAAAGTGCCAATTATAGATACTTAAAAGTTTCAACTGAAAAGCTTAAAAAATGTGACAATTAATCTGTAAGTGGAAAAGTTCCACGAAGAAATAAGAAACGCAGCATTCATTGGACGACGGTTTAGTAAATCAAACCTGTCTCCCAAAGGAAAACTGAAAAATACATGGTCTATTGTTTCATCATCCAGACCACACACGCCACCGGGATTTTCTACAATACCTATTATCATACTCGTATGTGTAGGTGACTAGCCACCACGCAGTGGTCCGTCCGCAAACGACACATGACGGACACTTCCATCTTGTATATTCTTATTGTATAAAACCATGGTTTCAAAGCGATAGATTATTGAATTGATTTATATCTAGAGCCCTTATTTACACCAGTTATAAACCATTCCAACGCGCATCGGTGCCAAGTATTATGTTTAATTTATTTAAAAGATCAAAAACCGGTTACAATGCTTTTGAAAAAGCATTACATTACTTTTATAGGCAACATTTCATTGTGTCTCAAAAGGAAAGTATTCAAGCAGTTCATTTATTCTATACAGACGTACGTATGCGAGTCGTGGAGTTCACAAAGAAGAGTCAAGATGAACTCAAGAGTTGTCTGGATGGCAATTTTGACTCGAATGATTGCCCAAAGGTTTTATTGTTCCTTGCTTATATTTTATCCGTTTGTGTACTTAATACAAACAAAAAATTCATGGTTGAGGCCATACTTATTTAAAGATAATTTTTAGTTTGTGCTAGTGGACATATTTTGTAAAGATTCAAAAACCTTTTCGAAATAATAATAAAAAAAAAGTTTACTCAAATCCTTTTCTCGAAACATGGTTTTCGAATAATAGGGGTTTGCATATCGGTATACAGTAACATTTTTAAAGTTAATACGACGTTTTAGGAATTAATATCAATTTTGTAATAAAGTGATTCCAGGAGAAAATAAAAAATCAAAATTTCTAAGAAATACATATAGATGCATACATATATACTATCTCGCCTTTACATTGTCAAAGTAGGTAGAAAACACAATACACTAAACTTTTATAGTATATCGCGATAAACATACAATATTTCTCCTCTTCTACATTCATACACTTTTTCATACAACTCCAATGATTTATCTGACTTTTTACATTGCCTTATTTCAGAATATCATTCACATTATCCAACTACAATGTCTGTATTATCATTCTACCCCGTCTACCACTCACATTTGCACTTGTATTTTAGTATGCTCAAAAAAAAATTCTTTCTACATGCTCAAACAAACTATCTCGTTTCATCTATTTCAGTGTGGCAATAAATGAATCAGTCTTAAATTCTCATTGATCTCTTATCACTTAATTATTTTGTCCTACATTGTCACCCCACGTATTCTTCTTAGCACATGTATTTCTACAAGAACAAAAATATTGTTGCGAACAATCATCTTCGTAATAATATATATGTTGATACGAGTATGGTTCAGTTTGGGTTTTATTGCCTCATTGTTTTTGTTTCCTATCCTTACTCGCCATTCAATATAGTTCATCGTATAGTATTTGAGTCATCAGTCTTAAATTCACGTATAAAATGTATATATTTTATTGTTTTCTCTTAACTTAAACAGATAAATAAAATACAATTGTATTTAAAAATCGATTCTCGTATATTTTCTTGACCTACACCCGTCGTACGGGCTTATTTTATTTATATTATGATTTGATAATTTTGCTTTTCCGGAAAGTAGTTTCCCATTTCTCGTATAAGTGTTATTAGAAAAAAATATGTTCTTTGCTAGCTTCATTTTAAACGTGTTGAATATTTATTATTATTACAGGTTATAACAGGTTAAGCATATTATTTACACAAACTGCTTAACTGGTTGATAATGTTATTTTGAATATGGAACAAACGACGTTGAATTCGGTGTTTGATGTTTTTTACTAACCCAGCGATAAAATGCTTCACTTAAATTTGATTTCATTTTCATTTATTTCACCGAACGAGCACATGTTCTCATTAAAAATAGTACTTTACTTTCAAACATCATTCGAGTACATCGTTTTGTTTCAAAAGCAACTAGAAACAATTCATAAATACTGTTTAATATCAGTACGAAATTAACCATTGTGTTTTTGAGTAAAATACGAATAAATTTGAAAATATCCCGTTTGTTCAGAGTAATACTTATTTTTACACTGTCCTTCCTACGTTTAAAACACTTATTTGGTTGAATGTGATAAGGAGTCACAATATTAACAATTTTTCACTTTTGTTTCATATCGTTAGCTGTTTAAAGACCCTATATTATTTTGCCGAATATATTCAGCTTCTATCTGACCATGAACTTGTGTTACGCTTATATGGAGTTTGTTTATAAGCTTTCTACGATTTTTTAACTCGTCCTCTTCCATCAATTGGGTGAGACTCTCAATTTTTATTTCTTCTCTAACATCCCTTCCTTTATCTTTTAAATGATAATATCGCACTCTTCTTGTTTTTTATAATGTTCATGAATTTTGTACAGTTAGATAATACTTTTATAAGTTAAGCGATCAGCTGATTTCCTTTATTTACAATACTTTTGTATTGTTGGTTATATGAGATTGCCATCTGGTAATAACTACACCAGTAAATACTTTTTACTTTCTAAAGCATAAAATATTTATTTAATATTTGCTCTATCGCTATTAAGCAACACAAAATAGTATTACACAAAGCTGAGCATAACGAAAGGCCTCGTCAAACTTATCATACCTTAAATATAACTTGTACAGATTTTTTGTACATCTTTCTTCATTAATTGTTCTATAAATGGCCGAACCATTTAAATTCTTCTTCATTTGTACTGTATTGTATTACACTTTCGTTAAATGCAGTACAACCTGGCGGGTTTATTGTCATGTGCCAATAGCTTCCAACCAACCAGAAAGATTTTAAAGATCCCATAAGTGAAAACCAGACTGGAATTCTTAAAAAAAATCTGGGCTTCAACATTCACTCTTTTACCTGCTGTGACTCTTCTTTTAAGATTGCATTCCGCTCAGCCATTGTCTTCAGTGAGGTTCAGGCAAAAGCCTAGTTTACTGGGGACATGACAAATGAAACAAACCCCGATCCATTAAAATTGCGTGTCCAAATTAAATTACCTGTTTTTTTTTTCGCAAATTACATATATTTCTAGTCATGTGTAAAACAAATAAAAATAAAATAAATATGAACTAAAGGATACAAAACAAAAAAATGAAAGCAAAAAGCGACTTTTAAATATCAATAAAGCTTAAGAAGAAAATCTGCCAAAAATATCAAGGAGCAAATATTTATATGAAAAAAGGTAATTTGGATTTCTTAGAATTTATTAAAACAATATGAATGCAAAAAAGATGTTTTTAACGTATTGCCTGAAGCGAAGCAAAAGATTATATTATTTTTATACTTGAAATCATGTTTTTTGTAAACAGCGATAAAATATTTTATCTTGTAATGTACGCGAGTGGGTAGAAACCCGCCAAAATGTAGGATAATGATTTTTCTATTTTTGAAGACATATTTTAAAAGAAAATATGTATCCTAAGGTTTAAAGTTTTTTTTTCGAATTTTCATTTCAATTGGTTAGTATCAACTAGCCTTTCTTAAATTATTCTTTACCTTCAAGTTGAAGATACTTCATAGTTATTTAGTCTGGAACTTATTAATGATTTTTAAACGTTTTTTAACAATAAATATTGTATTACGATTTCATCGTATAAATTCAACCTGGCGGATCAATTTCCATGTATGTCTCTTACATACGTGGAAATTAATCATGGAAAGGATGTTAAAGAGATCGAAATTGAAAATTATTCTATTTGAATTAAATGAGTGTCAGTGGGAATTGAAATCACAACCTTAGAGTCAGATATTTGATTCAAAGAGTCAATTTAAATATAATTTTTACTTGCGTCTCTGGCCACATTGGGATTGATCGAGACTGACGAAAAGGCTGGTTGTCTTATTAAACTGGTAACAAATTCTAGAATTACACAAAAAACTTGAAAATTCTAATGTCAGATCTTTTTCCATGTGTCCAATCAAATTCCATATGTCAAATCAATTTCCATATGTCCAAATTTTACCTTCTTCTCTGGTCACATTGTGATTGATCGAGACTTACGAAAAGGCTGGTTCGTTAACTAAACTGGGTACAAATTTAAGAATTAAACAAAAAGTTGGAAAATTCCAATGTCGGATCTTTTTCCATATGTCAAATCGAATATTATACGTCAAAGCGAATATCATTGGACTATTGAGAACAAAGTAAAACAATTGTACTATGCTGGATTCAACAGGTCATTCCATGGTTTCATCAAAATAATATCAAGACGTTTATATCCTATATCTCCAGAATGTGAATTCAATCACTTCGCAGGTGACAGGAGAGACAATCTCCTCGATAGCTCGATGTCTGGTGTGGTCTGGAGGAACAAAGTCTCACGAGAAAACGATCACGTATTCTATGTGAATGGGTTTTATGTGGTTATTATTTGTTACATACTAATGCTTCATCTACACTCTTATAATTTATATTAAAAACCCTAAGACCTAGTTTAGAACAAATACTCAAAGTTTGAGATGGCAAAAATAACATCAAAAGATTTGAGATATTGAAATGTGAATCGAGAAAAAAAATATGGGGATAACACGCTAGATTACGTTGATAAACTCCATACGAGTGGTTCAGAAGACATGGTCAACCCTTCTCATTTTATTTTCATTGGTGCGTACATAGAAATATACCATAACACCTTTTGAGGTAAAACAACAAGGCATACCTTCAAGTCTTTCTATTCATGATCACAGCTCTTGTCTCGCATACATCTCATCATACAAGCTTTCTTTATTCGCATACCACTTATCTTTTTTGTCAGTAATCACTATCTCCTTCCCCTCTTACTTCGGTCTACCTTAATCTCGCGTTTCATTAATTCCATACATATTGATTTGTTTAGTAAGTATTTCTTAACGCATTATATCAATGTGGCCAAATCACTTAATGATTCATTTCCTCTACTTATTACATTCATTTCTAATAAGTAGTTATCTTTATCAAAGGTAATGTAAAAAAATATTTGTTATTGAATTTAAAAATGTCCTTGAACTAATAAAAAAATACATCAATATTTAGGAGCGAAATTAACAAACAGTTATCCTAAATCCTTTATCTTAGTTAACTTTAAAAGAGATACAAGGTAAAACATACGACTAATCTGTTTTCCTTTTATTAGTGATAAAAGCTTTTATGTTTATTTTCTAAAAACATCTTAAAGTAAGAAAAAGTAATAACTTATACATCAGTTATTTTTAAACTCATCCATTATCTTTATTATTTAAAGCAATATTTTAAATCATTTTCAAGATGTACGTACTTCAAACTTAGTTATAAATTCTATTAAATTAATCTTATTGTATTTTGTTTGGGATGATAATCTACTTCGAACTAATTTACGCTTAGAAGTTAAAACATATAATAAGTAATTTCTTACCTCTCGCCTTTGAGCAGCTAAGACAAACAGAAATAATTATTGCTTTATCGTTGATTCTGGTCCAGGGTGGGTTTAAGGAAAACTTTTATTTACTTACTTGCATTGACTACACCTCCCGTGACTTAGATGGTAGGAGTCCTGTCGTGTAGTCCTGAATTGTGTGAGGGCTATATTTGATAAAGTGCATACTTCACGTCCTCGAGGTTGTAAATTCGCGACATATCATGTTTTATGAAACACGTGGTGTCGATTGGTGACTGTGCATGCGGTTTGCTTTCTAAACAAAAATATCAAAGTATCATAAAATACTGGAATGTTCTAGGATACTCCTAGATGGTCACCCTTGCAAAGTTATTGTCTTGAAATTATAATAGCAAGATATCTTAAGATCCAAACGGTTGGGGATTGAATAATAAAATATCCAAAACGCCGTCCCGAATCGTAAGGAATTCCATTGTCATTCTTTGTTTAAATAAAAGGGTTCTATAATAAAATAAAAAGGTGGTGTCTGTGACAGCCAGGTATATTTCCTAGAAGCATCTTCTCAATGACGACATGGTTCCACGTCTGTACATTCGGGCGGCGCTCGTATTGGTAAGGGAGACAGAAATATTTGTCTTATCTTTTTCGGGACTTGCCTTGAAGGGGGAAACATACGCGCGCAGCTTCCTTTTCCTTTGGAGACTTGGCGCTGTACGGACGTTCCTTCAACGCTGGTCACACGGAATACTGCCAGACTTATTTGCTGACTTTCTCTGCTGTATCACAGACGTTTCAGGACGACATCTTCAATTTTTGGTGAATATTGTTTCCTGTATTTAATGCTGGATTTCAGACAGGACCTTAAGCCCTGGCTCAACTTAAATTCTAATTTGCCATTGTAAATCCCCTTGTTAAAATTCACAACACAGTCTTCGAGCCATTGATTCGCGAACCGAACTTTAAACTTTTTTTTCTTGACATACGTTCAAGTTTTTTTTATTTTTTTTATTCCATTTATTTAATAAACTGTTTTGTTCTTAAAATTATATCTCGTTTAATTGTGCCCCTTGTCCTGTTGAGAGTTGAGAAAGAGTTACTCAGAGTGTCAATAACCCAACGAACCCCTGAGATCTAAAGAGTACTTGCCTCTTTAAGAAGCCGGCGGAGCAGAGCAGCCGTCACACCTGGTAAGATTGGATTTTGGTAAACTTGATTTACGTAATCAAATGTGTACATCTTATTGTTTCTAAAAATAGGAAAAGGTATGACAATTAATGGTTGGATTGACGTTTACATCCATGTTTTTAGGAGAAAGGTTAGCGTCTTTCTGGCTGGTTGTAAGAAACTATTATACAATATGGCAAGAAATCTACTAAGATAACATTTATTTATTAACACAATAAATAACACTTATGTCTCATTTACATAACAGTAAAATTTAAAAATCAAAATATATCAATATATCCTAGGATTTTTATTTAAATTTATGAAACAAATATCTTTCAAGATATGATGCTTAAACATACCAATGCACAACAAATGTTATCAACAATATAAGGCTTACGTATAATAACTTGGAAACCAAATTTAAAAAATACAACCTCCCTCAAGGATAAATTTTAGAACTAATTACAAATAAAAAATATATACGAGTATTTCGTTTGAAAAGCAAAATAATAACATTGCTCTAGTCAAGATTGAGGAAATGCTCGAGGGAAGTTGTACTCAAAAACGTCTACATTAAAAATATCCACCAACCGAGGCATGGCGATACTCAATTCCTGCGTTCGCACGATTGATGAATAACAACGTGTAACTGTAGTTAACAAATTGCTTTTGGCTTATTTGAATTGTAAAAGCTTTCGTGAGTTTCTAGTAAGAGTGTGAAAACCAATTTGAACCAATATGAACCAATTTGAACCGGCGCTATTAACGAAAGTCTAGTACAATACAATGAGAGGCTGGAAATAAATTGTTTCTTAAAAATCGAACAGGGATTCGAGTATTTTTTATTTTAGAAATATCTTGTTCGCTTTTCATAAAAAATCTAGTAAAGAAAATATCCTGGATAACTTACCGAAAAACGTATGATATATTAAAATAAAATACGTTAAATAAACATCATAAAACTAAAATGATTTTAGGTTGGATTATCCTAACACATTAATTTGAAACTCGTAATTTATGGATTTCTGGAATTTATAAGCAACTACATAAAAAAACAGTTCAATGAGGTCCGGGAGGAATCAGACCACATTCACAACGATTATTGAAGGAGATACAGTTTTAAGATTGGACTCCACATCCAGTTGAGTGAGCCAGTGAGAGTTGTGTAGGAGTTGCTGCGACATCCCATAGTCTCTCATAGACGGAAAGAGGATATTATTATCGCCGCTATTATTATTTTGACGGAAGAATAATAAATGAATAACATATATTGTTATGTATGTAAAAAAATACTTGTTAAACAAACACAAAATAATATTATTATATCGAAAAATTAAATGTCAATAAGTAACCTTACGACGCACCTGGCGTAACCTTTACTCCAGGTTCTTAATCCTTAATCCAAGATAAACTTTAGGTTACAGCCAACGCAAATGTGAGTTAGTCCTGATGAGTCGAGACTAATTGCTTCAGAGCTCATGAATATTTCTCGATATGAATTTGTGCGTTGAAATAATATTAAATTGGGCACACGTGTCCACTTGGATTTATGATCCTATAAATTACTTAAGAATCTTTATGAGATATAAGAATAATATTCTATTTGAAAATATATGTGAATTGTTAAAAATTATATAAATAACAACATGCTGTTAACGATCAATGTTGTTAAGATTTTTTGGCAGCAAAAATGAAAAATATTTTCAGTTAAATAATGGGTACAGTAACTTGTTATTATAATATCAGTTAATATAGGCATACCGTATCACAAAGAAGATGATTTTTTGGATTTTTGGCATTTTTTATACGAGTTTTTTTTCTGAAATACAGAGAAAAAAGTGTCAAAAAGTGAGGATTTTGAGGTGCTATTTTTTATAAGAGTTTTTTTTCTGAAATACGTGTCATAGTGCATAAAAAGTGTCATAAAACAATAAGCTAAGTGGGTTTCAACATATGTCAATAATATTTTACATTCCTTGAGCTAAAGTTTTACTTACTTTGAGAATGAGTTTAAAAGTTTTACTTATAAGTTATTGCAGTGTTACATGTTGTATTAACTGTAACCCATAAAATACGGGATGTAAATTGACTTGCTAAGCTGAAAATTGGAAAATTAAAAACTGTTAAAAAAGTTAAAAGACTGAATGTTTGTTTTAAAGTTTTTATAACCTGGACAATATGATTGCTTAACAACTCCATTGAAATTGGAAGGAACTCACATTGTGGTTTATTTTCATCTTAAAGAAGCCTTAAAGCAGCAATATTTGAACGTTTTGTCAGGAGATCTCTCAGCTGCAAAATTAATAGAGTAGCAGAATGCAGTATTCATCAAACCACAGTTATGAATTTCAATTCTTTTCTTGTGAAAGTTTTCACGAGGACTAAGTTCAAGTATTCTCTCAGAACATTGTCAAAATTTAGCACTTCTTCAGCACGACGTTCGTTCGCTTCTTCTTTGGTCTCTTGTCGTTGATGTACTTGTCGAAAATCCTTCTTTCAATGAGATTTAAGAGCGAAATGCTCATTAGCTGCTTCCTCGTCAGACTCTAGATGTCTAAACATATGTGTATATAAAATCATCACGCCGTGTCCCTTGC
The DNA here is from genome assembly GCA_949825065.1 of Odontocerum albicorne. Taxonomy (NCBI): domain Eukaryota; kingdom Metazoa; phylum Arthropoda; class Insecta; order Trichoptera; family Odontoceridae; genus Odontocerum; species Odontocerum albicorne. Next base: position 25,927,126 of record OX463854.1, on the reverse strand, counting down.
GGAGTGGACACAGATAATAGGTATCTAAACTTATCTATCCATGCACACAATTTTCGTATATTTCGCATTCATATATATTGTCATAAACTTCATACTTTTCCCTTTATCTTCCTTTAAAATCTGGTCCATTTGATCTTGCCACATTTCTTAGATGTACATTTTCCCTGCAGTATGATAATACAATTTACTTTTTTAGTCGAGAATTCTTGTTTATTTTTATATTTTATCATAATGTTTATACTAATTTAAGCATTTTATTATAATGTTCATAATAATTTAGGTGTATCGCAGCAACTTCCTAGTAAGTTTTCATAGTTTCTTTGAACACAAGCTAAATAAATGACCTAATATGTATTATAAAAATATCTTGGTTTTGTACCACTTAATCTTTTTTACTCTTTTAAACTACGTGATATTTTCACAGCTCATAATTTCCGAAAATGTCTGCGCTGTTCTTTTAGCCCTTTATCATTTTTCTCTGCCAGGATCTGTTCCTGGGAGAATCTCTGGCCTGGCACTGGAACGTGACCAAAACTACGTGGCCAAAAGAGCATATTTACGTATTCCATTCTGATACATTCTGCAGTATCTAAACAAAATGAATACACTTTTTCTGCAGCAGCTTAAACAAAATAAAAATCTTGATTTTGTTGGGCAAGATTTCATTTCCTTTACGTTCAAAAGATATTTATTTATGTATAACTTTAATATATGTGGTTTATTGCACATTGAAAATCCTTTCAAATATATTTGGCGTACAAAGTTAATAATTGGTATAGAAAAATTTAAATGAAGGATTAATTTTTTTGAGTTTTTGAAAAAAAATACATTTTTAATATTACAAACAAAATAATAAAAATATATTGCAAGTTAAACGAGGTTATCGATAAGCAAGAATAGAAAAGGAATGATAAAAAAAATGATAGAAAATCAGGAAACAAACGCCATTTTACTGAAGGGAGATGAAAGATATCATTTTCCGAGAAATGCTAAGAGCTGGGAGAAAGTGTTTGAAAGCATCACTTATCATAAATTTTCCTTATCTAATGTAGTTGAAAAGTTTCACAGTCCATGAGATGCTGGATGCATTTAAGTACTTGTTTTACATCTAGTTTTAGAAGGATTGATCCTTTCGAAATCCGCATAACCCAGAGTCGATCTGCAAATGAGATATTAATAAAATCCGACAACTGTGAATCTGGTTAAGTATGAACCTAGCAATGCATTTTTACTTCACTGCACACTTTTGTAGGCATTATTGACGAAATACATAATTTGATAAAATGTCACAGTTAACTTGTTAAAATACTCCTAATGGAACGGTCGAGTATTTGCACAATCCATATAATGATAAAAAAAAGAAAATTATGCAAAGAAACTTTTTACTCCACGACGTTCGCTATCGAATTTATGCACCCAAATGTTTGCGATATGACATACAGTATTTTTCATCTATTTGAAATGAAAAAAAAACACGAAATAATCCATATTTTATGTCCAAATAATAGTGATGATTATATTGATTTTGATTTCTGTGCAGTTTATTGACAAAATTACTAAAGGGGCTTTGATGAATTCACGTAGAAAGAAGCGTTTTGTATTTTCTTCTGAAAGTTTCCAGATTCTCCTCCTTGCATATACGAGTATCTATAGAGAGACGGGTGGTTTGCTAAATTTATCATTGAAATTTTCTTCGTCAGTCTTATTTGCGACCTCTGTAGTCTACAGAAATGGTGTAAGTGAGACTCATGTCTTCGATTTTCAGTATTCGATTGAAGATGGTACCCAAATAAGAAAAAAAAATTAAGATTTCTTTCCACATTTCCCCCCTGAAATGCATATAAAATTTTATCGTAGAAGAGTTAGAGACGATGAATATATTGATATCAAAAGTGTTTTTTAAATTATGATAAGGGTGGATTATGTCTTATTGGAGAAGCAAGATTGTTCTAAATTAAGGTAAGCCGAATTAACCGCAAAATATAATATGTGAAATTATATACTCGTATGATGTTTAAGAAAACAAATAATTCTTCCTTCACTAGATTAGAAGGGCAGCCATTGTTCGGAAACAAATAAAATATTTAATTCTGATAACGAAGGCATCCTGAATTGTTCAACATTTCAAAGAAGGTCTCCACTATCTTGTTTAATCCATTGAAGTTTGGCATGATATTCGCATTTATGATCTTTGAAGTTGGGCATGATATTTGCATTTAGGGTAGGTTATAAATATACCAAACCAATATATTGAAGTATAATTATATCTAGTATATTCAATAATTCGTCGCTTGTTCGCAATCAACATCCGCGCAGTTAGTTATGGTTAAACTGAGACTTTGGGTTAGCAATTTTTTTCTATGATTGTTGGAGGGGGGGGGGGGGGCAATCTGTTATAAGATACAAGTGAGATAATGGAGGCGACCAAGGATTTAGTGGTTTGACTCGGATATATGATTGTATGAACTCAAAAATTCACTGACGAGGATTTAGTATTTAGGTCTTTAGAATCACTCAACTATTAAATTCAACTGAGGAAAGACTTATCACTTAGCAGGCGCTTAATACTTGACAAATACACCTGTAGAAACTTTTAGTCAACATTTTCAGTAGCAGTTGATTTAAAATTAAGAGGAGATGTTGTATCAACGATTCCACACAAAATCTTGCTTTCAGAAGTTGTTAAGCTGGTTTTATTGAATAACGTTCATAATATGATTTTATCATATGTGACACTGTATGACAGAATACGAAATTAAGTGATAATGGATGAATGTGAATATAATGCTTATGTGTTGAGTAAAATGATAAGCAGTTCACTTTGAGCATGTGAAATAAATGAGTCAAGAAAGACTTACAAAAGATTATATATAGCAAATGTGAGTGGAAGATGTGGTAGAAGAAGACTAATGAAAGTATAGTTAGATCAATTGAATAATATTTTGAAAGAAAGAAACGATAAAAGTCAGGAAAATCATAGGAGATATGTGAGAAAGCATGTGGATGTGGAGGACGCAAAATATGTGTATTTAGATATAAAAATCTTCTCTGTGTACTGCGTCAGGGAGATGATGTGATAGTTATGTATATGTATATATATTTTTACAAATTCGAACATGTAGCGCTCTTTAAACGACATGTTATAATTGAAAAAAATAATATCCTTACTTTCATTTGATGATTGGTCGAAGATAATTTCATGTGTTCAGCATAACACATTTAGAAACAATTAAAAACATATTTTTCCAATATAATTGACCATATTTTTTGATGAAGTGATTAAAATACAGGTAATTAATACAAACAATATTTTTTTCCATTTCTCGAGTATGTTTTTTTTTCATTTAAACCCTTAAAAGCGTGTTCACTAATTCCGTGAGCCAGCTTTGGTTCCATCAGGCGTTTAATTAACTTCGCAAACAAGTGAACGTTAGTAAATTGAACCCGTGATCTGTTCCGAATGACGGGAAACGCAATTACCCAGGGAAAATTGCCGAACCCACCTCGGGATCCTTTAAAAAGTCTGGTGTTGTTTGACAAGAGACCCTTGACAAATGGTGTTTGTTTTTTTCCCCACAGGACATAATAAATTGCTTAGATAGAAATCAAAAGACTTCTTTAAGTTCTATTTCATGTACGAGAATGTATTGAGTCTTATAGGTTTCTAAGTGTGGAAAATCTCTCCATGTGATTCGATTCGCTATTTGGTCTGTCTGTTGTGTGACCGATCGGATGTTTCGAGGTTCGTCTTGGAATCAGTCTCAATATATGTGAGTTAGTAAGTCTTGCGCCCCGAGGTCGTTAATATGATAAAAGGTCAGTATATAATATCTAGATTATTGAAACCTTCTAATGAGTAGTTTTGGAACACAGAAACCATCCGTCTCGTGTAGATTATACCATTAAGGTCCAAAAGTTTCCGGCCCAAACAAGTTAGATCGTGTATGGACGTTTTCATGCTAGTGTTGTTAAATTTCTGCCAGATTTTCCCCTTCTTTTGGAAAAAACTTAAAAATCGTGTCATTTAAAATTTTTGATATTTCAGAATAAAACGAAACAGCACGTCTTCTATTGGATTAAACTGACATACTACTAGAGATATCAAATTTTAATTGTAACATCGCCTGACCATGGGATGATTATGGTCGGCGTGATATCTGTCTATGTATGTTTTAACTAGTTCATGACGTAAACTTTTGAACCTTAGTAGTATGTTTATTATTTACAAGCCACAAATATCGTTAATCTCATTAATTTTTAAAATACATATATGACGCTTATCGTGCATTTTTTGTTGGGGTAAGTAGAAAGGGCAAAGCGTATAACTTTTCTGTAACTACGTAATTATTTCATCTCCCCTTTATCCGTATACGAGTATGAGTATCGCAAAATTAAGTTTTTTTTTCATTTCGTATTCTCCTACTTTGCTTAAGAAAGTAAATTTTATTTTCTAAAAAGTATATCTTTAAGCCACATCAACTGATGTTCTGTTGACCTCTCACAATCAACCTAGGAAATAGCGAGCACTCGTCAATGATGTGATCTGTGGTCCGCAGAACACAGCATTCACAAAGGAGAGACTGCACAAGCCCCCATCTATGCATGCGGTAAGCGTAGCATGACCACTATGCTCACCACCAAAGCCGCCACCACAGAGACGGTTCAGCGATAGTTAATTGCTCTTATGTTACTCTGTATTTCTTAAAAGTGATTTCCAGTCATGGTCAAAGCAAAAATTATTTGATATTTTTTTCAAACTGTTCAAATTACTTAATAAAAGCAAATAATTTATTTTGTTATCATTACTGATGTAGCTCTCTAAACAAATTATACACATTGAAGTCAGGAAAAAAAAAACATATATTTGCATTATGTAAACGGTGAATGTTTGTCCGCTTTTCCCGAACCTACACACGTACGGGTATAATATTACACAAGAATTATGGCAGACTACCTCCCGCTACCCCAAGGGTGCTTGCAAACGGCGATCACTATCCCACACCATCCCTATTCCCGCTGCAAATATTCGTTCCATGCTTATTTATATTCACATCACTAAGCATATTTTTATGGACGGGGTTATAAAAGAGGTGGGAACGGAGGAACAGTTTGTGGAACAAGATTTCATTAATAAAACTTTATCACGAAAAAAATCAATGTGTAGTCAAGTGATCGAGTAATGGCAGTCAAGTGTAAAGGCACTGCTGAACCAAATAGAAATCAGAAAGTAAATAAATATACATGTATATAATGGCCCCTGTGGGTTAATTGGTAACCTATCTTCTAGCCTGGATGTTGTGGGTTCGATTTCCGCTGGGAATAATTTTTACTATAAAAGTGTTCTAATGTCGGTATTATTTTAAAGCCTCTTTAAAAGCTTTCTGGTTATTTCGACGATATTCTCACATGGCGATAAGTTCGCCAGATTGTAGTGTATACAAAAAAAGACCTGATTTTTATGCACCATGATAACTTAAGTTTAAACCAAAACAAAACATTTTTAAAAGACTAGTAAAAAATGAATTAATTGCACTTCCATTCTATATAGTACAACCTGTCGGGTTAATTGCTATGAGGCCATCTAGTTCAATCAACAACACAGAAATTAACGAAGACTTATGTGAAAACCGAAATCGCACCCTTTTAAAAATAATTGGGCACACACAAAAATCGAGCCCGTAGCCCCCGGTTTAGGAGAATAACATCTTACAAACTTACTACAATATTATTATATCGTGAAATATCCTGCTAAATCTTTCGACTTATAAAAATGAATGTGATGAACCGAAAAATGAAGAGTAATTTAGGCTATTATATTCTCTCGCACTGTATCTTGAATATTTTTAATTACCGGTGCTCTCCTCTAAGAGGGTCCTTTAGATAATAAGAAGGATAATTTTCATTACCGTGGGTTGGTGAGACAGGGAGGTGGGTCACATCTTGAAGCGAGATTCCATTACCAAGATTGCAACTGAAGCTGAAATTAATGGACCGAGAGTAAAAGGGCGACCCAGAAAATATTAACCAGATGAATCTAGTCGAGATGCTGGGATTTTTTGTAACTGCAATATTTTAAACGACCCTTAAGGCAGATACTGTCTTAACCTAGATCCAAGATTAAGGGTGGATTATTGAAAAAATATCATTTTTACGTTGTTTCTTTCTTTTTATATTTCTCCATTTGAATTTTATATTGTGCTAGATTTTTAAATGAAAGTAAATGTTATTGAAATGCGTTCACTTAGATAATTATTTGGTGTATCTAGATGTGATAAATAAACATGAACTAATAACATACTCGTATGTGTTTAACATATGTATAGTGAAAAAGAAAACTTGGAGGTAGTTGGAGGTTTTGCTATGTTGAACGGATAGGTGGTAAAATACTGACTAATAATGTTTACAATGCAAGCATGAGTGGAGGATAATGTATGGTTTGATAAAATCAATGGAATTTTGAAAGATGAAAACATAAGGATTAAGAGATAAAAAAAGAACGACGATCTCAATGACCTAGTTGGTAAAACGCTTGACATCCAACCCGACGGTTATGGGTTCGAGTCTCGTTTGAACTCTATATTTTTAAAAAGGATGCCAGTCTAGTTTTAACTAGAGGCCTCTTCAACATTTTGGTTGGTTTAAATATATTACCATATGGCAGTAAGCCCGTCAGGTTCTACTGGATGTAACGAAAGTGTAATACTCGTACAATACAAGGAATTTATGAGATGTATGGATTTGGAGGAGGTGAAACAAGGGTGTCATGATAAGACAGTTTGACACTGTCATCTCTGCTTACCTCGACAGAGAAATGATGTGATGGGATGTATGTATGTAGTTACTTTGTACCTATCTTCATTTGCATATATTATGTATTAATTGGTTACCTTATATCTATCTATAATATCTCCGTAACTATAAGTAGTATAAGCAGTTAACGTATTTATTTTTACCTCATTTAATGAGTTAATAAGGGTCTAATTGATTTATTAAAAGTTTTCCCAAATACTTATCAGTAAATCTAAGGCAATCCATAGTTCAACACTTAATTAAAAAACGAAACTATATTTTTACTTAAGATATTAGTATAAATAAGCATCCCCTTATCCTTCCCATTAACTTTTTCAGTCAGTCAATAATTCGAATCCCAAGTTAGAGCGTCCTCAAAGAAAGTCTGCTATTAAAAAGGCGCTATATAAAAGTTAAAATTCATATAATTTGATAGAGAAAACCGATATTTAAACTTTAGCCTCCCCTATATACATACATCTCATTAGCTTAATATGCAAAATAGCTTAATATTCAAAGAATCATTCTTCCATTACTCTTACATCTCAGTTTTTTTCTTTCAAAATCAGGTATATTTGATCCAGCAACGTTTTCCTCGATATGGTCTACCACGCATACGCGTATCTGCCTTGTATGTTTGCTTAGTTATTTTTTCATTATTCATTTTTTCACGTGTCAAAACCATCTTAAAACTCTTTTCTCCATCTTTATTGAAGCATCAAATTTACCTGTGCATTAATTTCTAATGTCTGCATTCTGTGTTCTTTCCTACATTAATACTCTACACATTTTTCTCAGTGCCTGCACCTTCACATCATTAATTCATTCAAGTCCAAGTTTCACTTCTATACGTCAAGGCGAGCACCAAGATACTAAGAAAGTCACATGGTTCTCCATTTTATCATTTTTTTAATTTATGAGTGTTTGAAATAAGTATTTTGACCAGACTATGAATCTGGTCGTAAAACAATGAAAGAAATATATGTTACCTATGAGTTATTTATGAGTCTAAGGTTTATGATTTCACTTTTTTGTACTAATAATTGAATTCTTCAATTTTTCATTACAGTGTTTGATATATAACTGACAAATTTTTAAGCGTATTTAATTTTAAATGCTGCAGGTACGTTATTTTTCCGATTCGCTTAACTTTATCATTTCCTGCTAAACCTCCTCATGTTATAAACAGCGCAATATTACATACATGATGATAGATAAAACAATTAAACAAGTTAAGGCGGATTAAAATCGATTTACGATTCTTAATTTTTGCAATTATGTTACCAACAAAGGCACAAACTTTAGTACTCCATAAAATTGCAATACAAAAAATATGAATATTCAACTAAAAAATACACAATATTTCGATACAATAATTAATTTTACGTATTATAAACGTATTAATGCGTATACACATAAATCTCACTTGCTGGGTAGGCAGATATGACCAATTTCCATTCTTTCTATCCTAGCAAACAACTTTCGTCTACTCCACATTCTTTCAACTCGCCAAACAATATTCTGATATTCTCACTTTATCGCCTTTCAAAATATGGTCCACTTCATTCAACTGCGTAATTCTTGGCCTTCCTCTCCTTGCAGATCTTGCACTCCTGGCCTTTCTCTACTTGCAGATCTTGCACTCTTGGCCTTCCTCTCCTTGCAGATCTTGCACTCTTGGCCGTCCTCTCCTTGCAGATCTTGCACTTTTGACAAGTTTACTCACTGTCATACTTTTGTTTAATATTACATCTACGTTTCCATACTATTTAAACGTTCCTTTCTTTATCTTGTTTAGAACATTTATTTTACACACGAATTAATTTAATTTGTCTTCTTTTACATATTGACACTACAAGTCTTTCTTGTGCACGCATATCCACATTTTTAATCTTACTTGTATCACACAGCGGAAAAGGTAATGCCTGAAATTACTAACATAATGGACTAAACACGTGGTTCAAGCATATTTTTACTCTGATATTTAAATAATAGAACTCGTTTTCGTTCGTTACTTGTATCATTTTTTTGCTAAGTCCAAGCTTCACTACCATTCGTCATGGTGGCTAACAGCAATTTTGTGTATTGTCAATTCGTTACTTTTGACAAAATGAAGGTTACTGGATATTACGTTAGGCAATCTATTTAATAATAAATAAATATAGGTTGATTAATAGGAACGTTGTATTTACATTAATGCACATATCCTGAAATAACATACGAGTGCATTTTAAGATAATGTCGAAGAAAATACATTTAATAAAGCAGTAATCATTAGGTGTGAGCTCATCTCATAACACTCACAAATAGAGTGTGAGCCCGGTCGCGAGGACATCAAATGTTTTTCAGCCCACACATGTAAAGTAAAAACATTTAAAATAATTAAAAAAGAAATCAATACAGCACTTAATACAATATTATGTTCACTGATAAAAAAATAGCATGCTAAATTTAATATAATACATATTATAACATATAGCCCGCAATCACACACACTCATTCTGAGGCAAAGAAAAAGAAAACATGTTCAAGAAGGAAGCCACCAAAAGTTCCGGGCTCATCCCACGCCACCCTTCCAGCCGAGACACGTGCCATTAGGAGGGCTAACTCAGCTCCAAGGACACCAGATATCAGATATCTCAGCCCATACTTTTGAGCACATAAACTATTGTATGATATAAAAATAACAGTAAAAAAACCGTATTTACAAACTGTTAAAAAACTAAACCTTTTCCCTCCCGGACAAATAAGCTATTATGGTACATATAAAAATGACAATAAATAAGCAGTTATACTATTATTGTTAAAAAAAGATAATCCACATATACGCACACACACGAAAAAAATAAAAAAAGTAAATACGAGTTCAAATTTTAACAATTTAAATAGAAAATAATGTTCATACACAAGACAATACACATTCATACACAAATACATAAAATGAAAACAAATCAATTGTATTGAAAATTGTGTAAAAATTGTCATTTTACTGTTGCTATCCTTCTTTCAAAATCTCTCTGATATCAAAACTCATCTAATTGTTGCAATTCTATTCCTAAAGTACAACAAACGAATCTTTGTGTAAATTATCGTTAACAAAAATAATAACTTATGTATACAAGTTATATGAAGTCACTTGTCTGACTTAAACAAAGGTCTTTGAATTTTATAATATCTCAGTGTTCTTGTATGGGTTTTAAACATAGACATTTTCGTAGAAACCCACACAAAACGTAACTATTTATAGAATCATGGATAGACGCGTGCTGGGTTTTACAAGATGAGACAGGGAACGCTATGAATAGATTCGTTTCAAAGGTTAATAATTGAGACCGTAAAACGATTGAAATGGAAGGAGATCGGGTATAACATAAAGCTAGAATAATAAACAAAATAAATCACCTCACCATTCCGAAAATGAGTACCACTTATGAACAGATAAGCCATTTTGTTTATTTGGTTTCAAAAACATTTTACATACCTCCATTAGAAATGAGATAGATAAAAAAAATATATTTAAGAAAGTACTAAAATATGGATAGTCGATATAGTCATGATTATAATACGTCTTTGGTCACCTCACCATACTTATGAATATGTGTGTATATATATGCGTATGCGCTAATGTGTCTAGATGTCTATGACAATGCACGTCAGTTTGAATGTGCAATTGACTATTATTTTATTTTTCTTAATAACATATCATGACGCCCTCCGTGACCTAGCAAGTTAGACGCTTGCCTTCCGTGGGCTTACAGCCTCGATTCCCGTTTCAATTTCTCAAATCCATTGGTGTTGATTAATGAAAAAAATACATATGGTTCGAGTATCTAGCATTATGAGTTAAAAATATTGTATTTCAACACACAACAAACATACGTACATACAGGTCATCACGCCATGTTCCTTTTGAGATAGCTCTCATCTTATCCACCAGATAGCACTCGTCTTATCCACAGTAATAAATCTTGCCATACATGCTCTTCCGATTCTCAAATTTCTTACTTTTACCTCAGTTTAAATTTGTCCAGTAATCTCCTTCCAATCTTTGCTTGGTCTACTCCTTCCTTGTTTTCTATTCATTCCACACAAATATATTTATGTCGTGTTTCTCAACTCATTCTCTTATTTTGATCAAATCAGTGCAAGAATCATTTTCTAATAACATCCATCTCGATCAAAAAACAATTATGCGATATTTTTTTCATTCTGAATAATTTATCCAAGGTTATCTTTTAAACCTTATCTTGGTTTATATATGAAAAACCTTCATCAAATATTGTCTGATTTTATTGAAAATGGTAATAACAAATATTCTTAACATACGAGTACTAAGGAAAAAAAACTTCCTAATGAAGTCAAAAATGTCCTAAAAGTGTACAAAAAAATCTATACGTAGTTTGGAGCTAAATTCACATAAAGTTTAAAAAAATGTTGTACTGAGATGAACTATTTAATACTTTGCATTGCAGTATTATATAAGTATGGCGGTTGATAATGCCCAAGAACAACAAGAATTAATATGTAGATTAATTTTCATTTAACAAAAAAAAAAGACAAAATATATCTTGTAAACAAAAAAATGAAGATGTGTGTTTTTGTTAAGCATCAAATTAACCCATTAGCGAATTTGCTTCGTTGACAATAACCAGGGAGTCCCCAATATTAAGCAATATTAAGTAAACAGTCTCCAAATGATAATCATTAGGGGGCTTTCGGTCCCGCCATTAAGGGTCTCTAACGACCACTTAAGTGAGCACTTGCTGGGGAATATTAGCTTAAGAGAAACAAACGATTTACCAAGCATTTTTATGCTTTCAAAATTAGCCACTTTACTAGAGGGAAAGGTGCAATACATTGATTTATATTTTAAGGATTTTCACGAGGTGTAACAAGCGTTATAATTCAGTTAAGAAAATACATTTTTGAATAAGAAAAGAAAGAAAGACCAATAGGATTTATTTCTTCCACGTTAAAGCGTAAAACGCGATATTTGACCATTTCAATTTACGTATACAAAAACAAATGTCTTATCTAAAGTGTCCGAAATCACTTCAATAGTGCTTTAGATATAATTAAAAATCTATTTTCATTAAAAGTACTAAGTACGTTTGAATTGTTGACCTCCGTGATTCAGTTAGTAGGTCCTAGTTTTCCAGCCCAGGGGTCACATGTTTGATTCCTGTTGCTACCCAATTTTATTAAAAAGGGTGTCAATTTAGATTTCACTTAAGGTCGTGAGAATGTATTGTTATGACCCAAGTAATCGACCCTTCAGCTTAATATCACTGGGGTGGGCAACTGAATCACGTGCTAAAATGCTCCCGCACGTGAATTATAGGTACATTCGCACACATCTAGCGCGTGCGAATATTGTTACCAGTCGAACTCTCAAACCAGAATGTTACCCCTATTTTTATGGATACTTCTACTTAAACTTCCTGGTGGAATAGTAGTCTTACCTACAAGGCCACAAGGCTTTATATTTGATGGGTTTCCCAAATGAGGAGTTGAGTCCATGGGTATAAAATCATTTTAAAAACTGGTTTTTATTCTCATTATGAAAAAAAAAATAAAGGAAAAAGACCTTGATACTCGTATTATTTAAACGGATAAAGTTTATGTTTTATTTTGGTAAAAACATTTCTTATTTTCAATGTCTACTAATATTTATATTTGAATCACTTTTTTATAAAATAAGGCCTCAAAGTGGAACGCTGAATAAAATAAAATATAAAAATCAACTGAGAGCAAAAAAAGATAAATTTCCGCACAAAAATTCATCCCAAAAAATCATCTTTTCAAATTCAGTTGTGAATTTTTCATTGGTGATTCAAAAAAGCTGCGACCGTATATTTTACTTTGTTTGCATAAGTGAATGAGATATCCCCTATAATTTTCAAAAGGATAAGGGGTCACGCAGAACGGGTGGAATAAAAATCAGTAAAATGGTTACAAATTTTCTTTAGGCACGCCAACTTTTAAATGCAAAAATATTCCATATTCACGCTTTGTTCTCGTGACTAACAAAAACCAGTATAAAATAAATATAAACTTTATTGTATTGTATTTTGAAAATGCCCCGAAATATAGTACAATGAGTAAAACATTTTTTGCGGAATGTCAGATATAGACATGTTTAAATTAGCCATTAGTACGAGTAGGAATAATGATACAAAATAATATTTTGCATTTCAGTAAAAGTTGATATTGGTTATAAGTAAGAGTAAGTCTTTTTCCTCATGTGCCGTGTCCGGTTAACCCAACGTTGCTGATCAATCTTGGGGGAATTTCATTGTTTTTCGCATTACGGAGCAGCTTCTCAACTATCCATTCCCGAATGTTGCGTAACTATGACTGACGCCTGCTACCAATTGACTAGATTTTGCCTATCAATATTCATTCTAAGAAGTGTTTTTTTTCTTCTTTCAACATACGTGCATGACCCAGAAAAGCAACGCTTCAGATTTTATGGTATTTAAAAAATTTCCTGATGCTCGACGCGGCGTTTTGGTGTTGAAAAATACGATGAAACCAAGAAATTCTCAGCATTTTCTGATGAACCAACCGCATTTCGAATGCTTTTAGTTTGATAGAATTCTGATCTTGATGGTCCATATTTCAACACTATAAATGAGATAAGATCATATACAAGTATATAGCTAAATCGTATCTTACCAAAATTTAATATTCAAGTAAGTACCTACTAGAAAAATCTTGCACGTGCTAATTTCACTCGACCTCTAACTTCTCTATCTGGATCAAGGTCACGAGGTAGTAAGCTTTTTTAGATGTTTGAAACTATCGAATTGTTGTATAGGTTGCCTGATTATCTGCAGAGATACACAATAATGAGACTGTTGACTTTAATATACGAGTATAAACTTTGCTTTTTAAACATTGCTCGAAATCAGCTATGTTTATTCTATTTAGTAAAAACTAAAGGCTATCTAGGTTATCCACACGTATCATAGCATCATCAGTATATTTTATTACATTGATGACTACTTTAATTACTTTTGGTTCATTTTCAATCGCATTGAAAAAAATGTCTGAATACAGGTGAAACAGAAAATACTAAAGAATACATTCCTGAGGCACGCCTTTTTGAATTTTCAGTGTCCACGTTCGTGTATACTAAGTTACAAGTAAAAGTTTTAAAAAAAAATTTATGTAGTTTTTATTAGCCTGTGCGTTCTATAACATTTATTTAGTTTACCGTGTAGTACTCGGCCATTTCAATAAAATAAAACATATGAATATATATTTTCTTTCGTTACAGCACTTTAGAAAAAAAAACATCAAATGCAAAAATGCGTGCCGCCTTCCAATTGTATTCCTGACGCCAACTTTTAAATTGTGTAAATCTGCTTCACATGTTGATATGAATTATACACAAAGATTTTTAAAATGTGACTATGGTTGTTTTAGGCTTATGGTTCGACAGTAAAACCAAATCTTAGGGTGATTTTTTTTGGAATTGTTATAAAAATATACTTGAGCCAATCCTCGTGGACAAATTCTGAATCACGTATCATTAAAAAAATCGACGGATAGTTCTAGGTTATCCTCATTAATAAGTTTAACTACCTCCACACGAATACAATTCGATCCAATAGCTTTCTTTTCTTTAGATGATTTGAGTGCTTGAACTATTTTAAAATAATTACAGGACTTTTACTTCCACGACAATTTGTGTCTGCGCTTTTTCTACTATCGTTGAAAAGGTTTTTGATATTTTTAATGCTGTTTCTTTGTAAATAAGTTGATATTTGCAATATATTTAAAATTATTTTGTTTATAAATCGCGTAACTTAAAGCCGAGGTGTATTTGGAGGTTTAAAGGAAAAAGCTTATTATACGCGATAAAATTCCTTGCCATTCATTGCCCAATGAAAGTTAACTATTTATGTATTTCTTTGTCCATTCATTATTAAGTAGTTTTTTTTCTTTTTAGCGTCACGAACCTCAAGGAAACCAAATGTTCGTACGAATATTATCAAATTGAATTATGACTTTAGTTTAAATTTTTTATCCAAAGCTCAGCCAGTTTCTTAAGTTGAGATGCAAAATGTAAGGCTTTGTATTTTTAAAGGATTAAATGAACTGAAAAAAAAACTTGATTTTATTTTTTTTCGGTATTGAATTTAAAAAACCCTTCCAGCACATCCCACAATAATTAGGTAAATTTCGCCTGTATGTGAAACGATACGATATATCCCATTTTATGGTAACCTGTAGCAACTCGGCCATTTCTCTCAAACAAATTGCGTTATTTTATTTGAAACATTTGACCATACGTCGGACATAAATAAATAAGTAAAATAAGTAATACATCCATTATAAGTCTCAAGTTAATTATAAATAAATATGAACTGCTGAAATTCACTACATGGAAAAATCTGTTGTTACGTTTTTTTCAATATAATATGAGTATATTTAAATTTGTATCAATGTGTTCTATGTTTATCGTTATTTATGAAAAGGTTTTTCAATCACAATAGTTAACCTTTTTCGATATTCTGATTTTTAGATTATTTTCTTTCAATTTTTTTACATTATGTTTTCATGTGGTTTTACGTTATGTTTTCATGTGGTTTTAAAGTGTTGCGTGGTTCAGATGTTTTCAAGCTCTTGTGTCAACATACATTTTTATATATTATTTATAGTAAAGCATTGTTTGTATATAAAATACACTGCTGGTCGTAAATTATATAAATAAATAAAATAAATTAACATTGTGGAAGTTTAAAGACATTGTAATTTGTTTTTATTAAACACTGTTTCTTCCACTTTTTATAACGGTATAACCCTACCGGTTTCAAGGCCTTTAGCTCATCATCAGGGAGCACAAACAAGTTTTGTTACAATACATTTTTATGATTTACTTTTTATCTACAAAAGGTCACTTGAAGTTTTCACAATTGGCATTAATATTAAAAAAATATGTAGTTTGATTTTCACTAAAATGTTCCAGTTTGGCTTGTTTTCTGACTTTTCTGGTTGGCTGGAAAATTTTTTTGCATGGCAATAAATTCACCAGGCTGTACTGTTTACAAAATCAAATACACTCAAATATTGTATTGTTTCTTTAAACACAATATTATATTGTTTAAACGAGACTTTAAGTGAAAACTGGACATGACCACTTTTTTTTAAATCTGGTTATAATGGGAATCGAACCTGCTGGGTCTGGATTCCAGGCACTTTACCAGCTAAGCCATAGGGATCGGCGATAAAATACGATATTTAAGAATATTTAAATATCTAAAAATATTTTTTTATACAAACCTTTGACTTTTAAGAAAAAAACTATTTTTTGTTGTTGGTATAAACACTTGATGGTGTAAGATATGGTATTTATTTAGGATTTATTTCTGAATTTGCCATATGAAGACAAATCACCAAGAAAGTTTTTTTAGATTTTCTGATTTATGATTGTGATTTTCATGTGAATTTATCCCGAACAACCTGTTTTTTTTTTGTCAGAAGACAAACCACAATTGCCAAAAATAACTAAGAATGTTTGAGAAAAATTATCAATGGATTTATTGTATAATCGCCTATGAACGAAAACAAATGGTTTATGGTTTTGAGTTTACAAAAAAATATTAAAAAAAAAACATTAAATTACTTTTTTCTAAAACTTTGTATTTGATTCCTCATACTATATAAACCGACTGATTTAGAGTGGTAATCAATCCCTTCTCGAAACATTATATATGCTATATACTACGAGTATTGTATACGTCAAACATAAAGTTTTTTAAAAGTAATTTTACTTTTTAAATATGCTACAGAGTATATCTTTAAAGTTTGGAGAAAATAATCATGTTTTGTCCTAATCAAAGCCTTATTTTCTCACCTTTTGGTTCCATTTACCAAAATTTTAACATTCCGTTTACTCTCATTGGTGAAGATTAGCCTCAATACGAGAACAAGCGATAGACATTAATTCGGAACTTAATCCTTGTGTGCTTAGCACACTTTGCCTCTGTACTTTAACATTTCGTACTTTGGTTTCACCTTATTTACATAATTTTGTGTTAAATATTAAAATAAATATTTGACCAAGGTTTTCTCCATTTATAAGGGATAAAAGAGGTTTTGCGAGTTAAAAATCACTACGTTATGTGTCTATTTTTTTAGGACGTTGTGACTTAAGCTTCTTACTTTTCACGTTTCAATTTGAATTGTAGATTTCCAATAAATGGAAAACAAAAAAACAATCCCAACGTTTACATAATATTTTGACTTTACTAAAAGAAATATTAATATTGGAATTTATTTAGCATCGTTTAGTTTAACTCGATATTTTTCTTCTTTCGTCTGACCTCAATAACCCAGTTGGCTATACACTTGACTTCCACATGGGGGTTTTGGGTTCGATTCCCAATTGTATCGAAAAAAAAGAGTTCATCTGGAAAGAATGATCATTCGTTCTAGTGTTGTTTTTTTACGTGTGGGATAGTACATCTAACATGCGCTATGACGATTCACGAGTTAAGTGCACTCCATTGGTTCTAAACCCGCAAACTCGATTGATGGACCAAGGAAAGTGTTGTAACCCGGTCACTCTCTTCCATACGTCAGAATCACCAGTTTATACATGTTGAAGATGAATATACGAATTATGAAAAACGTATTCATATTTTTCATCGAAAAAATCAATGCATTAGATTTTTTATTGAGAAAATAATAATGAAACTACCAAATGCCATAATCAAAATGGAGTGACATGTTAAACTGAGTCAAAGACCATGAATCTCAATAAATAATATCAAGTGCTATGGTTTTAAAATATGGTATTTCAAATGATATTAGGTCCGTGATTAGTACATGCAACTTTTTCCAGGAGATCTAGAAGCAATGTGTAGATTTGTTTTGGCAACTTTAAATGAACAGCGGTGTAAGATCCAGCCGATTGATTAACGTAGACTAGTTATGGCCACAGAGCATACTTGTAAAGAATAATTAAAAGTAGCTGAGTCGAAAGCTGAAATACTTTTATCAAACTTTAAAAATTCATGATCGCTAGAACCTTATTAACTCCAAACTCTAAAGTAAGCCAACGAAACTAAGCGACTTTTATTAAGTAAGCAACAAAAAAAAAATGCACAAAATTTTAACAGAAATATTAATTTCTTAGTAAATTAATTGATGAAATTTCGCATTTAGTTTTGAATTCGGACTATGAATTCGAACCCAAGGCTTTTGGAGCCACACTGCTTGATAATTCCAGGCAAATATTATATAATACTATTGGATATAGTTGTAATGAGGCTAGGGATTCAGGGAAACAATAGGCGGGAGATCATCGAGAGGGGAATATGACCATAATGGAGCCTCAAGTTTATCAAAAACCATGACCAAAAGAGGTAAGGTAACGTATACTAATGTTATATATGTTGTATGTTCTTCTAGATATAGAATAAAGTTAAAAATGTTTTAATTTTGCATTTTATATTGTATTAAAGTCTTTTAAGCTTTCTGAAATTCTGTAATATTATAATATTATTGATATCTAATGTAATGTAAATGTTACAAAAGGTAAAATAAGCAGCCAAAACATCAAATCGCTATAATAAGCGTAAATCTACGTACCTGAGGGCTGAAACATATAAGCAGACATTTGGCACCCTCGATTGTAGAACATTTTCATAGAATCATTTTTTCGTAGGTAAATTGAACTCTAAAATTTTCCCCACTAAGCGACATTAAATTTAAAATTTTCTATTTTTCAAAAGTAATTACTTTGTGTCAAACCAATGCTGTTTATTTATTATTTGGAGTCAACTTATAACCATACGCCAAGGGAGACAAATTTCCAATATAAAATATTTCAAATAGTGTGAACATAACTTTTTGATAAACGACTTCAGACGATCTTCGTGGCCTTATTAATATGATTCCTGTCTTTTGATTCTGGGGCTTAGAGTTTTATTTCCGTTGGTACTATATTTTATTTAGAAAGGTTCCAGTAATTTTTTCACTTAAATGAAAACTTTCACGTTGGTGCATCATAAGTTAAAAATAATAAACCCGCCAGGTAACAAATTAAAAATTAAACTTAATAACTGTATTGCAGTCCCTCATGCCATCAGCTTGCCTTAATTGCGGAAGTTTTATTCATGTTATGATCGACTTCAAAATATTGACTAAAGTTGTTTAAACTGATTGATATAAGATTAATACTAAGACCCAGATAATCTCAGCGTAGACCATCTCATATGAGCCTTATCCCCATCCTAGAATTATGTTAGAATAATAATGATACGAGAAAATTTAGAGCTTTTCACACCATGAGATATAGTCACATACATAAAAAAACAAGCATAACACTGCGTTGAAGAATATTTCTAACCTTTGTCAAGCTGTATCTTAAGTGTACACTCGTTTACTCGATTGCAGTAATTCAGTTGAATGATAATCAACGCATTGATCCAAGTCATATTCATTACAATACATCTTTTCATAGACTCAAGTTGTCTGAGGATTCATTATCCGGAGTTACGAGTTCTTTTTACCTGCTTATTAAAATACAGACTGTCACTTATTCAAAACTGACTGACAATACCCAAGACGCAAACATCATTAAAAAACATTATATTTCTCACACAGACATTTATCGGGTCTGAGTCGATTACATTAACAAAAGTAAACGACCTCCGTAGCTTAGGTGATAGATACTTGTTTTCCAACTTGGAAGCTGCAGACTTGATAACCATTGGTATCCAGATTTATTTAAAAAGGTTCCATTTTGGTTTTCACTTAAGGCTTGTTAAACATTCTGGTTGGTGCCAGATGGTTATAAAATCTGAATAGAATTGAATCTTAAAAGAATATAACATATTTTGTTAACTTTCTGATATCATCTTGATTTTTAGTTTAATAAAATAAATTAAGCAATTTGTTCAGCATATTCACCACTATTATATTTATTGAGTTTACCAATGATTTCAAAGATCTGTGTTTTCTTCGTCACGAGGATTTTCTTCAACACCCGATGAAGAAGACCTAGAGATCTTTGAAAAAGGTGAATGCAATGAACACATCATTTAATTTGTTTGACTAAATTATTTATCTTGGATAAATATAAGAAAAAAAATCATACTTATTCCATTACAACAACTGTTGCATTGGTTATTTTATATATTTGTTTCCCGTGCCTTCTTTTCTACCAAAAAATATTGAATCATGAAAAAGAGAAAAAAAGTAAGAATTAATTGGAAATTCGCGTGTTGAGGGCGGACACACTGAAATATAATGGATATCTGTTTGCTGAAAATAATTGGAATTTATGCGAGATTTCGCCTTTTTCAAATAGTTTGAGTAATTGTTTCCATTTATTTTATTGAACTCAAAACGAACAATAAATTATTAATCAAACTTAGAAACAAGCATTTCAAATTAATCATCTTGCTAACAATTTATATGTACCATTTTCAGAAGAATTTACTTGATATTTTTTTTTAAATTTGATAAAATTGTTTTAATTAAACATAATAATTTTTAATATACAATTATTCCTTTATAAATAAAAACGTCAATTTGAAAACCTAATTTTTTATTATTTAAATAATACTAATGCTAAATTACTGATCATACTTCAAGTTAAAAAAATATTACACAATTGATAATACGAGTAGTTATTACTTTATTCCAGGGAGTGTGCAGAATGGTTCAAGACAACACAGTTCATAATTTTACAAAAAATACGGCAATAAAGCAAATAAAGTAAAAAAATATGGAATTTAAAACCCGAAAAATTGACCATAGTAAAAAGGAAGATTCTAAAAGTTAAAAAAAAAATTAAATTGATAAACTAATGGCTTCCTGTGTTTTGTGTTGGAAACAAAACAAAGTAATGCCAGTGTCTAAAACCTGGCGATTCTATGTACAGAAAAAAAATGGAATGGTTGATTTTATAAAGTGGCTAGTTTTATAAAACAGTTGATTTTATAAAACTAGCCAATAGAGACGTATGAAAATGAAAAAAAAAAAGGGTGAGAGATACAAATTTCTAATGATCAGGGTAGCCAGTATGGGCAAATCATAAGGCACACGTGTTACGTTTTTGCCACGTTGATAAACCTCACAATGCGCATTCTTCTATTAAAAAGACGTTTCACTTTTCCCTGTTTTAGGATTTGATTACTTTTGTTGGTCTTTTCAAATTTCCTGTACTTTTACTTGTAAATGTTATTAATGTAAATCATACAATTGAACTACGTGGTCTAACCATCTTAATGCTCTTTTTTTCATCCTTCATGTCCTAATTTTTATCGCATTTATCATATTTAATTCTAATGGAGTGAGAAAGAAATGCTGGTAAGTATCATCAAACGAATTATATTCAAGAAACGTCAGAACTAAATCCAATCAATATATTAGGATGCATAAATCAAACATAAAGTTAAGTCTACGTAATCAAAGCCTTCTGAAACTTAAAATCATATTTCGGGCAACTTGAAAATTCCATCGTCCCAGAACTTCTCATTTCTCTGGGCGAAGAACTGCTGGAGATATTTTTTTGCAAGCTTCCAGGGATGTGAAGTTCTTCTCCTCATAGATTTTCCGTAGAAACCTGAATCAGTAGTAATCGAAGGGTGTTGTCAGATCCGGTTCTTACGGTGAGTGGGTAGAACAGCCCAATATCAGGAATATTATTCATGAAAAGAACATTCACGATAAGGTCATTTATAGTAACAAAAAGGTTAGAAAACGTTATCTGAATAAACATACAAAGCTTATTTGGCCAATATCAAACATTACACGGCAATTTTATCAGTGGAACACAAATTTCAATTATCTATTGCGTAACACCCTTTTGGATTTGTTGGAGAATAGCTCTGAGACACGCCACTTTGTAGTTAGACGTGTTAACTATTATCCTTCACCCGTTTATCGCTTTTGCAATGTGGAAGGTGAGCTAAAAGGACGGTTTCAGAGCCAACCTGCCGGAGACAGGTTATAGTTATTTAAATTGTCCGTTTTGACACATTCAAGGGTAACATGAATTGTGTGGTGAAGTAAATTTATACAGAATCATGACATACACCAATTCCATCAAAGCTAGGATTGTTTAGAGATTCTATTGTCAATAATTTATTTTATTCATGACCCTCCGTTGATTTGTTGATATGAAATTTGTTATCTGCTCGCTTCTTTCAGGTTTGATTTCCGATAGTACCCAAAAAGTATTTCAGCCTGGCATTATTATTGAGCCTGTACTACCCATTTTGACAGATTCGTGAACTGATTGTTATTATGCCTGTCTTTTACCTCGTTCGGGAGTCTGATTCCTGTTCATATCCAGTTCTTTTATAAAAAGGTTCAGTTTTTCATTAAAGGCGTCGTGAACATCTTTGGGAGATTTACACGTCTCAATTAACCTAGAAAGTTAGACTGTATACAACGAGAGTGTTAAATAGTAAAAAAACAACATGTCAATATTTTTTTAATTAAGGGCCCTCGTGGTCTTATTGATAAGATGCTTGTTACTTAATCGATTATTTCGGGTTGGATTCCCGATAGAGCTAAGTATTTCTACATCTCAGCGTCACCAATATTCGTATATAGTGAGGAGTATTATTTGAAAGAAATTATAGTTTTCCTTTACTTTTTTACAGATCTCCATTTAAAGTATTGTTAGGAATTGACTGATGTTTATGTCATCCAACATTTATTATTCCTTCTGTATTAGTATAAGTACACGCAAGCTTTTGGTTAATTATAAAAGGGCTTATACAGAACCACTAAGATTATGGTATAATAACACGTATATTATCATATTTGTTCATTCATGCTACTGCAGCGCATGCGCCATGTTTGCAGAAGGCAAAACGCATGAGTTCATTATTCTAATGAGATATCGAAGAACCAGTATGAGAGTGACTAGCATGTGCGTTCCTTGATCAAGAACCACATTAAGTGAAAAAAATCAGATTCCTTCTCTAGCTACATGTTAATGAAAGTGAATATATTTTCTAAATATTCTTTTTTGCTTCTCGTTATTTTTTATTAGATTTATCATCTAGACGAGTATGTATTAATTTGTTAATGTATCACTGGCCTGTGTGTATGTACACGTATATTATACAATATGTATGCAAACTGACTTACAGTACCCGGCGGTAAGTAATACATATCGGGCTTAAGAAAGAGACTGTCTGCCATAATTGGCTGACTTCGGATTTGTAGAGCGTCGTCTCTGTCGCACGATGTGCTAATAATCTGGTATCTAGAAAGAGCTGTTAAATTTGTATGAATGACAGAGACGACGCTCTACAAAGCCGAAGTTAGCCGATTATGGCTGACAGTCTCTTTCTTAAGCCCGATGTGTATTACTTACCGCCGGGTACTGTAACTAAAATATTATCATACTTTAATAAGCAAGTACTTAAGGCAAAATTATATTGATTAGTCTCTAGTCAGCTGCTCTCCCTTTACCACACTAATTTGACATTTATGCGAAAAGAATAGTACGGAACATAATCCATACCTTATTAATTATGCAATCAACTTATATCTTTATCTTAACAGACTATGGTAAATTATATCAGCAATCTCAGAAAACTTATTTCCAAAAAAAATATATACAAAATAGCTTTATTGCGAGTATGTAACATGCTGAAGGAACCCTAATATGGAAAAGCTATGCAATTCAGAACAATTTCATTGAAAGATTATAATTTTTCTAACTATTTTCAAATATTTTTTGCGGGTACCAAATTTTTATATAAGTTTGGACAAATCATACATACACATTACGTGTATATCAATAGTTGATAGATTATCTTAAAAATTAAGAAATGAATATTTTCATAGACAAAAACCAAAAAAAGAAGTGCCGTCTATTTGCATAAAATGCATTTACAAAAGACTTTTGGACTTTCGATTCATTTTCTAATGTACCCCGTAAGTAGATTGTTTACGTAAAATAATTATAACTATTCCCCCTGACTAGGATTACGTACTTTTGAATAACTGATTGGCGGATTGTTATTTAAAATATTCTACTTACGCCACGGGTTTCTTTCTTACACACATGCGTGAGGTGCATGGCCGCGCGGTAACGCACTGGACTTCCGTGCGGAAGGTCGTCAGTTCGAACCCCGCGCTGTGCTACTACCCTCGAATGACAGACATTTTTTCCGCCTAGTATTCGGGGGTATAAGGATACATATGACTTTGGTGATAAATATATATTTTTAAAATAAAATAATAATATCATGATGACACCAGCCTAATCTCCAAAATTAATTCACGTCCGTTTCATTTATCCGATGAAGGTGTCCTTAAATTGGACTGATACTTCGGGTATCATTATCAACAGTGCCTGTTGCAAATCATTATCTCTACATTTTGAAATTGTTCGATTCTAGTGTTATTATTCTAAGTTTCATTGACTTGGTATCTAATCGTAAAACACCTTGCAATATCTATCCATGAGCTTTTTTCATCAAGGAATATCGTATATTTAGCCTGAAAATGACCTAAAGATAGGGGTGAAATACAACGCGCAGGAAAAGTATTGGGTGTTAACATAAGTTGTGTCCATTTTTTCCAAATTTAAAAATGAGCACCAAAAGTAAAACCAAATGGTAAAGGTTATACGTCATTCGTAAGAAAATTTTCTGCTCTACAAGATATTGTGTTTGCTTTTGCGTTACATATATTATTTTATTTGATTACAAGTCTTCAAAATAGAATGTCAAGTAGACGGAAGTGAGCATTTTCGACACCTCAATTGTCGAACGTTGATTTTTGTTGTTTTCACTCAAAATATGTGGAACCCAAGCGCCGAACTTTTGGACTTTTCCCATTGATTTTAGATGGCGGTATACAGTCATGGAACTACAATTCATCTGCTCAGTCAATTCTACGGCGGTTTGAAGGGGATCTCCATAAATAATATAGTTCAATCGGTCCTCATCGAAGTCCTCGATTGAACGCGAACAGAAGGAGGTGTCGAAAATGCTCACATTCGTCTACTTGACATTCCATTTTGAAGGCTTGTTATCAAATAAAATAATATATGTAACGTAAAAGCAAATACAATATCTTATAGAACAGAAAATTTTCTTTTGAATGACGTATAACATATACCATTTTGTTTTCATTTTAGTGCTCATTTTTAAATTTGAAAAAAAAAAACAGACACAACTTATGTTAACACCTAATATAATAAATACGAGTATAATAGCAAACTTATTTATGGTTAATTATTTTTATTAGTTAAACTTTCGATTTCACATTCAAGTCAATTAATATTTTCAAAATGATTCATATCTTTTTAGAACTTCTTCATTATTAAAATGTGATGACTTGCTTAGCCTTGTAAGTAATCTTCTTTCATGGGGATTCGGGGTTGATTCCCGTTGAAACAAAGATTTTTCAAAATTGGTTTCTGTCTGGTTTTCACAAAATATTTATTTTAACACCTTTTTGATTAGTTGGAAGAGATTGCCTCTTGACAGTAAACCTGCCAGGTTGTACTGTATTTAACGAAAGTGTAATACAATAAAATAAAAAGTTTAATAATCTTCCATTCAACATTTTTAAATTTAAAAAATGTTGATTTCTTTTTTAAATAGTCAAGCACTTTACAAAAAAATGAAATGAAATAAAATGCTTTTTCAAGAAGAAAAAACACCTTGAGGCTCCTCCATGCCTACGTAATATTTTATAAAGTTTTTATTTTCACTCCCTCTTAACAGAAAGAAGTTGGCTACCCCACACTGCTGTTAGAAAATGAGATAGGGTTTCAAAGAAATTGGATTCATGCTAATTTTATAATGGATGATTCATTATTTAACATTTACTTCAATAAAGTCTAAACTTAAGCCAGAATAATCCAAACGCACAATAAACAAGAGATTGCCACATGGTAATAAACGCGCCATTGCAATAAAGTACAATAAAATAAACCACAAGAGGGCGCGTAAATTGAACAGTACTGTTTCTTAATATTGCACTGTATTACAATTTTGTTGAATATAATACCATGTAGCTAGTTTATTGCCATGTAGCGACCTTATTGCCATGTAGCGATCTCTTCAAACTATATAGAAATGTGATAAAGAGGTGTTAAAGGTAAACTAGACGAAAACTTCGAAAATCTTTTCACCCGCTAGACTTGCGCGTGTTTTGTATGCCCAGGTACGTTTGTTAATAATAAATGTGGGATGTAGAACTGAGGGATCTTCGTCTTCTCCAGTGGTTCTTAGCTTGAAGGCTCCAGTTAATCTTAATCCGATGAACCTATTTACCAAAAGGATGCTGATCGGTGGTCATATGTGGATGCTATTGGTTATCACTATGGCTTGTGGGACATCCTTGAAAGAAGCACTCTGAGTCTATATGGAGCTCGCTTGTTTGGATTTGCAGATCCAGCATCGTACCGCGATGATTCTTCTCAGTAAGGGTCTACTGTCCGCAATTATCCCTTGGTAATGTCCGCAATTATCCCTTGCCAGGATTGACTCTTTGCGGGAATCTTAAAGGCTCAGTTGTTAATTGGGCAACAACGATGGTCGTCATCCCCCGTGGGAAGAAATAAATTTATTTTTTTCTTGCATAAGGGCATATATCGGCTCCCCGAGGGTGTATCCAAGCTATTGGATTACCCAATTTAACTATATGAGCTTTAATAGCAAATTTTTTAGTTACTTGTCTCTTCGCCCTGTTTTAATTTGCAGCCATCTGTATTAATCCGCAAATCGCATTTTATGGAACCGTGATGATAATCGAGTCAATAATTTCTGAGAGGATTCTCTATTTGGCCTTACACCAGTATGATATATCTTCGGACCGATTGGCTATTTTGATCAAGTGCCGTCAAAGAATAGATGTGCTGAATTCGAAGTTTTCTATAATCGTATAGTACTGGCAGTTTTCTGGGCTATTTGAAGTTAATGCCTTCAGTCGCGTTATTAGTTTCCTGTAAGTGATCTTTTAAATAACAAATCCTATTGCACTTCTTTTCATAGGCGTCATTTTGCACACTGCTTTCAATGTATGGTCATCTGACATTATTAACACTTGTCCCAACCAAATCAACTGTGATTATTAAACTAGAGTAAGGGGCTCAACATTTATGTTCATAATATGGATCAGCTGAAGCACTGTCTTAATTCTTAAATACTTTTGTATATATTATTTGATTCTCCACCTTTCTCACAATCAAAATATCTCGAACTACCTTCTTTAATTTTCCTCTCGCTCTTTTTTATTCCCTCCTATCATTTCCGACAATTTTATACCTAGGTGTTGTAGACTAGCACAAACCCGCGGGTTATAGTTACCATTGGAATCCGATTTATTTCAAAAGGGTTCTACTCTGGTTTCTATTAAGTCTTCTTTAGCATGTTATTGATTGATTAGAAAGGATTGTCACATTGCAATAGCCCCACCAGGTACTCTTTACAAATAAATTGTTATACATACATATCATTACGCCGTTTTCCTGTTGAGATAGACAGTATCAAACTTTGATATTTCCCCTCTTCCACATTCACACACATTCTCATATAGCTCTTACGGTTTATCTTTAAATCATATAAAGATTATTTTCTTAGTTTTATTTTTCTCATCTAAGCAGGCAATCACTCTTCACCCGTTCATCGCCAGTCACCGAAGGTGAAAGGCACATTTATATTATATTAAATTCATTCTTCTAGCTCGGATGTTTCTCCTCCTCCTATTAGGTCACAGGTTAAAATTGTATGCACTTTGGCTCGATTCTTCACTTATTCGTACATATTAAAAATTTCCAAGTAATTTAGAACGTAATAAACTGCTGCCCTGGGGACTGACGAGAGTAGATCCGATCTACCTTTTCGTTATAAGCACAGGCTTCCGAAGAATCATATGTTGCTTGACGTTGCTTTATTACGTGCTAAATAATAAGTATTAAAAAAATATTTTTTAGAATTATTATCTTGTTGTAAGTAGTAGGTAGGTGTTTTACTATTTCTAATAATTTAAATACTAAGATAATTCAAAATAAAATGGCATGTAGGTAATTAAAATTAAGGAAGTTCGTAGTTACGAGTATACTATATAAATAATATTATGCCATAAGATATACACTTTATGTAGGTATATCCTTTATCAAATGTTCGTGTTGTAGATTATTTATTAAATAAAATAAAAATTAAATAAAAAACACCAAAAAATGTGTGTAACAAATACTTTATAGTGTACGGTAGGCAATTCCTTGACATCGAGTATGATTCTTAGACATTTATAGATGAAAAACACCTGTTTGTGTATTAGTTTATTGTGTGCAAACTGTTGCGCTTTAGCAAGCACATACGCTTGATAGATAAACCCGAAAGTTCCGATGGTATAGTTATAAAATATCAAGATGGTAGGCAGGCTAGATTTACTGCGGCCTTTCATTAGGCAGAGTTTTGTACAGTGCAATTTTAGTGTTGCACAAAAGAGCTATAAACAATATAATAAACAGCATTTAAGCTACAAAAACCGATGCTTTAGCGTGTATCTATAAGATAAAAAATATTCAGTATACTCTGATATCCTCTGTAATGTGCTTCTGAGGTTTGCATTTAACTGAATTTAATTACACACTCGTTTAACAAAAACTGTATTGCGAAACCTTTGTATATTTTTGATCACCATCGGGAATTAAACACAATACCCCACACATATTACAGTCAAGCGTTTTTCCACAAGGTTATGGAGGTCATGCTTTGAGTTGATATAAATAAAAGTGAATATCTTGTTTTAAGTTTCAAAAACTTTAAAGAACTTTTACATTGACTTAAATTTGCTAAATAGACGACACCATGGTCTAGTTGGTACGTCGCGTCGTACGAACGCGTCGAACGCACAATTCCCAACTTGAAATTCAGGCGTCGCGACGGCTGAATTTCGACTTGGGAATTGTGCGTTCGATTCCCTCTGGTACCTAATTTTATTTAAAAAAGGATTTCAGTCTGGTTTTCACTCAATGCCTCTTTAGCATATTTGTGATTGGTTGAAAGAGATTGCAATAGCTGCTCCAGGCTGTACTGCATACAAAAAAAGTTTTATTAGAAATATTCTTACCAAATTATAACTATTTTGGGAAATATTTAACCAGGTACACGTTTGTATGGTGTATTGAAGAAAGTTTATTCGATATTTCAAACTAAAAGTGTGTATTTTATTGGTTTGGGAGATATATTCTGCATACACTTGTATATCTCCAAATACCCATATTTACCTGTAACCGGGTGGGTGCATCCTAAAAGAGTTCAGCGAGAGTCTAGACTAATGCGTCA
Source organism: Odontocerum albicorne (assembly GCA_949825065.1). Lineage (NCBI taxonomy): Eukaryota > Metazoa > Arthropoda > Insecta > Trichoptera > Odontoceridae > Odontocerum > Odontocerum albicorne. Next base: position 25,898,045 of record OX463854.1, on the reverse strand, counting down.
GACGGGTAATCGTAATCGCGAGCACTCTGTACACGTTATGCTAAACAAATTCATTTTTCAGTTGCCGCTCTAAGAATTTCCAAGTAAATTACCAAGAAAGCTTTAAAGTTTAACCTTCGGAAGAGCTTTTTGAAAATAGCAATTTGATCCTTAATTTTCTAAGAAAAAAAAGAATTATTGGTAAAGGCAAATTAAATTTTCCTTAAGATTAGGGCGAAAAAATTTCAAGGCTTACATAAAATTACTGATCATAAGTGTTATCAAGTTGTGTCAGCTGGTTTGGATGAGACATGTTTTCTGTTTTTTTTTTCAATACAGAATGGCTTGGATATGAAACACTTGTATATAAATTTTACATTAATATATTTCCAGTATGATTGAATGAATTCTCATTACTCGCAACGAGTATAATAAAATGCAAAATAAAAAGTGGGAATCAGAGTACTTGTTTTTTGTGTTCCTAAATATGACTGTGCAGGATTTGTGACAAGCATATCCTGTTGTAAAGGGTCTTTCAAGTTGAGCGGTTTTTAAATTCTTGGATAAAACACAGATGGCGTCGCGAACTTGCCTGGTACTTGTGACATTTGAGAAGTGTAATGTATGACATTTATAAAAATGTAGCAACAACAGCTCGTTCAAATTGTTGAATTATTTTATGTATTGTAATCTTCGGAAACGGTTATGTTAATTGGCCACCAAGATCATGTGATCTGACACCGTTGAACTATTTTCTCTGGAATAACGTGAAAAATCGATTCTATAAAAATGACCTCCAATCAATTCCTGTGCTGAAGGACGAAATTTTTCGCGTTATTGGTGAATAAGAACCGCGATTATGCCAAAATGCCATCGAAAATTTTGACAAAAGAGTGGACATCTGCGAAGCTGCAAGAGGTAGACATTTGGCGGATATTGTTTTTTGTGTTTAAATTTCATACATTATACTTTAATGACCAATAAAAAGTTTTTTGAAATCAAAACAAAATGTACGTTTTATTCAAGAATTACAAAAATAGAATTAAAAAAAGCGTTCAATTTGAAAGACCCTTTATATATGTATAGGACAATGAATCTGGGTCTTCTTTCTTTATAAGGCCCCTGAAAACTATTGTAGGAAGTGTTTTTACTCCATTTGGCTCGATTTGCTGCTGTTTGCTTTCAGTTATTTTTTTTAATTTTTTTTATTCACTTTGCATGGATTTATCCTGTTTCACAAAGAGGGCCTGCTTCTAGCGTTAGCTTATTCGCTAAGAAGAATATCAGCCATGATTCTTTTCATACTGCTCTCTCAAATTTTGCTGAGCATCAATGTTTTGAGAGTGTCATGTAGTACGTATTATATATCTTGTCCTGCCTACCATAAAAATAAATACTCCAAGAAGTAACAAATCGCGTGTAAGTATACTATGTTACAAGGTACTGTGCTGGAAATTAATTTAACGTGCCTTTTTCAAGAACCTCTTTGACATGGATACAGTTTGGTCACATGGTGTCATTTGTCTTTAATAAAATCTCTCAGAATTTAAAAAAATTGAAGGAGACACAATTAAATAAGAAAAAAAATCATACTTCTGATACACAGAAAATGTGTACGATAATATTTCGGGACCATGACCAATCATTATGTAGGGAGTAAGAATGATGCGGACGAAAGTTTTGCCTTAGCGTGATCGTGATTTTATCGTGATTTTCACTCGATACTTTTTAAGGCGTTTTTTAGGTTTCCGCGGTTTTTCTTAAAAGCCGTATAAGGTTTTCATAGTTTTCATCTCTAGGGAATATTTATTGTCTTATCTTACCTTATCTAACAAATTTTTAAAAATACTTTGTGAAATGTTTCATTTTGGAATTGCTTTGTTTTAATTTTTGAGAAATTCCACAGTATTTTAACTAAATCTTGTGAAAATGGTTTGAAATGAGATACAAATGTACTGCAATCTGGATCGGAATCATAAACTGAAATGAAAATATTGGTATCACAATATCCCCTAAGACATATGCAAATGCTTTACTTATTGTATCCTAAATACACAACACCTAATTTGCAATACCATGTTTCACAATATGGACATTGTCTTATGTATTTATAATTTTGGACGAACGAAGCGAAATCCGTCTATTTTCCCACTCAAATCCACTTTGCTTCAAAGTTGTGACACCCTTTCCCCAAAAATGCAACACATAAAAGGAAAAAATCAATTTACTTATAACTTTGTATTAAAATGTGCAAAATTATATTTTTTAAACAACAAATATACCCAAACATTGCAAATTCTTGTTTTAAACTTACATTATACTATATAAAATTAGTTCATACAATGGGACGGTCAATCATTAAAATACACCTTTAAATTGTAACATTTCTTTCAATTTCAACGATACATGGAACAAGTAAAAATATTATAAATTATTAAGCTATTTAATAAAAAAAATATTTATAGAAAATTTACAATAATGCATTTGTGGCAAATCAGTATTGGTAAAGTCCTCTGTTTTGACTTATACAGTGGATAGAAGACTATCCTTTCAGAGTCTAATCTGGAGACTCGAGAAATAAAATAGGTTATTTTACTGTCTGGGGGACTAATTAAGCGAAGAGATTGTAAGAGTGGACCACCATTCGAAAGTAATCAAATTAAATTTTGATTCAAAGTTATGCAAGAGATAAAAAGAACTGTAGTGTAAAGTAAGTTTAAATTATTTGCAAAAACTTTTTTAGACAATTCATCCAGAATAGGACGATTTGGGATTTTCCAAACGATTTTATTCATCAAATTTTATTCATCAATCGGCTTTGTGGTTATCGTTACATCGTTTTTTTTTTTTTTATTAAACAAGTAAATTATTATACAAAAGGCTATACCTATATACTCAAACTCTATACGTATATACTCAACGTATATACTAAGGCTATATACTAAGGCTATACCTATATACTCAAACTCTATGTCAAGGCTTTACCTATATACAAATTTATTACTCAACTAATCATAATTATATGTTATAATTTATGAACTTATTTAATCTTATTTTCCTACATATCATTTTATTTTATTTATTCAATCTTAATATATGAGATCTTAGAAATAGTTAACACCTACATACTACTTATAACTAGATAACAATTCTTACACTAATTATTCAGCAAAAACAAGTCCACTCGTTCAGGCTACTTGTATTCCATCACATTCACTCAGACCTTGGTCGTCCCAGCTAATACTGAAGGTGGACTAGTCAGGCAACAGATAATGCTTCGGGAGTTTGTGCTTATAACGGAAGGGTAGGTCGGATTTACTCTCGTAAGCCCCCAGGGCAGCGACTAAGGGATTTCTGTGATTTTGTTGGCTTTTATAGAACTTCACGGTCCGAGCGAGGATGTGGTGTTGTAGGGTTTCTTCTCGCTGTTCGGCGTGAAGTCGGGTAAGATTTTTTCTGCGATGGGTGTGAAAAGATATCTTGAATGCCTTGTTCTGCACTCTCTGGAGTTTCAGGTGATCCGTGTTGCTCACACTACCCCAAACGGGTGCAGCATAGGTCAAGATAGGCCGAATAAGGGTTTTATAGAGGAGGAGCTTATTTTTGGGTGAAAAGAAGCTGCGTCGATTAAATATCGAACTGATAGCCCCTATGCCCTTGTGACCCTTTTGTCTGATGGTATTCAAATGAGTTTTCCACGTCAGTCGCCGGTCAAGGTGCAGGCCAAGGTATTTAACCACGTCCTGCCACTCAACCAGGCAACCACCGATGAATAAGGGCATCGACGGCACTCTTTCCTTGATTTTTCGGGAGAACATGATGGCCTCAGTTTTGGCGTCCTTGATTTTGAGCCTCCAGTCCTAGTAGTTTTTTTCAAGGATCTCAAGAGCAATCTGGAGACGGCGACCAGCTCGATCTACCTTGAGTGACGATGCGTAGCATGCCGCATCGTCAGCAAAGAGTGCGAGTTTACAGTTTGGGGGAGTAGGAATGTCGTGTGTGTAAATGTTAAATAGACATGGTCCAAGTATACTGCCTTGGGGGACACCCATAGGGATGGGCCTGGCGGATGACGTAGAATGATGAGTGGTAACTGTGAAACTTCTATTGGAAAGGTAGGATTGAAGTAGTTTCACGAGATAGAGTGGAGTGCCAGTGAGGAGAAGTTTGTGAAGAAGGCCATCGTGCCAGACAGTATCAAAAGCCTTCTCGAGGTCCAGCAGTACCATGCCAGTACTTCTGTTCCTATTGAAGCCCATCGACACGTCTTCCACGACACGGGTAAGTTGCTGGACCGTGTTGTGTCTTGTTCTAAATCCAAATTGCTCATGAGGGAATGTATTATTGGATTCGTGATGGAACACTAACCTTGAGGCAACCACTCTCTCAAGGATCTTGCCAAGACCTGGAAGAAGGCTGATGGGCCTGTAGCTAGTTGGATTTTCGGTAGGTTTATTTGGCTTGTGGATAGGAACAATATTGGCTACTTTCCAAATACTCGGAAAATAGCCATTAAGGAGTGAAGCATTTATTATTTTAGTAAGAAAAATCCTCGCTTTGAGTGGTAACTTTTTAAGAAGGCTATTGTGTATATTGTCGGGACCGGGTGCTTTTCGTGTTTTAAGTCTGTCAAGGATACGACCAATTTCGGACGGGGTGCAAAGTTGCACCTCGTTTTGGTTGGTCGGGGAGTAAGCAAAGCTGGTGAGACTGTCCTCGACAGCTTTGTTGACATCAACATTTCCAAGGTCGGACGTGATTGAGTACGTATTCTCATAAGCGTCCGCCAAGGCATTAGCCTTGTCAATGCCAGAAACAGCCAACCCTGAGGCTGTGCGCAGAGGTGGTATGTTTTGAGACGAGCACTTAATACCCTTGACGACTCGCCAGAAAGTACCGTTACCCGGTTCTGGAGCTGCCAATTTTCTCTGACATAGCTGGTTTTTAAGTAGGCGGATTTTTCTTTTGATTTCATCTTGGAGGACGTTTAGAAGTGTTTTGTCACGCTTGTCTAGTGTACGTCTGTAGGTCTGTCTTTGTTTGTTTTTTAGAGATATAAGGAGTTTGATATGAGGAGTAAGAGTTATTTTGTATGGAGTGACAATTTTGAGGGGAACATTTTCATCACGGGCATTATGGATGAAGGTGGAGATGGTATCTATCGCGGCATCGATGTCCTGTGGGCTCACCAGTGTTTCTGGTGATAGGCAGAGCTGGTTGTGGAGGTAGGCTTTGTAACCCTTCCAGTCAGCATTGGCGTAGTCGTACTGCTCCCTGAGGCTAGCAATCGGCCTACCTCCCAATGTGAAGTAGACTGGGAGGTGGTCTGATGAGAGAGCTTCTAGAGCAGTCAAGCCAGAGATGTTAGGGTAGTTTTTGACTACGGCAATGTCCAGTGTAGAAGGGCTACGGGGGTTGGTGAAACAGGTATGTTGATTTGGATAGAGTATTTGACAGTTGTGGTTTTCCATATAATTGTACAGCGTCGTTCCATTCGGGTTAGCTCTCAAGCAGTTCCAGTAACGGTGCTTGGCATTGAAGTCCCCGGCCATGATGACCTTAGGCCCCAAAGCCAGCACTGCCTCGATGTCCTTTTCCAGAAGTGAACGATAGCCGGTACAATATGCTGCCACAATTGTGACTGTCTCCCTGTCAACCTTGAGGCTGATGGCAGTAGCCTCCAAGTTTGTCAGGGCGGGCGTGAGGAGTTGGGTATGATGGATAGTGTCTCGGATGAGGATCGCGGTGCCTCCACCTCTACCGGAAACGCGATCCGATCTATAGCAAGGTGAAACCACCGGTGCCTCTCACACGAGATACAGGTTTTAACCAAGTTTCCGTAACAAGCACAATATCTATACCTGAATTGTTCACCAACAGCATCAGCTCCTCGATCTTCTGCTGCATGCTGTAAGCATTCCAGCAGAGCACCTTCATTCCAGAGAAACTCGTCATCACGCTTATCCTACGAGCTGCTCAATGATCTCGAGGTAGATCATAGTCTTCTCAAGCTTAGTGGTGCAAGAAGCGAGCCTGGTCCGGGCTCCGATGACAAGGCGCATGATGGCAAGTAACTCGCTCTCTCCGTTTGTGAACGTGTTAATCGGGGGTGGGGGCAGGGGCTGAGCACGAGGAGGGTGGAGGGTTTGAGTAGAAAGGGGGGCTATAGGAGAGGCTGGTAGGTGAGGTGGTGAGGCTGGAGTACCGCTGGCTACCTGGCTCCACGAGCGATGGTCCATCCGGGGAGCCGGTACGCTGCGTCTCTTATGTAGGCTGGATATGTATTGTTGGCGGCGGGGGCAACCACCATAGTTGGCCGGATGAGCACCCTCGCAGTAACAGCAGGCCGCAGGGGTGTCCCGCTCTTTTTTGGGGCAGTCGGTAGTGGCATGCGCCATCAGGCACTTCACGCATCAGACTGTGTGGTTACAGTTCGCCGATGCGTGGCCAAAGTTTTGACAGCGGTAGCACTGGGTGCCTACCCTGCCACCGTTCTTGTATTTCTCCAGGCGGACGCGATAGTAGTTAATCACTGTCACTTCCGTCCGAAGAGCCTCAATGTTTGTGGCATTTGGGAAGAGTACCGTATAGAGCGGGGCACCCTTGGTCTTCATCCTGAAAACCCGGAGAGGCTTGTACCCTTGGGCGGCCAGATCAGCCGCGATGTCCTCAACCGGGAGCTCTGGGAGGTCCCTGATGACGGATCGCTTGCTGCGCTCCACCTCCGCGGAGAACGTGTGGAAGGGTGCATGGGTCTCTCTCAGGCCAGCCACGAGAGTTTTGTGGTCCTCCAACGTTGAGTAGCTGACAACTGCACGGTTTCTGCCTCTGTAGGAGAGCGTGATGCCCTCCTTTGTAAAAGATTTGGCCAGATTTATTATCTGGCCATGTGTTTTGTCCCCTAAAGTAATGATTACCGGGGAGATCTTCGAGGTAATCCTCTTTACTGGCGCTCGGAAGTCAGGTGTTCCAGGGGCGTCTCCGACCTCCGGGAGTGCCTCGAATCGGTTTTGGTTCGGTAGCGGTTGAGCCGGGACTGGAGTCGATTGTTTAACTCCATTGCGTGGAGTGATCCACGCACTGGAGTTGCTGGTGCTGGTGTTTGCAAATACACCAGGACAGGAGAGGGCGGAATTCTTCCTCATGGGGGTGGCTCGTGACTTGGCGTCCATGATGCGGCTCGAGTTTGTTCCCGATGATTTCGGGACTTTTGTTCTAAGAACCACCATTTGTGTTAACAGTTAACAGTTAAGCACTAAAGTTAATATTTCAAGCGACATTTTAAATAATATAATATAAAGAGAACTCGTAAAGAGACAATAAAATGAGATAGGGCGGTAACGTACTATTGTTTAGACCTCGGCAACATGTGTTGAAGGGACAATATATACGAGAGTGGCAGGGTCTGGGATACTAGTCGGCACAAATTCTAAGAAATTGGGGTACTATCCTGACTGATCCAAGACACTTTCACTTCACAACGAGAATATATCGGCACTGTGTTAAATATTTATAACATGAAGGTTTTTTTTTTTAAATACAAAACGATTTTTTTTTAACCTTATTAACGAATTAGCGGATGAGTAAAATTTACACGGCTGAGTTACACTTATAAGAAACTGTAGTAAGTATAAAATTATCTAATTAATATTATGATATTAATAGAGTTACTTCAATTTAGGAGCGGAGACTAAGGAAACGCGTGTGTCTTGTATGACATGACGAGACGAACTGATCGTTACATCGTTAGTGTGATCGCTATCATATTTCATTTGAACTAAATTTATTAATTTGCGCTTAAGACTATTTTTAGTAATTTAGAGTTCAGGGATGGGGACATGCTTAGTGAAAGTGTGGTAGAGTTTTCACTAAGCGTTTATTAAAATTGTAATAAAAGATCTGAAGAAACAAGCAGTTTGAGAAGGCATAAAAAAACTTGGCATAATCAAATGAATCAAATTCTGAAAGAGGGACTCGATTGTTTGCATCTGAGCTGTCACGAAAGCCGTCGATAACACGAGGGTACCACGGGATCTCTGGGTTCCGTTTAGGTTCCGAATTCCAAGTTTTAATACACCGACAAAATTGAAAAAAAAAAACGGCAAATATGGAAATTCATACAAATAAATTTGCCAAAGGCACCAAGTTTGACAAGGGTCCCAAAAACCTAGCTCCGCCACTGGAAGAACTAGGAACTAGTCTTTATAAAAGGATACTATGTATGATACGTTGTATTAACGTAGTAGAAGCGAAATATGTGCGTCCTAAAAAATATGTGGAGATCTGTTCTCTCTGCCTACTCAAATAAAAAAAACCACAAGTAGTGATAGTAATGATGATTGAAAATGTACAAGATTGTTTCACAACTTGCAATATTTACTACTAATTATATGATGCAATGCCTGCGATATTTTTTTTTGTACAAGACCGACTAATAGCGGAGTGTAGAATTTAGTCTAGATGTTTAGGAATTTTAGAAAGTTGTTCTGTGAGCGAATGGAAAGACGATAAATTAAAAAAATTAAAGTGATGTCCTCGCAGTAAATAGAAAAATAAAGCACCCTTGTGATAACATTTTGTCTTTGAGAGATTTTGTCACATAACAATTAATCCGCTAGGTTGTATTACATGTGTCAGTGTATATGTACAACCTAGCGGATAATACCAACGAAGATGTTAAACTAAAAAAGCCGAATTCACCCTTGAAAATATTCAAAGTACGAGTTTGTAGAATAAGTGAATAGCAATGTCAACAAAAATAACCATTTATGACACAACCTTGAAGACACAGACTGTGAGATTCTGGAAACGTTGTACTTCAATTGAGTCAACTCAATATAAGAACTCAGAAAAAATATTTCAACTTTTAGAAAATAGACGTAAAAATATGATCAATAAACTATATGTTTAACATTTGATTCACAGAAGGAGTATTGGCGATGTCTTGGGTTGTATTTTTGCACAATGTTAATTTATTGGAGGTAAACATAAAAATGCTTACTTAAAATTGTTTCATTCAGGATTATTTGGCACACCGCCCGCATGCCCTCGATAACTCAACTTTTTTCTTTGTTGAAATAAACGTTTGATGACAAATGAAAAACTCTGTGCAATATAAAGCTGGGGATAAAAAAAATGACTTTTGTGTGAGTTAGCTGATTTCGAAACAATTTGAAATAATTATATACTTAAATCATCATTTTTATAAATATAAATTTATTTTGAAATCAGCTAAAGTTTATGAAAACAAAATTTAGAGCCTTAACTGGGCCATTTATGCTTGAAAGCGGTCCGTAATTGGAGTGAGGCTGAATATACGAGTAATGTGAAATAAGGGAGAACAGCAGGGCATTTAAAGAGGTTACGCAGAAGTTTTATTATGTTTATATTCATCGCATTACTTTAGTTTATATAATATTTGACGATCTCCGTGAACTAGTAAGTACAACACTTTATAACTACCCGGGATATTCGGCGTAAATGGTACACAAATAAGATAAACAGTATAAATCTGATAGTTATACTCATATTGCGGAGAGAAGAATTGTTTTTCTCTTCACATGCGGCATTATCAACACGTGCAATGACGAACTACGATATTCGCGCTAACTACAGTTGTTCTAAATTCGTTGGCATGATTTCTGAGGTCGAAGACACTATTGTCTCGCGGTCACATTCTTTTATATTTCCGAATTACTAATTTGGATGTGTTGAAAGGATACGACCAAAAAGCGAAGATTTTGGTGATGTGATGTGATTTCATACGTTAGGAATCCTGTTTTATATAGGATAATAATAAGTGTCACAAGATTAAACACGAAAAAATATTTTTTAACCCACTTTGTCCGTCATAATGATGTTCGAATGAACTTTATTTATAATTTGAACCAGCGAGAGCATGTTTGTGCAATAAATTTAAACAAACCGGCGTATAACTGTCAAATAACTTTGCATAAATTCTCCGTAAGGGAATAAATAAAGATTTGACTCTATTTTAAATTTCAGCCTCATTTAACCGAAATACAAGGTAATAAAATTATTTTCGCCGCAACAAAGACATAAAATAGTTTCGGTAAATGTATGAATGCCGTTTTCTAGAAAACTTGCAAATTTTCGAGTTAAAAACATGTATTTGTTTATATTTTTTTACTGATTTAGCTTTTAAAAATAGCAAATTTCAATTATAAAAATATAAACGAAAAAAAAACAAATTTAAAAATTAAAAAAGCAATTCAACAAATCTCAAAACATATACAGTATATAGGTAAATAACAAGAATCAACAAAAAAAAGTGAAACTCTTCAAAATTAGAACACACTATCAAAACGGAAAGCTATTTATAAAATATGTTTATACAAAAAAAAAAATTACATAAAGCATAAGTACATCAAAAAATAAAACCAAACACTGCTTCTAATTCATAAATATCAATTTGAATTAAAAAAAGAAGTTCGCCAAATACATATAGTTAACAAAAATTATTGTCGCATAAAAATGTTGAATGGGAATGTATGTGGAATGTTCCATGCAGATGATGTGATATTATTATTCTAGCAACGTCGACGATGATGATATTGAAGGAGTTTTGGACAATAAATCCAGATGTGTCTTTAAATGAATGAAGGAAGGTGGGACATGTTGAATGTATGAGATATTTATAATTGAATAAAAAAATCATTCAAACTAGTAGAACACAGACGGGAAGAACACAAAGAAAACATGATCCAGGGTCTCCTTGCCTATCTCACACATACATATACGGCTTTCTGTTATATGGATTTTAAAAAGGTAACTTCCTATCAGACAGTGACCTTTTCTCATTTTGCATATGCCAGAGACAATTAATTCGTTTGGACAGGTTTGTATTGTTAAACTTGGATATTTCCGTAAATAGCGCCCATTTTGCTACGAGGCAGCTTCTGACATAATAGTGTCAATAGTGAATGAAAACAAACTACAGCGTGTGATAACTGAATTGCACGCCAAATACGAACGACAAGACTCGACAATTATATTATTGTTTTATTTATACTTTTATTACGTACTCGTAAGGTGCAACCTAGCGGGTCTATTATTTTGTGGCAATGCCAACTCTCAGAAATATATGAACGAGAGCTTGAGTAAAACTGGATACAACCACAATAATTCAAAAGTAAATTCAGATGGGTATGTTATATAATAAATGCACGTAAACTTTACGAACTACAAACCACCCTATCATCTTATCAACTAGACCACGGAGGTCGACAAATCTTTAAAATTTTGTTTAATACGTGCATATGTGTTTTGTTTTATCTTTAAAATTTTGTTTTATACGTGCATACATTATGTTTTGTTTTATCTTTAAAATTTTGTTTTATGTGTGCATATATGTTTTGTTTTATCTCTAAAATTTTGTTTTATATGTGCATATATGTTTTGTTTTATCTTTAAAATTTTGTTTTATACGTGCATATATGTTTTGTTTAATCTTTAAAATTTTGTTTTATACGTGTATATATGTTTTGTTTTATCTTTAAAATTTTGTTTTATACGTGAATATATGTTTTGTTTTTAGGTAAGTATATAGTCTATGGTATTTTACCTCTATGACATAGTTGGTAAGACGCCATCTTCCAGCCCGGGAATCACGGATTTTATTCTCGTTGGAACCCAGACTTTTTAAAAAAGATTTTAGTTTGGTTTCACTTAAGGCTTCTTTAACACCTTTCTGATAGGCTGGAAGTTGCTACTAAAGGGGAGTTTCACTATAATCCTTGAGGAGTGTGCTTTCTAAACGGCACTTTTTTTATTATTACTAAAACGAATTAATTAACTTTTAAGAAGTATTGTAATTAATTTCTAAGAATAATATTTAGCTTTTGACACATAAAATTACAAACAGTTATATGAGATAACTCTACTGAGTACGTACCATGCGAGGTTTTTGCCTACCCTAATTGGGAAAACGCGTGATGGTATTAATTTTTGTATAAAAATAAGGTTTAGAAGAGAGTAATGAATAAATAAACTGGAGCCTTTTCTAATTTAGTTCAATTTAAATCATTTCGAAAAATATTTCGTGTTATTATAAATAAGGGCTGATAATTATACATTATTTCGTAAAATTTTTAAGTTGGCTCTCAAACCCACTTTTAGACCTCATTCCCTCTATTTTTTTCAGTACCATAGTCAAATGGTTAAGATGTTAAGCTTATTCCATTCCCGTCGGATTCCGGAGTGGTTTACATTAGGGTATATTTTCATTTGATTTAATTTTGTACTGTTGCCAAGTAGCTGACTTACATATATTCATAGACAATTTAGCAAGAGTAGAATGTGTATTAATTCGTTCTCAAAATCTTTGGAAGAGTAAAACTATCGCTATCACGACGAAAATGCGCCTTGTGAAATCTCTCGTCTTCGTAATATTCATATATGGTGCGGAGACTTGGATTCTGAGAGCAAGCGAGAGACGTGGAATATGCATTTGAAATGTGGTGCTGGAGAAGGATGTCACGAATTCCATGTACAGCAAGGCGAACTAACACGTCCATTCCCGAATAACTTAGAATCACCAACAGATTGTCGACAACACGTATTAGATGGATCTCCAATTCTTTGGGCACATTCCTCGTGGCCAAGAAGACAGTTTGGTGATGTTTGTGTATACTGGAGCACGACGATGCACAAGAGAAATAATCCCAATGCTTTGGCTTGACTAAGTGAGATACGCAATTAGAATACCCTTAACAGCTACCCTTCGAACCGTGGAGTGTAGGGATGGATGGAAGGAGTCGTTAGAAACTATCATGGGAATCACGGTGCTCAGTTATCAGTTACACAACAGGATGATGATAGCACCGCACTAGTCGAGATCACGGATAATGTGAGACGTGGAATGAGTTTAAAACAGCTGATATTGTTATGTCTATTAGATTTTAGCAATGCATTCAATACTGTAGACTATGATCTGCTTCTGGCACGAATGCATTCATCGGACTGATCTCTCTGCAGGCGTTCCTCTAGGTGGCATTCTTTTCCCACTACTTTTTTTTTTCCATTTTCATCAACCTAATAACATCACCTATTGAGGTTTTTTTATCATTTGTATGCGGATGACCTGCAGATTTAGTTGTATATCCATTTTGATCCAGATTGTTTTACACAGTATTGAACGCTCTAAATGCGGACCTTCGATCGATCTTCGAATGGACTAAGGAGCATGGCTAAATTATTTATTCTATGAAGTCTCAAGCAATCCTCCTCGTTGGTCCTCAGCTTCTAAGTATGTTATAGTAACTGATTCGATGTTATAGTAAATTATTCACTGACTAAGTATGTTATAGTAAATTATTCACTGACTTACTTCCTCTAATATTACTCTATGGCTCTATCATATCATTGAACAAAACAGTTAAATACTTAGGAGTGCTAATACATTACACTCCCTCATGGCTAGATCAAAAAATGAGGTAAGCCGAAGGAATATCACTCCCTTAAATTATTGCAAAGATTCCTGTCCACCAAAACAAAAATTTTACTAGTGCCATCTCCGCTCTTTCCGATGTGGAGGTCTGTTATTTTTATACTACAGAGGAACAGATGGACAAATTAAAACGTCTTTCAAATGTTTATAGAAGATTTTTTTTCATCTGAGAAACTATGATCACATCACTTCATACCAGAAGGAGCTGAACTGGTTGAACTTCAGAAATATCCGTATTGTGTATACTATTTGTTCACATACTATCTAGCCACATACTATCTGTTTACATACTATATGTATTGTATAATATTCTTAACTGTCCCGCCGCTCCCTCTTATCTCTCCGAAAACTAGCGCTACGCTCAGTCAGATATTGTTTGTTGGCTTTTCCAGTTCATCGCTTTTTTTTCGTCGTCCTTAACTGTTTATACAGAGATACTCTGGTACCAATTACAAACCAATGTTAGACTCGCTTCGTTCTTGACGTGCTTAAAAAGCTCTTAATTTCTAGTAAGTTACACAACTTGTTTAATTCCTGATTTTTTCCGCTCCACTATCCTTTCCTTTTTCTTTAATTGTTGAAATCTCACTTTTACGTTTATAATTATATGTTTATAAATTTCATAAAGACGAATATTTTTTGTGACCACGTAACTTCTTTATTTACTTTCGTCTCGTTAATTGAAAGAAATAACCGTCTAGCAATAAGCCGCATGAGATTATTTTTACAATGGAGTGTTAAATGAATAAAAGTCGATGACATGTCGTCAAAATGTATTGTTAAACGTGAATACTACATACAAACAATGTATTAAAGCTTAATGTGTTACTATCACATATCGGAAGATGTTTAAAGATTTCACATATCGGAAGATATACAACATTATCACATATCGGAAGATATACAAAGATTTTGAATGCGTTACTATCACATATCGGAAGATATACAAAGATTTCGAATGTGTTACTATCACATATTGGAAGATATACAAAGATTTCTATAATGTCATTATCACATATCGGAAGATATACAAAGATTTCGAATGTGTTACTATCACATATCGGAAGATATACAAAGATTTCGAATGTGCTACTATCACATATTGGAAGATATACAAAGATTTCTTATATGGCATTATCACATATCGGAAGATATACAAAGATTTCGAATGTGTTACTATCACATATTGGAAGACATACAAAGATTTCTAAAATGTCATTATCACATATCGGAAGATATACAAAGATTTCTTCGTAGTTTGTCTTCCCTTGGTAAGTTTTTTATGTTGTTTTTAAACGAATGCAGGTGCAGGAAAGTTCCTAATCAAATGGCCGCACCTGCCATATTCCTATCCTTGCACTCACCTTATTATTATTTTTAATATTTTTTATCTGTCAACGATAGTCGGTTTGAATCCCGAGTTATTGCGCCACAGAAGAGAATCTAATCTCTAAACGGCGTTATATAAGTTGTAATTTTATAATTATTGTTATTAACTTGTACTTTACGACTCGCATTTCTATTAAAACTTTGTTGTAAATGTTTTATCGTGGATAATAATAACAAAACAACAATTTTCTAATAACATAATTTAACGTATGGTATATGTATATTTCTATGACGCCATCTGTGCTACTGAATTAAATATAGATTATGACCTCGGGGCCAGATGGGTTAAGCTTTCACAAAGGTTTTCCTGCAAAACAAAGACGTTTTGTCCAAAACAATCGTTCAACAAAATCGTTTTCTGGACTCTCAATGCAATGTGTCACGCGAGCAAACGAATCCGTGCATTTCTTCCTTGTCTTTCGTATGCAACGATCGAAATGTAAAAATATTGACAATGTAACTCGGCTCATTTTCATGACCTGAATAAAGGTTTAAAAAAATAAAACCGAGTACGTTTTAACTCTCTCTTATCCATTTTATTTGATGGGCGGTGAGGGAGATACATATGCTACGGCACTTTGATGTATATGAGGATAATGGCTTCTACTTAACCCATAAGTGCCTGGAACTGTATGGGGAATTAAGAAAAATGTCACGGTTTTTCTCTTTTTCTTTTCCTTACATTAACTTCTGAACTTAATGCGCTTCGGTGATTTGTCTCAATGTCTTTTTACATTCATGTCGTGTTTTTAAACATTTCGATATTTTCTGAACGTTTTTTTTTAAACCAGTTTCATGGATTATTCGATGCGGTTTGATTAAGAATTATTATCCTGTCGTATAAGCTCATGACTGAACATCGTGATTCTCATGATAGTCTGACGCCTCCTATCAATACGCCTTTGCACTCCGCGGCTCAAAAGGCAGTTATTAAGGGAAGTCCAGTTGCGGCTCTCACTAAGCCACAGTATTGGGATTCTTCCTCTTGTGCGTCGTCTTTCTACACCTCCAGTAACCACAAACTTCTCCAAACTGTAATCTCAGCCACGAGCAATGTGCCCACATAATCAAAAGACTCGTCAAAGGCATATTGTTGGTGATTTTTAGTGCTTCGAATGGAGGCGTTATATCACCTAGCTGTCCACGAAATTCGAAACATCCTTCTCCAGCATCATATTTCAAATACATCTATTCTAAGTATCCTGCTTGCTCTCAGAGTTCAAGACTCTGTGTCACACATGAATATTCGAATAACTTAACTAGGCGCATTTCGCCGTGCTGGTACTCATAATAGTTCTGTTCTTCCATATATTTAACAACAGGAAAATTTGACTCATTAAAATATAACGTTCGTTGTGAAAGTGAAATAATGTGTGTTTGTGGACTTCGTAAAGAATTTGACTGCATGCTCAAATTTCATGAATACGAGTAAAACGAATGAAAATTAATTTGGCATTATAGTTTGTATGTTTACCCTCATTTGGCATTATAGTTTGTATGTATACCCTCATTAAAAATTGGCATTATAGTTTGTATGTTTGTAATACGGGGTATTACAAACATACAAACTATAATGCCAATTTTTAATGAGGGTAGACAGAGCGCACAAAGTGCCAAATTCTCCCACCTCGTCACACATCCTTCGATTATTTCCATCAATGCTTCTTATACATTATAGTAAACATTACAGTACATGTGTCATTTCGCAATGTTTCAGCGTAAATATAGGACTTAAACTCATCGCTCTGACCTTAATTATCGTATTTTTGACCCAATACACCCTTTTTCCCACAAATACACAAAATATGCCAAAATTTACGAATGAAGTGTATTTTACACTGTTTAAGCAATAATATAGGATAATTTGACAAAATGTTCATATTTTTTACTCGAATTTGACTCAAATATCCACAAAAATGGATATTTTTTTTAGTACAAACTATAAAAATTCATTCAAACTTTAAAATATTCATTCAAAAGATAGAAATTTCGCAAAATTAGAGGTTTGGGACGAAAAACACGAAAATACGTTGAACAAATCATATTTCTGTCACGGTTTTGAACATATATTTGTAAACTTGCCAGGCGGAAATCTGTTGTTATTGCCAGGCGGAAATCTCTTCCAACCAACCAGATGAAAGTAAACAACGCAATACGTAACAGTCCGGGACAAGTGTTCTGTGGAATTCATCGCAAGATCTGGTATATCACAAGGATCTTATATAGGTCCTCTGCTTTTCCTCATATTAATAGACGATATTCAAAATTTTATAAGTCACTCGACATGTTTATTGTTTGAAAATCTTTTTCGTCAATGTCAGTTTTTCGAGTAGAAAAATGTGAATATCTGGCCTATTTCTACGAAATGCTGATGTAAAAGATATAAATTACGCCAAATAAGAGGTTTGGGACGAAAAACACGAAAACACGTTACAAAAATAATATTTCTGTCATGGTTTTGTACATATATTAGTAAGGCAGTTATGTTAAGGCAGTTTCTGTCATGGTTTTGTACATATATTAGTAAGGCAATAGGCAGTTTTTCGAGTGAAAAATGTGTATTTATAGCCAATTTCTAAGAAATGCTGATGCAAATATAGAAATTTCGCCAAATTAGGGGTTTGGGATGACAAAAACGAAATACATGTTGAACCAATAATATTTCTGTCATGATTTTTTACGTATATTCGTAAACTTGCTCATCAATGGCAGTTTCTTGAGTGAAAAGTATGAAATTTCTGTCAATTACTACGAAATGTTCATACGTGTTTACCAAGTTTTGACCTATTATGTCGGAATAAACGTCAATGCGTTTCTCGTACACTTTTGTATTGCTTCATTATAATTTCAGCATTTTTGTACGATGGGTTTTTTGTTAGTACAAATTATTAACATTCATTCAAACTGGAAAATATTGATGCAAAAGAAAGAAATTTCACAAAAATGGAGGTTCGGGACATAAAACACGAAAATACGTTGAAGTAAAAATATTTTTGTCGTGATTTTGTACATATATTTGTTAAACTTGGTCGTCAATGGTAGTTTTTCGAGTACAAAGTGTGAAATTTTCGTGTATTTCTGACAAATGTTCATACATGTTTAGAAGGTTTTGAAGTTTTATATCATAATCAACGCCAATGCGTTTCGAAAACAGTTTTATCTTGAATAACAATAATTCTTGACTTTTTTTACAAAAAACTGGTATTTGTTAGTCAAATGTAAATAAATTCAATTAAATATACTTGAAAATATTGACGCCATATATTGAAATTTCGCAAACTTAGAGGTTTAGGACGAAAAACACTAAAACTCGTTGAACAAATAATACTTCTACGGTAGTTTTGCACATATATCTTTAACTTGGTCGTCAATGCCAGTTTTTCAAGTGGAAAGTAGCAAATTTCAGTACATTAACAAGAAATGTTGAAATTGCACAAAATTAGAGGTTTGGGACGAAAAACACGGATATTCGTAAAACAAATAATACTTCTGACATGATTTTGCACATATATTCCTAAACTTGGTCGTCAATTCCAGTGTTTCGAGTGAAAAGTAGCAAATTTCAATATACTCGTATATTAATAAGAAATGTTACTACACATTTTAGGAGGTTAGGTTATTTTGTATCACAATTAACTTTAATGAATGTCTACTTCGCATTCGTCTTAATTTATAATAAATCTGGAATTTTGGTACGAAAAATTGTTTTTTTTTGTCACTCAAAGGTAATATAAAACTGGAAAATATTGACGCGAAATATTAAAATTTCGCAAAAATAGAGATTTAGGACGAAAAAATCGGAAACTCGTAAAACAAATAATATTTCTGACGTGATTTTGCACATATATTCCTAAACTTGGTCGTCAATGACAATTTTTGGAGTGAAAAGTAGTAAATTTCGCTAAATTAATAAGAAAGTTTGAAATTTCGCTAAATTAGAGGTTTGGGACGAAAAACACGGAAACTCGTAGAAATAATAATATTGCTGACGTGATTTTGCACATATCTTCCTAAACTTGGTCGTCAATGCCAGTTTTTTGAGTGAAAAGTAGCAAATTTCAGTATACTAAGAAATATTGAAATTTCGCAAAATTACAGGTTTGAGACGAAAAACACGGAAACTCGAAGAACAAACAATATTTCTGACGTGATTTTGCACAAATATTCCTAAACTTGGTCGTCAATGCCAATTTTTCGAGTGAAAAGCAGCCAATTTCGGTATATTAATAAGAAATTTTGAAATTTCGCAAAATTAGAGGTTTGGTACGAAAAACACGGAAACTCGTAGAAGAAATAATATTGCTGATGTAATTTTGCACATATATTCCTTAACTTGGTCGTCAATGCCAGTTTTTCGATTGAAAAGTAGCAAATTTCAGTATATTACTATGAAATGTTCCTACACATTTAGGAGGTTAGGTCATTTTGTATCACAATTTACTTTAATGCGTTTCTACTTCGCATTCTTCTAGATTCATAATAAATCTTGATTTTGGGTACGAAAAATTGTTTTTTTGTCACTCAAAGTAAATAAAACTGGAAAATATTGACGCGAAATATTATCAAAATTTCGCAAAAATAGAGGTTTGGGACGAAAAACACGGAAACGCGTAAAACAAATAATATTTCTGACGTGATTTTGCACATATATTCCTAAACTCAACAGTCAATGCCAGGTTTTCGAGTGAAAAGTAGCAAGTTTTAGTATATTAATAAGGAATTATCCTGCACATTTGGGAGGTAAGGTTATTATATATCTAAATATTTTTTTTTGTCAGTCAAAGATAATAAAACTGGAAAATATTGAAGCGCAATATTGAAATTTCGCATAATTCGGGGTTTGCGAAATATTGAAATTGTGCATAATTAGAGCAAATTTACGTATCTTACGATGAAATGTTCGTACACATTTAGGAGGTTAGGTTATTTTATATCATAATTATTTTTAATGCGTTTCTACTTCGCAATTGTCTTGAATCATAATTAAACTAGAATTTTTTAACAAAAAATTGTTGTTTTTGTCAGTCATAGGTACAAAAACTGGAAAATATTGACGGAAAATATTAAAATTTCGCAAAATTAGAGATTTGGGACGAAAATCATAGAAACTTGTAAACAAATAATATTTTTTACGTGATTTTGCACATATATTCCAAAACTTGGTTGTCAATGCCAAATTTTCGAGTAAAATGTTCAGTATATTACTAAGAAATGTTCCTGCACATTTGGGAGGTTAGGTAATTTTATATAACCATTAACTTTAATGCGTTTCTACTTCGTATTCGTCTCGATTCATAATAAATCTAGATTTTTTTTAAGAAAAATTGTTTTTTTTGTCAGTTAAACATAAAACTGGAAAATATTGACGCGAAATATAAAAATTTCGATAAATTAGAGGTTTGGGACGAAAATCACGGAAACTCACACAACAAATAATACTTCCGACATGGTTTTGCACATATATTCCTAAACTTGATAGTCAATGCCAGTTTCTCGAGTGAAAAGTAGCAAATTTCAGTATATTACTAAGAAATGTTCCTACACATTTAGGAGGTTAGGTTATTTTATATCACTATTAACTTAAATGCGTTTCTACTTCGCATTCGTCTTATTTCAAAATAAATCTACAATTTTTCTTCGACAAATGGTTTTTTTGTCAGTCAATGGTAATAATTGGAAAATATTGACGCGAAATATTGAACTTTCGCAAAATTAGAGGTTTGGGACGATAAACACGGAAACTCGTAGAACAAATAATATTTCTGACAAGATTTTGCACATACATTCCTAATCTTGGTCGTCAATTCCAATTTTTCGAGTGAAAAGTAGGAAATTTCAATATATTATTAAGAAATTTTGCAAAATTAGAGGTTTGGGACGAAAAACACGGAAACTCGTAGAACAAATAATATTGCTGACGTGATTTGGCACATATATTCCTTAACTTGGTCGTCAATGCCAGTTTTTCGATTGAAAAGTAGCAAATTTCAGTATATTACTATGAAATGTTCCTACACATTTAGGAGGTTAGGTTATTTGGTATCACAATTAACTTTAATGCGTTTTTACTTCGCATTCTTCTAGATTCATAATAAATCTGGATTTTGGGTACAAAAAATTGTTTTTTTGTCACTCAAAGTAAATAAAACTGGAAAATATTGACGCGAAATATTATCAAAATTTCGCAAAAATAGAGGTTTGGGACGAAAAACACGGAAACGCGTAAAACAAATAATATTTCTGACGTGATTTTGCACATATATTCCTAAACTTAATAGTCAATGCCAGTTTTTCGAGTGAAAAGTAGCAAGTTTAAGTATATTAATAAGGAATGTTCCTGCACATTTGAGTGGTTAGGTTATTATATATCTTAAAAATTTTTTTTTGTCAGTCAAAGATAATAAAACTGGAAAATATTGAAGCGCAATATTGAAATTTCGCATAATTCGGGGTTGCCAAAATATTGAAATTGTGCATAATTAGAGCAAATTTACGTATATTACGATGAAATGTTCGTTCACATTTAGAAGGTTAAGTTATTTTATATCACAATTATTTTTAATGCGTTTCTACTTCGCAATCGTCTTGATTTATAATTAATCTAGAATTTTTGAACGAAAAATTGTTGTTTTTGTCAGTCATAGGTTCAAAAACTGGAAAATATTGACGCTAAATATTAAAATTTCGCAAAATTAGAGATTTGGGACGAAAATCATAGAAACTTGTAAACAAATAATATTTTTTACGTGATTTTGCACATATATTCCGAAACTTGGTTGTCAATGCCAAATTTTCGAGTAAAATGTTCAGTATATTACTAAGAAATGTTCCTGCACATTTGGGAGGTTAGGTTATTTTATATAACCATTAACTTTAATGTGTTTCTACTTCGTATTCGTCTCGATTCATAATAAATCTAGATTTTGTTTAAGAAAAAAAATTTTCTTGTCAGTTAAACATAAAACTGGAAAATATTGACGCGAAATATAAAAATTTCGATAAATTAGAGGTTTAGGACCAAAATCACGGAAACTCAAACAACAAAAAATACTTCCGACATGATTTTGCACATATATTCCTAAACTTGATAGTCAATGCCAAATTTTCGAGTGAAAAGTAGCAAATTTCAGTATATTACTATGAAATGTTCCTACACATTTAGGAGATTTGGTTATTTGGTATCACAAAAAACTTTAATGCGTTTTTACTTCGCATTCTTCTAGATTCATAATAAATCTTGATTTTGTGTATAAAAAATTGTTTTTTTGTCACTCAAAGTAAATAAAACTGGAAAATATTGACGCGAAATATTATCAAAATTTCGCAAAAATAGAGGTTTGGGACGAAAAACACGGAAACGCGTAAAACAAATAATATTTGTGACGTGATTTTGCACATATATTCCTAAACTCAATAGTCAATGCCAGTTTTTTGAGTGAAAAGTAGCAAGTTTTAGTATATTAATAAGGAGTGTTCCTGCACATTTGGGAGGTTATGTTATTATATATCGAAATATTTTTTTGTTTTAAGTCAAAGGTAATAAAACTGGAAAATATTGAAGCGCAATATTGAAATTTCGCATAATTCGGGGTGTGCGAAATATTGAAGTTGTGCATAATTAGAGCAAATTTACGTATATTACGATGAAATGTTCGTACACATTTAGGAGGTTAGGTTATTTTATATCACAATTATTTTTAATGCGTTTCTACTTCGCAATTGTCTTGATTCATAATTAATCTAGAATTTTTGAACGAAAATTGTTGTTTTTGTCAGTCATAGGTACAAAAACTGGAAAATATTGACGGAAAATATTAAAATTTCGCAAAATTAGAGATTTGGGACGAAAATCATAGAAACTTTCAAACAAATAATATTTTTTACGTGATTTTGCACATATATTCCGAAACTTGGTTGTCAATTCCAAATTTTCGAGTAAAATGTTTAGTATATTTCTAAGAAATGTTCCTGCACATTTGGGAGGTTAGGTAATTTTATATAACCATTAACTTTAATGTGTTTCTACTTCGTATTCGTCTCGATTCATAATAAATCTAGATTTTGTTTAAGAAAAAAATTTTTTTTGTCAGTTAAACATAAAGCTGGAAAATATTGACGCGAAATATAAAAATTTCGATAAATTAGAGGTTTGGGACGAAAATCACGGAAACTCACACAACAAATAATACTTCCGACATGGTTTTGCACATATATTCCTAAACTTGATAGTCAATGCCAGTTTCTCGAGTGAAAAGTAGCAAATTTCAGTATATTACTAAGAAATGTTCCTACACATTTAGGAGGTTAGGTTATTTTATATCACTATTAACTTAAATGCGTTTCTACTTCGCATTCGTCTTATTTCAAAAAAAATCTACAATTTTTCTTCGACAAATGGTTTTTTTTGTCAGTCAATGGTAATAATTGGAAAATATTGACGCGAAATATTGAAATTTCGCAAAATTAGAGGTTTGGGACGATAAGCACGAAAAATTGTAGAACAAATAAAATTTCTGACAAGATTTTGCACATACATTCCTAATCTTGGTCGTCAATGCCAATTTTTCGAGTAAAAAGTAGGAAATTTCAATATATTATTAAGAAATTTTGAAATTTCGCAAAATTAGAGGTTTGGGACGAAAAACACTGAAACTAGTAGAAGAAATAATATTGCTGACGTGATTTTGCACATATATTCCTTAACTTGGTCGTCAATGCCAAATTTTCGAGTGAAAAGTAGCAAATTTCAGTATATTACTATGAAATGTTCCTACACATTTAGGAGGTTTGGTTATTTGGTATCACAATTAACTTTAATGCGTTTCTATTTCGCATTCTTCTACATTCATAATAAATCTTGATTTTGGGTACGAAAAATTGTTTTTTTGTCACTCAAAGTAAATAAAACTGGAAAATATTGACGCGAAATATTATCAAAATTTCGCAAAAATAGAGGTTTGGGACGAAAAACACGGAAACGCGTAAAACAAATAATATTTGTGACGTGATTTTGCACATATATTCCTAAACTCAATAGTCAATGCCAGATTTTTGAGTGAAAAGTAGCAAGTTTTAGTATATTAATAAGGAGTGTTCCTGCACATTTGGGAGGTTATGTTATTATATATCGAAATATTTTTTTGTTTTAAGTCAAAGGTAATAAAACTGGAAAATATTGAAGCGCAATATTGAAATTTCGCATAATTCGGGGTGTGCGAAATATTGAAGTTGTGCATAATTAGAGCAAATTTACGTATATTACGATGAAATGTTCGTACACATTTAGGAGGTTAGGTTATTTTATATCACAATTATTTTTAATGCGTTTCTACTTCGCAATTGTCTTGATTCATAATTAATCTAGAATTTTTGAACGAAAATTGTTGTTTTTGTCAGTCATAGGTACAAAAACTGGAAAATATTGACGGAAAATATTAAAATATCGCAAAATTAGAGATTTGGGACGAAAATCATAGAAACTTGTAAACAAATAATATTTTTTACGTGATTTTGCACATATATTCCGAAACTTGGTTGTCAATGCCAAATTTTCGAGTAAAATGTTCAGTATATTACTAAGAAATGTTCCTGCACATTTGGGAGGTTAGGTTATTTTATATAACCATTAACTTTAATGTGTTTCTACTTCGTATTCGTCTCGATTCATAATAAATCTAGATTTTGTTTAGGAAAAATTTCTTTCTTGTCAGTTAAACATAAAACTGGAAAATATTGACGCGAAATATAAAAATTTCGATAAATTAGAGGTTTAGGACCAAAATCACGGAAACTCAAACAACAAAAAATACTTCCGACATGATTTTGCACATATATTCCTAAACTTGATAGTCAATGCCAAATTTTCGAGTGAAAAGTAGCAAATTTCAGTATATTACTATGAAATGTTCCTACACATTTAGGAGATTTGGTTATTTGGTATCACAAAAAACTTTAATGCGTTTTTACTTCGCATTCTTCTAGATTCATAATTAATCTTGATTTTGGGTATAAAAAATTGTTTTTTTGTCACTCAAAGTAAATAAAACTGGAAAATATTGACGCGAAATATTATCAAAATTTCGCAAAAATAGAGGTTTGGGACGAAAAACACGGAAACGCGTAAAACAAATAATATTTGTGACGTGATTTTGCACATTTATTCCTAAACTCAATAGTCAATGCCAGTTTTTTGAGTGAAAAGTAGCAAGTTTTAGTATATTAATAAGGAGTGTTCCTGCACATTTGGGAGGTTATGTTATTATATATCGAAATATTTTTTTGTTTTAAGTCAAAGGTAATAAAACTGGAAAATATTGAAGCGCAATATTGAAATTTCGCATAATTCGGGGTGTGCGAAATATTGAAGTTGTGCATAATTAGAGCAAATTTACGTATATTACGATGAAATGTTCGTACACATTTAGGAGGTTAGGTTATTTTATATCACAATTATTTTTAATGCGTTTCTACTTCGCAATTGTCTTGATTCATAATTAATCTAGAATTTTTGAACGAAAATTGTTGTTTTTGTCAGTCATAGGTACAAAAACTGGAAAATATTGACGGAAAATATTAAAATTTCGCAAAATTAGAGATTTGGGACGAAAATCATAGAAACTTGTAAACAAATAATATTTTTTACGTGATTTTGCACATATATTCCGAAACTTGGTTGTCAATTCCAAATTTTCGAGTAAAATGTTCAGTATATTTCTAAGAAATGTTCCTGCACATTTGGGAGGTTAGGTAATTTTATATAACCTTTAACTTTAATGTGTTTCTACTTCGTATTCGTCTCGATTCATAATAAATCTAGATTTTGTTTAAGAAAAAAAATTTTTTTGTCAGTTAAACATAAAGCTGGAAAATATTGACGCGAAATATAAAAATTTCGATAAATTAGAGGTTTGGGACGAAAATCACGGAAACTCACACAACAAATAATACTTCCGATATGATTTTGCACATTTATTCCTAAACTTGATAGTCAATGCCAGTTTTTCGAGTGAAAAGTAGCAAATTTCAGTATATTACTAAGAAATGTTCCTACACATTTAGGAGGTTAGGTTATTTTATATCACTATTAACTTAAATGCGTTTCTACTTCGCATTCGTCTTATTTCAAAATAAATCTACAATTTTTCTTCGACAAATGGTTTTTTTGTCAGTCAATGGTAATAATTGGAAAATATTGACGCGAAATATTGAAATTTCGCAAAATTAGAGGTTTGGGACGATAAGCACGAAAAATCGTAGAACAAATAAAATTTCTGACAAGATTTTGCACATACATTCCTAATCTTGGTCGTCAATGCCAATTTTTCGAGTAAAAAGTAAGAAATTTCAATATATTATTAAGAAATTTTGAAATTTCGCAAAATTAGAGGTTTGGGACGAAAAACATTTAAACTAGTAGAACAAATAATATTGCTGACGTGATTTTGCACATATATTCCTTAACTTGGTCGTCAATGCCAGTTTTTCGATTGAAAAGTAGCAAATTTCAGTATATTACTATGAAATGTTCCTACACATTTAGGAGGTTTGGTTATTTGGTATCACAATTAACTTTAATGCGTTTCTACTTCGCATTCTTCTAGATTCATAATAAATCTTGATTTTGGGTACAAAAAATTGTTTTTTTGTCACTCAAAGTAAATAAAACTGGAAAATATTGACGCGAAATATTATCAAAATTTCGCAAAAATAGAGGTTTGGGACGAAAAACACGGAAACGCGTAAAACAAATAATATTTCTGACGTGATTTTGCACATATATTCCTAAACTCAATAGTCAATGCCAGGTTTTCGAGTGAAAAGTAGCAAGTTTCAGTACATTACTATGAAATGTTCCTACACATTTAGGAGGTTTGGTTATTTGGTATCACAATTAACTTTAATGCGTTTCTATTTCGCATTCTTCTACATTCATAATAAATCTTGATTTTGGGTACGAAAAATTGTTTTTTTGTCACTCAAAGTAAATAAAACTGGAAAATATTGACGCGAAATATTATCAAAATTTCGCAAAAATAGAGGTTTGGGACGAAAAACACGGAAACGCGTAGAACAAATAATATTTCTGACGTGATTTTGCACATATATTCCTAAACTCAATAGTCAATGCCAGGTTTTCGAGTGAAAAGTAGCAAGTTTTAGTATATTAATAAGGAATGTTCCTGCACATTTGGGAGGTTATGTTATTATATATCGAAATATTTTTTTGTTGTCAGTCAAAGGTAATAAAACTGGAAAATATTGAAGTGCAATATTGAAATTTCGCATAATTCGGGGTGTGCGAAATATTGAAGTTGTGCATAGATAGAGCAAATTTACGTATATTACGATGAAATGTTCGTACACATTTAGGAGGTTAGGTTGTTTTATATCACAATTATTTTTAATGCGTTTCTACTTCCCAATTGTCTTGATTCATAATTAATCTAGAATTTTTGAACAAAAAATTGTTGTTTTTGTCAGTCAATGGTACAAAAACTGGAAAATATTGACGGAAAATATTAAAATTTCGCAAAATTAGAGATTTGGGACGAAAATAATATTTTTTACGTGATTTTGCACATATATTCCGAAACTTGGTTGTCAATGCCAAATTTTCGAGTAAAATGTTCAGTATATTACTAAGAAATGTTCCTGCACATTTGGGAGGTTAGGTTATTTTATATAACCATTAACTTTAATGCGTTTCTACTTCGTTTTCGTCTCGATCCATAATAAATCTAGGTTTTTTTTAAGAATTTTTTTTTTTTGTCAGTTAAACATAAAACTGGAACATATTGACGCGAAATATAAAAATTTCGATAAATTAGAGGTTTGAGACGAAAATCACGGAAACTCACACAACAAATAATACTTCCGATATGATTTTGCACATTTATTCCTAAACTTGATAGTCAATGCCAGTTTTTCGAGTGAAAAGTAGCAAATTTCAGTATATTACTAAGAAATGTTCCTACACATTTAGGAGGTTAGGTTATTTTATATCACTATTAACTTAAATGCGTTTCTTCTTCGCATTCGTCTAATTTCAAAATAAATCTACAATTTTTCTTCGACAAATGGTTTTTTTGTCAGTCAATGGTAATAATTGGAAAATATTGACGCGAAATATTGAAATTTCGCAAAATTAGAGGTTTGGGACGATAAGCACGAAAAATCGTAGAACAAATAAAATTTCTGACAAGATTTTGCACATACATTCCTAATCTTGGTCGTCAATGCCAATTTTTCGAGTAAAAAGTAGGAAATTTCAATATATTATTAAGAAATTTTGAAATTTCGCAAAATTAGAGGTTTGGGACGAAAAACACCGAAACTAGTAGAACAAATAATATTGCTGACGTGATTTTGCACATATATTCCTTAACTTGGTCGTCAATGCCAAATTTTCGAGTGAAAAGTAGCAAATTTCAGTATATTACTATGAAATGTTCCTACACATTTAGGAGGTTTGGTTATTTGGTATCACAATTAACTTTAATGCGTTTCTACTTCGCATTCTTCTAGATTCATAATAAATCTTGATTTTGGGTACGAAAAATTGTTTTTTTGTCACTCAAAGTAAATAAAACTGGAAAATATTGACGCGAAATATTATCAAAATTTCGCAAAAATAGAGGTTTGGGACGAAAAACACGGAAACGCGTAAAACAAATAATATTTCTGACGTGATTTTGCACATATATTCCTAAACTCAATAATCAATGCCAGTTTTTTGAGTGAAAAGTAGCAAGCTTTAGTATATTAATAAGGAATGTTCCTGCACATTTGGGAGGTTATTTTATTATATATCAAAATATTTTTTTGTTGTCAGTCAAAGGTAATAAAACTGGAAAATATTGAAGTGCAATATTGAAATTTCGCATAATTCGGGGTGTGCGAAATATTGAAGTTGTGCATAGATAGAGCAAATTTACGTATATTACGATGAAATGTTCGTACACATTTAGGAGATTAGGTTATTTTATATCACAATTATTTTTAATGCGTTTCTACTTCGCAATGGTCTTGATTCATAATTAATCTCGAATTTTTGAACGAAAAATTGTTGTTTTTGTCAGTCATAGGTACAAAAACTGGAAAATATTGACGCAAAATATTAAAATTTCGCAAAATTAGAGATTTGGGACGAAAATCATAGAAACTTGTAAACAAATAATATTTTTTACGTGATTTTGCACATATATTCCGAAACTTGGTTGTCAATGCCAAATTTTCGAGTAAAATGTTCAGTATATTACTAAGAAATGTTCCTGCACATTTGGGAGGTTAGGTTATTTTATATAACCATTAACTTTAATGCGTTTCTACTTCGTTTTCGTCTCGATTCATAATAAATCTAGGTTTTTTTTAAGAAATTTTTTTTTTGTCAGTTAAACATAAAACTGGAAAATATTGACGCGAAATATAAAAATTTCGATAAATTAGAGGTTTGAGACGAAAATCACGGAAACTCACACAACAAATAATACTTCCGATATGATTTTGCACATTTATTCCTAAACTTGATAGTCAATGCCAGTTTTTCGAGTGAAAAGTAGCAAATTTCAGTATATTACGAAGAAATATTCCTACACATTTTGAAGGTTAGGTTATTTTATATCACAATTAACTTAAATGCGTTTCTACTTCGCATTCGTCTTATTTCAAAATAAATCTACAATTTTTCTTCGACAAATGGTTTTTTTGTCAGTCAATGGTAATAATTGGAAAATATTGACGCGAAATATTATCAAAATTTCGCAAATTTAGAGGTTTGGGACGATAAACAAGGAAACTCGTAGAACAAATAATATTTCTGACAAGATTTTGCTCATACAATCCTAATCTTGGTCGTCAATGCCAATTTTTCGAGTGAAAAGTAGGAAATTTCAATATATTATTAAGAAATATTGAAATTTTGCAAAATAAGAGGTTTGGGACGAAAAACACGGAAACTCGTAGAACAAATAATATTGCTGACGTGATTTTGCACATATATTCCTTAACTTGGTCGTCAATGCCAGTTTTTCGATTGAAAAGTAGCAAATTTCAGTATATTACTATGAAATGTTCCTACACATTTAGGAGGTTAGGTTATTTGGTATCACAATTAACTTTAATGCGTTTCTACTTCGCATTCTTCTTAATTCATAATAAATCTTGATTTTGGGTTAAAAAAATTGTTTTTTTGTCACTCAAAGTAAATAAAACTGGAAAATATTGAGGCGAAATATTATCAAAATTTCGCAAAAATAGAGGTTTGGGACGAAAAACACGGAAACGCGTAAAACAAATAATATTTCTGACGTGATTTTGCACATATATTCCTAAACTCAATAGTCAATGCCAGGTTTTCGAGTGAAAAGTAGCAAGTTTTAGTATATTAATAAGGAATGTTCCTGCACATTTGGGAGGTTATGTTATTATATATCGAAATATTTTTTTGTTGTCAGTCAAAGGTAATAAAACTGGAAAATATTGAAGCGCAATATTGAAATTTCGCATAATTCGGGGTGTGCGAAATATTGAAGTTGTGCATAATTAGAGCAAATTTACGTATATTACGATGGTTCGTACACATTTAGGAGGTTAGGTTATTTTATATCACAATTTTTTTTAATGCGTTTCTACTTCGCAATGGTCTTGATTCATAATTAATTTCGAATTTTTGAACGAAAAATTGTGGTTTTTGTCAGTCATAGGTACAAAAACTGGAAAATATTGACGCAAAATATTAAAATTTCGCAAAATTAGAGATTTGGGACGAAAATCATAGAAACTTGTAAACAAATAATATATTTTACGTGATTTTGCACATATATTCCGAAACTTGGTTGTCAATGCCAAATTTTCGAGTAAAATGTTCAGTATATTACTAAGAAATGTTCCTGCACATTTGGGAGGTTAGGTTATTTTATATAACCATTAACTTTAATGCGTTTCTACTTCGTATTCGTCTCGATTCATAATAAATCTAGGTTTTTTTTAAGAAAAGTTTTTTTTTTGTCAGTTAAACATAAAACTAGAAAATATTGACGCGAAATATAAAAATTTCGATAAATTAGAGGTTTGAGACGAAAATCACGGAAACTCACACAACAAATAATACTTCCGATATGATTTTGCACATTTATTCCTAAACTTGATAGTCAATGCCAGTTTTTTCGAGTGAAAAGTAGCAAATTTCAGTATATTACTAGGAAATGTTCCTACACATTTAGGAGGTTAGGTTATTTTATATCACTATTAACTCAAATGCGTTTCTACTTCGCATTCGTCTTATTTCAAAATAAATCTTCAATTTTTCTTCGACAAATGGTTTTTTTGTCAGTCAATGGTAATAATTGGAAAATATTGCCGCGAAATATTGAAATTTCGCAAAATTAGAGGTTTGGGACGATAAACACGGAATCTCGTAGAACAAGTAATATTTCTGACAAGATTTTGCACATACATTCCTAATCTTGGTCGTCAATGCCAATTTTTCGAGTAAAAAGTAGGAAATTTCAATATATTGTTAAGAAATATTGAAATTTCGCAAAATTAGAGGTTTGGGACGAAAAACACGGAAACTCGTAGAACAAATAATATTGCTGACGTGATTTTGCACATATATTCCTTAACTTGGTCGTCAATGCCAGTTTTTCGATTGAAAAGTAGCAAATTTCAGTATATTACTATGAAATGTTCCTACACATTTAGGAGGTTTGGTTATTTGGTATCACAATTAACTTTAATGCGTTTCTACTTCGCATTCTTCTAGATTCATAATAAATCTTGATTTTGGGTACAAAAAATTGTTTTTTTGTCACTCAAAGTAAATAAAACTGGAAAATATTGACGCGAAATATTATCAAAATTTCGCAAAAATAGAGGTTTGGGACGAAAAACACGGAAACGCGTAAAACAAATAATATTTCTGATGTGATTTTGCACATATATTCCTAAACTCAATAGTCAAAGCCAGTTTTTCGAGTGAAAAGTAGCAAGTTTTAGTATATTAATAAGGAATGTTCCTGCACATTTGGGAGGTTATGTTATTATATATCGAAATATTTTTTTGTTGTCAGTCAAAGGTAATAAAACTGAAAAATATTGAAGCGCAATATTGAAATTTCGCATAATTCGGGGTGTGCGAAATATTGAAGTTGTGCATAATTAGAGCAAATTTACGTATATTACGATGAAATGTTCGTACACATTAAGGAGGTTAGGTTATTTTATATCACAATTATTTTTAATGCGTTTCTACTTCGCAATGGTCTTGATTCATAATTAATCTAAAATTTTTTGAACGAAAAATTGTTGTTTTTGTCAGTCATAGGTACAAAAACTGGAAAATATTGACGCAAAATATTAAAATTTCGCAAAATTAGAGATTTGGGACGAAAATCATAAAAACTTGTAAACAAATAATATTTTTTACGTGATTTTGCACATAAATTCCGAAACTTGGTTGTCAATGCCAAATTTTCGAGTAAAATGTTCAGTATATTACTAAGAAATGTTCCTGCACATTTGGGAGGTTAGGTTATTTTATATAATCATTAACTTTAATGTGTTTCTACTTCGTATTCGTCTCGATTCATAATAAATCAAGATTTTTTTTAAGAAAAATTGTTTTTTTTTGTCAGTTAAACATAAAAGCGGAAAATATCGACGCGAAATATAAAAATTTCGATAAATTAGAGGTTTGAGACGAAAATCACGGAAACTCACACAACAAATAATACTTCCGATATGATTTTGCACATTTATTCCTAAACTTGATAGTCAATGCCAGTTTTTCGAGTGAAAAGTAGCAAATTTCAGTATATTACGAAGAAATATTCCTACACATTTAGGAGGTTAGGTTATTTTATATCACTATGAACTCAAATGCGTTTCTACTTCGCATTCGTCTTATTTCAAAATAAATCTTTAATTTTTCTTCGACAAATGGTTTTTTTGTCAGTCAATGGTAATAATTGGAAAATATTGCAGCGAAATATTGAAATTTCGCAAAATTAGAGGTTTGGGACGATAAACACGGAATCTCGTAGAACAAGTAATATTTCTGACAAGATTTTGCACATACATTCCTAATCTTGGTCGTCAATGCCAATTTTTTCGAGTAAAAAGTAGGAAATTTCAATATATTGTTAAGAAATATTGAAATTTCGCAAAATTAGAGGTTTGGGACGAAAAACACGGAAACTCGTAGAACAAATAGTCAATGCCAAATTTTCGAGTAAAGTGTTCAGTATATTACTAAGAAATGTTCCTGCACATTTGGGAGGTTAGGGTATTTT